>NC_051169.1:109160057-109697219 GCF_013339725.1 Rhipicephalus microplus
AGAGTGTCGTCAACTCGCTCGCTAATTTACCGCACAAGACCAATGGCGCCAGAAAACTGACCACGATTCCTCTGCGTCTACTGTACACTATAACCCAGGAATGCTGGTTGGGCTCTGGGTCGCGTCTACCCCTCCCGGTCTTTCCCCGAAGATTTCGTCGAAATACCATGGCCCCTACCGTGTGGTGCGGCAAACATCTCCTCTCAACTATGAAGTTGAGCCCATTGATCCACCTTAGGACCAACGCTGCCGTGGGCGTGAAACAGTACACCTATCACGCCTCAAACCGTGCTATGATCCCCTTTGTCTTGTCCTTTCTCTAGGTCGCCAGCTTGGCTCCTTTCTGCGCGGAGAGTAATTGTACCGAAGCATAGTGGCGCCAGCTCTGTGCCAGCGTGACAGAAGACGTTGACGTCCGTGTGTGGCTTGTGTTTGCCGTGTTCTTGCCTGTACCAGCTTGTTGTGGCTAACGTTTCTCGACTAATAACCTGTGTTTTTACGCAACCTTGCTCTTAGCGAAATATATATATATATATATATATATATATATATATATATATATATATATGAAGTCTTGGTTTGGAAGACGGTTATTAGGCCCGAGGAACCGGCAGCCGACAGCTGAGATGAACGAACCAAGAGGATGATGCTACATGACAACGATGAGGAAGCATGAGCACCACATGATAATGATAATAATGAACGGATGAAGAGGATTGGCATACTAAATGCCCAGATTGTTTCCCCCCACCTGAAAGCGGCCAGCCTGGCCGCGGCAAGTCAAGGGGACAAAGAACGTCGAATGAAGGGCTTTATACGGGAGACATAGACGACCTCAGTGGTTCGATAACGGCAATCTGCTGGGGCTACAAGTGGCGTCACGCGATAATTCACTGGTGAAGTTTGTTCAAGAACTGTGTACGGCCCGATAAACCGTGGCTGGAATTTGTCGCACAAACCAGGTGTGCGATTAGGAGTCAACAGGAGCACTTCGTCTTCAGGTTGAAAGGATACAGCACGATGTGATTCATCATAAACCAGCTTTTTGTCTTCCTGTCGGGCTTCAGTGTTTATACAAGCACGTTGGCTGCTCTGTGCGATCCGTAAAACGTATTTCTTTGAAGAGAATGGAGATGAATCTGCGTGGCGGGTAAAGAAAGAGACGTCAAGGAAAGAAGTGAGGGAGCGTCCATAAACAAGGTAAAATGGTGAGTAGATGGTCGTCCGCTGAATGGCTGTATTGTACGCAAAAGTGACGAATGGTAGACATACATCCCAGTTCTTGTGGTCTGGTTGAATATAGGCGGCGATCATGTCAGCAAGAGTGCGGTGGAATTGCTCAGTGCGGCCGTTAGTCTGGGGATGATAACTAGAGGCAGTCTTGTGAGTTGTGCCGGAGGCGTGAAGAAGTTCGTTCACTAGTTGTGAAAGAAAGGCCCTTCCACGGTCACTGAGCAATACACGTGGAGCACCATGATGCAGTATAATGGCTCGGAGGATGAAATCGGCAATTTCAGAAGCTGAACCGGTAGTGACGGGTGCCGTCGCGGCGTAGCACGTCAAACGGTCAACGGCTGTTACTATCCATCGGTTTCCAGCAGCACTGACTGGAAGGGGGTCATAATGATCAATGCCTAAATCTTCGAATGGTGTGGCTGGGCATGGAAGAGGTTGTAGTGTACCGGCTGGAGCTGATGTGGGTATTATCTACATTGGCAGGTAGTGCAAAACCCGACGTGCCGAGCTACACTAGTCGTAATACCTGGCCAATAAAACCGACTTCGAAGGCAGTAGTAGGTTTTATGGTAACCAAGGTGACCAGCAGTCGGATGGTCATGAAGTGCTTTGAGGACTTGAGCCGAAGTGATCGGGGTAGAACGGGAACCCAGCGCTGACCGTCAGGATGCTAAATTTTGCTGTACAGCACCAAGTTGTCCAGCTTAAACTGCGAGAGTTGGCGACGGAGCCTCGCATTAGGTGGACGGGAACTGCGAGTGAAGTAGGCTATAATACGTCGACAGTATGGGTCAGCCACCAGTCGAGAAGAAAAATCGTGGGGGTCGTCCGAAGGAAGCTGGTCCATAGAGTTGAGAGAGAAAACTGCAGTAGACGTGGACTCCGAGGGTGTGTTGTACGAAGTGATTGCGGAAACGCTGAGTGGATCCGCTGGTAGTGGGCAGCAAGAAAAAGCATCAGCATCGCTATGCATTCTGCCACACTTGTATACGATTTCAAAATCATACTCTTGTAGGTGTAGATGCCACCAGCCATGCGTCCCGACATGTTCTTGAGTGTCGAAAGCCAACATAAAGCGTGGTGGTCGGTCACAATGGTGAAATGGCGGCCGTGCAGATAAGGACGAAATTTCTGCACTGACCAAGCGATGGCGAGGCACTCCTGCTCGGTGATTGTGTAGTTCCTCTCAGCTGCGGAGAGGACGCGGCTGGCGTACGCAACGACTCGCTCTCGCGAAGAGTTGTCGCGCTGCAGGAGCACGGCTCCTAAACCGTGGTCGCTCACGTCTGTATGTAGGAAGGTCGGTGTGCATCATCGTGAAAATGAGAAAGTATAGGGTTGGTCGTGAGGCCACTCTTCATACTGTCGAAAGCCTATTCACATTCCTAATACTACTGAAAGGGCGTACCGGAAGCAAGTAGCTTATGGAGTGGTGCGGCTATGGAGGCCAAGTTTTGTATGCATCGCCGAAAGTGAGAGGCGAGACCAAGGAAACTTCGCAAACCTTTCGGTTTGTCAGGGCGAAGGAAGCGAAGCACCGCAGCAGTTTTCTCAGGGTCCGGACGAATTCCGTTCTTGCTCACAACATGACCGAGGACCTTGATAGATTGGCTGGCGAAATGGCACTTCTTGGTGTTAATTTGAAGACCAGCGCCCGCAAGGCAAGTCAGGACCTTGTCCAAGCGTTCCAGATGTTGATGAAACGTCGATGAAAAGACAAAAATGTCATCGAGGTAACATAGGCACTGCTTCCATTTCAGGCCACGCAGCACGGTGTCAATCAATTGCTCAAAAGTTGCGGGCGCATTGCATAAACCAAACGGCATAACACTGAATTTGTATTGGCCGACCAGGGTTGCAACAGCAGTTTTTTCTTTATCATCTTCGTGCATGGTGATTTACCAATAGCCGGAACGCAAGTCGAGGCTTGAAAAGAATTCAGCCCCTTGTAAGGAATCAAGGGCGTCGTCGATACGTGGCATGGGGTATACGTCTTTCCTAGTAATCTTATTGAGTGCTCAGTAATCGACGCAAAATCGTACGGAACCGTCTTTTTTACGTAACAGAACGACTGGAGACAACCAAAAACTCGTTGAGGGTCGGATTATCTCCCGTTGCAGCATATCGTCTACGTTTTCCTCAATGATTTTTCGTTCGGCTAGAGAGACGCGGTACGGATGGCGATGCACAATGGATGTTCCGTCGGGCTGAATACGATGTGCTGTAGCAGTTGTCTGGCCCAGGCTGGATGAATGAACGTCAAAAGAGTTTGCACGCTTTTGCAACAAATCAAGCAGCTGCTGCTTCTGCGAATCTGTCAAGTCTTTGTTGGTAGCTGCTGTAAAGGCCGAGGAAGCTGCGTGATCTCCAGGATGGCCTTTAGAGAAGGCAGGGGTAAGAGGCACGACGCACACAGGCTCCATATCGGCAACGCAGGTGACAGTAGTGCCCCGCTGCAGTAAAGTTTTATCTGGTGTGGTGTTCGTAACAGCGAGGACAGCTGATTCATTGTTTAAGCGAGCCACACCTGATGCGAGAGCTATGCCTTTATTAAGGCAACGGGGCAATGGAGTGACCAAAATGTCACCATAGTCGACGTCGTTGGACAAAACTGTTGATAACTGGTGTTCGTGTGGTGGTAACTCGATGTCTACAGCAGCGATGAGTCGACGTGGCCTGTAGGTTTCGTCACTGGGCAAGTGGTCTGTGTCAGTAAGATAGACGACACGTTGTGCACAACAAATAGCCGCGGAAGCAGAGGAAAAAAGTCCCAGCCAAAAAAGAGTTCTTGGGAGCACGGGGATAGCACAGCGAATTCTAAATGATGAAGAATGTCGTAGATTAGCACCTGGGCGGCACAGAGAGTGAAAGAGCGAATCATTGTTCCCTAGGCTGTAACAAGTGTTGGTCTATCATAAGGCGTCGTGACTTTTTGAAGCCGGGTACACAAATCAGCACGAATAATAGAAAACCCAGTCCTAGTGGCCACCAAAGCATCAACGTCCACTCCCTCAACTGTGAATGCAATTATATTTTAAGGCGCGCTGGAGGAATTGGAGTCCTGTGTTGGAATGCAGTTTGTCTTCTAAAAATTGCATCACTTAGTTTTCCGGACGCCGATCAGAAGCGAGGGAAGCAGGCTGAAGAGAAGAGGAGCGACGGTAGGGTGACGGTGAACGGCGTACTAAAGTCCACAATATATAGTCAAGTAGACCCTCCGTGAGCGGTCACAACGTGGTTTATTTAGCCTAGAGTCTGGCTTCAGCAGGATTGAGGGTACAGTTTGTTAATACTCAGCTTTATACAATATGGAATCAGAAGGGGACAGAGAGAAAAAAACGTAATAAAACAGAAAAAAGTAAAAAAAGAAAAAAAAGAAAGAAAGGAGAATATTTGGTGGACTCCCCCGAGCGCCCCCTTTCGCTCTTCCTTCCAGTTATCCTCCGCCTCCCTCTCTTTTCTCCTTTTAGCCTTTAGGATGTCTGTGATCTGCGTATCCTTCCTTTTACTAACGCATTCTTTCCCTTCAGACTGCGCCTCCTGGCTCTTGTGGTTCGGGTTGAAAGAAAAAAGAGCTTCTTTAAGAAGTTAAGGCATTTAACTACTCAGCGTCCCGTCGACATCTCGTCGTAGAAAGAGGGGCGCCGCGTATTGCCGCGGAGGCTTGCAAGCGGGTGCAATGGCAATTCTTGCTCGCTTCTGGATTATGCGTGCAGTAATCCAGAAGCGGGTAAGAATTGCCATTGCACCCGCTTGCCAGCCTTTGCGGCAATACGCGGCACCCTTCTTTCTACGACGTGATGTCGACGGGGCGCTGAGTAGTTAAAGGCTTAAGTGCCAACCACTGGCACGCGCATGTTCACGTCTACGCGTCAAAAGCGTCAAATGCGCCTCTCAGCTTCGGCGTCGGAGGGGCATACGCGAGGAGGCGCGAGGGATCAAGCCGGGCTTGATATTTTTGCCACGCGTACGCTACGTCACCACGCGTACAGCGGCGCAAACCAACCAGAGGCTGCGATATCTCCGAATGCTATGCCTAATGGCCGCCGCTTCGGAGGCACGGCCGTGTGCTGGAAGCAAGCACGAAAACTACTCCAAACGTTCCCGAATGACCGCTTCGTGATCTGGAACGACCACGAAACGATCAATGGCTGCGAGTGCTACCAGCGTGACGCGGTTTCGTGCCGAGTTTGAGCGACGCCGACAAATCCAGCGAATGCCGGCGCCGGTCCCAAGTGCGATTGTCGACCGAGCAAAAAAACATCGCACAAACTGCTGGAGCATGTCAGTGTTCTTGTGCTTTGATCTGTGATTTCTGTGCTAAAACGAGTGTAAACAGACTTCGGTGGTTCGAAGCTTCAAGCGTGAGCCCTCGCCTACCGCGGAGGCAATTTAGAGCGGTGTCATCTGCATTCAGCGTAGGTCTCTATCGTCTAGTTCGTATGAACCAGCACGTGCGAGGAACATCGGCTGAAAAAAATCTACGGTAGTTTTTGTTGCAACAAGACACCATATACGACGCCGGAAACATTGCATATTGCATACGAAGGAGTTTTTATCTGCACTGTGTTTGTTTTCAACATCAGTATTCATGATCTCTGGAAGCGAGCCTCGCACTAGCCAGAACGATTCGGTGATGTGTAATCATACGTCCTTATATAATTGTATTCGCGAATTGTATGACGCTGAAACATTCGTTGGATTCGGTGCAAATCGTTATCGTGTGTTGCCAAGCTAATAACAATCGTGCACTGGTTGGTAGCAGCGTGATGTGACTTCGTGTCGGGTACCAGCGACGCTGACACATTCAGTTGTCAGCAGTCTCATGTCCATTCATGTACAAGATAGAAACTCGAGCGTGCTTGTCTGTGGTGATGGAAAAAGAAAGTTGCATGATTAAGTGCTGCTGCTATTGTCTGCTATTTCACTTCTCGCTTGTTCTGCTTCTCTGCCACGCTCAGTAGCACATACGTTGTTTGGAGGCATTTTAACACACACATTCTTAGTTTATAGTTGATTCTGATACTCATAGCTTTCCGCATACACTGGCGCTTCTCCGTCGTTTTACAGTTTACTATAACACACGTTTTGTTTACAGCTGGACAGATTACTGAAATTCTTGTGGAAAGCACCTGATTTGAAATCAGCTGCACGATGACACCATAGTAGGAAGAGAAGGTCCCCTCATGTATGCACAGAATGAATGAAGCTGCACTAGTACTGCACTGCAATTTGTATAGAAGAAATGCAAACAGTGCCTCATGTCACCTAAAACACCATTCAGAACTGTGCATGTATTTATCTGTTCCTGCAGGCTGTAATGAGCTGAAGAAACGGTTTGGAACATTAAATCTTTGTATGTGTTTCCAAGGACTGCTTCAGTTCTGTTCAGTTTTTTAGTATACGCATCAACTTGGACTACATGTGCATTCACCTAAGCATATTCAAAATGTAAAGATATTCAGTTAAGCTATGTTAGAAAACTTGCTAAAACTTTTGTACGGTGCTCTGGTGCAATCCTACGATTGGTGTCTGTCCCATCAAAAATTTTGAGCATGCTTTATTGCATTATAGGGTATTTTGACTATTGATAACATGTGAAAGCCTTTTACACAATGCTTGGCTGCAATCTCAAAACCAATTTCTGTCTCACCAAGAAGTGTCAGATGCATTTTGTAGATGTTAAAGGATATTTAAACGAGCAGCAAAGTGCAGAAACCTTCAACACAGCACTGATATGCAATCAAAATCAAGCTTAGAAGCCATTTGTAGTGCTGTCTAACACGTTCAAATAAGGTTATCAAACACAGGAATGATCTACTTGGTTTGGTTCATGATACAAGTTTCATGATACTTTTTTTCTAATTTATTTTATACCTCTCTACATCTATCCTCTTTCCGACCCTTCCCCCCCCCCGTACAGGGTAGCAAACCAGTTCGTCTTGGTTAACCTCCCTGTCTCTCCCTTTGATTTATTTCTCTCTCTTTTAGAGGTACTTATATCATGTTAATGTTCTATTTCTCTCATTTTTTACCGGGGTGCGCTCAGGTGGTAGTAATATTTGTTTACGTTGGTACACTTATTGTGATATTCCTGTTTAAATGCTTTCATTTTGTACACCACTCCTGCAGTAGCCTCACATTGAGTTGCCGTATTCGAAAACAAATGAATATACTTCTGAGTTCCACGTTGTGCTCAGTTCCCATCTGATCACTAATATCTGTTGCCTAATGAAGTGTCGGGTGTGTTTTATTGCATTGGAGAACTTTTTGGCTGCCTTCCATACATGGTTCAGTTCTAGTATTATGACCGATATCTGTGACTTGATGAGTTGGGTG
Organism: Rhipicephalus microplus; assembly: GCF_013339725.1. Lineage (NCBI taxonomy): Eukaryota > Metazoa > Arthropoda > Arachnida > Ixodida > Ixodidae > Rhipicephalus > Rhipicephalus microplus. The sequence continues at coordinate 109,167,633 of NC_051169.1, forward strand.
CGGTGTGTCGCTTTAGAGAATACTTTAACTACAGCCAACGTCCAGACGTTTTCCATACAGGGTTCAGTTCAAGTCTTATGACCATTATCTGTCTTATCAGGAAAGGTTTAAGTACAGTTAGTTGCATTAGAGCTTATTTTGACTACAAAAAATGTCCAAAGGCATTATACGTAGTGCTTGGTTCCATTCTTATGACCAGTATCTGTTGTATCATTAAGAGCCAGGTGCGGTTTTTGCATTTGAGAATATTTCCAATACGCTTATCATTTGAAAGCCCTCCGCACATGGCACACTTACAGTCTCATGACCTAAATCCATCACATCTTGAAGAGTAGGGTGTGGGTTGTTGCATTGGAGAACATTTCGGCTGCAGACAACGTCCATAATTCTTTCATACAGGGTTCAGTTCCAATATAATGACCGATATCTGTGACTTCATGAACAGTAGAGTGTGGTTTGTAGCTTTAGAAAATACTTTGAGTAAAGACAACATCCAGAAGTCTACCATACAGGGTTCAGTTGCAATATTGTGACCAATATCTGTGACTTCATTAACAGTTGGGTGCCGTTTGTCGCTTTATAGAATACTTTGACTAAAAACAACGTGCAGAAGTTTTCTTGCAGGGTTCAGTTCTAATAATGTGACTGATATCTGTGACTTCATGAACAGTTCGGTGTGGTTTGTCGCTTTAAAGAATACTTTGAGTAAAGACAATCTCCAGAAGTTCTCTATACATGGTTCAGTTGCAATATTATGACCGATATCTCTCACCTCATGAAGAGTCAGGCACATTTAGTTCCTTTAGAGCACAATTAGACTATGAAAAATGCCCAAAGGCAGTTTACACAGTATTTGGTCCCTATCTTATGACCAATATCTGTTGTATCAATAAGAGCCAGGAGTGCTTTGTTGCATTAGAGGATATTTCTTACCCACACACAAGCCGAAAACCTGCTAGTCTGGCCTCAATTGTAGTCTTATGACATAAATCTGTCAGATCATGAAGTTTCAGGTGTGATTATTAAGTTGAGTGCAATAAAATATGAAGTGTAAATGTACTGAAGGTACCAGCGTATTCACGATATTGTTAATAAATTTGGTAGTGCAGGTACAGAAACCCAGTGGTTTGTATACCTGACTGGGAGGACAGCTGCCACCTCATTCACCGAAGAGAGGAGGGGGGGGGGATCACTGTGAACTCCATATATTAACATAATAGGGAGGGGGTGCTAAGTCAGCCCCTACATGGGCATATTAAGAAGGGGTAGGGGGCACTGCGACGAACTTTTGCTCCCACCCTCCTTAAGGAGAACCTTGCACACGTCTATGATAGACGAACAGTATCCTAAACGCGAATGTTCATTCGCGGGAGCGGCGCGCGCACCGATGTTGATTTCTGGTGCATACCGCTGTAGTTACTTCGGACACTGGAATGTCAATTACTTCTAAAATAGTCTAAACTGCTGTGGGTGAAGCACTATCAATTTTTAACTTGTCCTCATATCCTCTAAAACATACAAACCCGCTCCAGGTAAAACTGTGCCGTTCTGTGCTGAACTTGGACTGTTCTAATCCAAAAGATCAAGCAACACTGCGCATCGGCCTTAGACGCATGGGCGTCAACGCGGTTGACGCGTGCCAGTGGTTACGCGCCCTTTTCCTTCACGGGCGCGACTAGACGCTTTTGACGCGTAGGCGCGTGCATACGCGTGCCAGTGGTTGGCACTTTAAACTTCTTAAAAAGCTCTTTTTCCCCTACAGCAAACCGCCAGAGTCAGGAGGCGCAGTCTGGTCGGGAACAATGCGTTAGTAAAAAGAAGGATACACAGACCGCAGACATCCTAAAGGTGAAAAGGAGAAAAGAAAGAGAGATGAAGGGGAAGGGGAAGGAAGAGTGAAAGGGGGCGCCTGAGGGAGTCCACCTTACATTCTCCTTTTTTTTTTCTTTTTTTTCGTTTTTTTTCTCTTTTTTTCTCTTCCCCTTCGATTCAATATTTTATAAAGCTGAGAACCAACAAACTGTACCCTCAATCCTGATGAAGGCCAACTTCGAGGCCGAAACGTCGAAATAAACCACGTTCTCACCGCTCGCGTAGGATCTACTTGACTACTTGCAACGCTACCGCCACTCAACTACAATGCCTGCCTATATATATAGCACTGGCTGCAAGTCCGGTCCTCCTCGCCCGATGAAACGGTCTATACACTCGGTAAAGTTCTAGTTTAGTAGTTTAGTAGTAGCTGTTCGGATATGCCAGGAGCCTAAGAACTCACCTTTTCGCTGCGTTCTGCGATAGCATTTCGTGCAGCATTGAAGCCACGCACGTTGTTACGTTGTTTTGATGTTTCCATATGCTTTCGGAAAATTTTTGTCTCACCGATATCAGAGGTCTGCCGCTAGGGGGCTGAGCCACTCGGATGCCTCTCGAATGGGCTCTGCCAGTTTTTCACTTTCGCGGCTGAATAAGGACAACCATGGGATTCAAGACCATCACAGCTGTCGCCAGACGATCACCCGATTCGTTCGATGCCAGGATATACCAGGTGGACCTACTTTTTTTGAGCCATGCCACTTCTTTTAAGTTCCCACAACGGCATCGCCCTAGCTGCGCCATCGTAGTGCCGACGCAGTGCCATCGACGCGCTGGCAACTAGGCGACAAGCCAGGCCCCCAGCTTGTTCGAAACCTGCGAAATGAATATTGTGGAAATTGAGGGGGAGACGCTGTCTCCCGAAGAGTACAACGACACTCAAGGATGGGTTGTGGCCCATGAACGACGCAAGAAGGCAAAAGACAAGGGAAACGCGGAACCAGCCACGAAAGCGGGAGGTGCGTCCATAGAGGCGTCTCGGAGACTGAAGGATTTTTTGCATCGCCGGCCAGTGCCAAAAGAACCGCAACTACCACAAGACGATTACACGGTTGAAATACGCCCAGGAGGAGGTCTGGACTTGACGCGACACAGTCTAGCGGTGTTAAGAGACTGTGTTCTACGAGCGGCAAAAGTACAGCCTGACATTGCTGGGGAAGATACTCTCAGAATCAACATGCGACAAAATACCATGATCATGAGCACACTTAGTCTGGCAAATACGAAGGAATACAGCAACATCAAGGAAATTATGATCAATGACAAGAGATATGCTACAGCCGCTTATGTAACAGCACCAGAAAACACATCCATAGGGGTTATCCATGGAATACCGAAGTATGATAATCAAGAAGAGATAGAAAAAAGCTTGGTCAATCAGAGGAACCCGACGATTCTACATGCACGACGTATAGGACTTACGGACTCGGTGGTCATTGTTTTCGAAGGGTTGTTTCTTCCGTATTTTGTATACTACCACTGTGCCGAATATAGGTGCTTCCTATACAAGAAGCAATATGAAACATGCACTACTTGTGGTCGAATTGCACACCGGGCGGATGTCTGCCCTCAGCCTGACAGCAAAAAATGCCGTGGTTGTGGGGTGCTCAATCCAACTGAAAACCACCAGTGCGTCCCTAGGTGCAGCCTTTGCGGGAAAGGTCATCTTACAGGGGACGAAAAATGCAAAGAACGGTTTAGTACCCTATACCTTTTGAAGAAAAGATGGTGGGAAAAGGAACAACAACAAGGCGATGAACGAAGAGAAATAAAGAGTTTGTCGAACACTAGAGCAACACAGGCATGGAGGGAAGGGTATTCACCAGAAAATCCAACGGAGGAGAATGGCAACGCCACCCAGGACAGAAGGGGACGACGCAGAGATCGTTCCAGTTCCTTCCCGCGACTCGCCGAAGGGAAAAGAGAAGGGACTTAACACGAACCCAGATCCACATCCAGATCAAGGTCTACTCGTCAACACAGATCCAGGTCACGGGCCAAATCCAAGACAAGGGCAAGGACATCACCTCAAAGACAGTCCCACGAGGGTCCTGGCGGCGGTCGGTGCAGTCAACAAATGGCGAGCTGGGTGGGCGAGGTATCAGGGGAGTCTCTCCGGTCTGGGAGTTTGCCTGAGGTTGTGGCAGAAGGGTCAACCCTAGATCAGGAGCTAAACCATATTAAGAAAATTCTAGAGCAACTCACCCGTGAAAACACGAAACAGAGGGACGAAATAAAATAACTAAAGGAAGAGAACTCTAAACTCAGGCAAAATCAGCTGCGCGAGTCAACTAGCTCCATAGCATCGTGTAGTCGAATTTTAACTCCAGCACCTGCACAGGAGTCAGAAGTGCATGCAGCGAAACGAAGAGCAGAGGAAATATCTCTTGTAGAAATGGAAGACCCCTCAAAACCCCTGGAAAAGAAAGTCGAGAATATGCTCGGAGAACTTACTAAGGTAATGCAACAACAATTCGCAGGATTGCAGCTGCAGCTCGTGGAAATAAAACAAAGAATAGATAGCATAAAAAATCGACTAACCCTGGTGGAGAACACGCAAACGGATTTGAGGTCTATAGGAGCAGGCCCAGTTAAAACTACTACTAAACCCTACAGCCGGCCGACTACGACCGAAGTAATCTAGATCGCAGTGAAGGGACCGTTCCTAGACATGGCACTACGTTATCAGAATAAAAATTGGCAGTGCAACTGTCGTTGGTATCGCCGGAAACGGGGTAACTAACAACAGTACCTAAACGGAAAGGAGGCACCAGACGTCATCGCCTTACAGGAAACTGGAGGAATGGCCAAATTGTCGAATTACAAATCCTATGGTACCCGTGATGAAAAAAACGTCCGTAACAACCCTCGTGCGAAGAAATCTCACGGTCATAGAACATGATACAGAAATCCGCGATGTCGATCATGTTCTTGTTGAGTTAGTTCCATCGCAGAAGAGTGGTGAAAGTCTATTCATATTAAATGTCTATAGCAGCCCCAGTTTTTAGAAAAACGATCAGCATTACTAAATAGCAAGCATTGGTTATAGTAGGAGATTTCAACGCGTTGCATGCGGCATGGGGTTGTGACAAAGAAAACATCAAAGGTAGAAATATCTGAGTCGACGCCCAACAGGAGGGCCTTAAGTTAATAACCAACCCCATTTTCCCAACTAGGATTGAAAACAGCGTATCCAAAGACACGTCTCCTGACCTCACATTTACTAAGAATATCATCAAACCTTAATGGCCTAATACACAAGAAAATATGGGCAGTGCCACTATATAACTGAGACCACGTTTGAAGCAGGTCCACGTAAAAGAGGAGGCAAAGAATTAGGGGTGGTTGAATGGGATAGCTTTAGACAAATCAGAGAGAAGGAAGCATGCGATGTCATCGAAGACTTAGATGAATGGCTAGGGAAGCTTAAGCAAATTCTTGAAATCGCAACTAAGACAATACCAAAAACAGAAGGACTAGAAAGCACAGACAGTAAGCTCCTACATATGTGGGAGGCAAAAAAGAGCCTAGAAAAATGGTGGAAAACACAAAAACACAACAAACGCCTTAGAAAAAGGATAGCTACCCTCAGTAAAGATATTGAGAAGTACGCGGAGCAACTATGCAGACAACAATGGGAGGAAAAGTGTGATGTGATGAAAAAACAAATAAGCCTCTTTAAAACATAGAACCTGTTAAGATGTCTGATAGACTCGGAAGCGAGCAAGACAGCACAACAACAAAACTTTATTAGACTTGTCCGTAAATACAAAGGCACGGAGGAAGAACTGATTGAAGAAACTAGACAGAGATACATTGGGAATACAACCAAAGAGCAATTAAGCTCGTACAAAGGTAAAAAAAATGATTCCCTTGACCGACCCATATTAGAGGCCGAGGTACGATCGGAACTAATGAAACTGAGCAGAACATCAGCCCCGGGCCCCGGTGAGATCATGAATAAAACGCTCAGAAACTTAGACGACAAATCTATTACAGCCCTCACCGATTATATGAACAAGCGTTGGGAAAAAGGTAAGATACCCAAGCAATAGAAAACGGCAACAATCATAATGATTCCCAAGCCAGGCAAGAAACTTGATCTTGATAATCTTAGGCCTATTTCCCTGACATCCTGCATAGGAAAGGTATTAGAGCATGTCATCCTAACTCGCCTGTCAAATTATATGGAAGACAATGAGCTCTTTCCTCATACGATGCTAGGCTTCAGAGCGAAACTGTCTACACAGGACATTATGCTTAAGATTAAACACCAAATAATTGATTCGGGTCTCAATAATACTAGGCGAAGCATAATCTCAAGAGTTTAGTCTGGGCAGCATAGGTACGCCGCAAGGCTCAGTCCTATCCCCCTTTCTTTTTAACGTGGCCATGATAGGTCTCCCTACCAGACTGAAGGAAATTCCAGGACTCCACCATAGCCTCTATGCAGATGACATTACTTTATGGGTAGCAGAGGGTAGTGCCGGATACATAGAGGAAACTCTACAAACAGCAGTGAACGTTGTAGAAGAATATGCCATCCATACAGGATTACAAAGTTCACCGGAAAAATCGGAACTTCTTTTCTATAACCCTACAAGTAGGGGTCGGAAAAGCATCCAGGAAAAACCTTACATTAAAGTCTTTGTTGGAAAATCGGAAATACCCACGGTCGAAAGCATAAGAATTCTGGAACTCCGAATCAGCTCAAACGGGCACAACAGAGAGGCGACTAGATTACTTTAAACCAGTGCGCAGCAAACTATGCGTCTACTTAAACGAATTGCAAACCGGCACTATGGTATGAAGGAAAATAATATGATAACACTGATACAAGCGTTTGTCATCAGTCGTATTGTATATGTGATTTGTACCTCAGACTGCAAGTGGCCGAGAGAGAAAAGATTGACAGAATCATTAGACGAGTTTTCAAACAGGCGATCGGACTTCCAATTACTACCTCTAATGATAAATTACTTCAATTAGGGCTTCACAACACATCAGAAGAGCTTATAGATGCTCAAAGAATCGCACAATATGAAAAACTAATGCAGAGTAAAACAGGTAGAGCCATACTAGAGGAACTGGGTATGAACTACGCAAATCAATTTGGCGCCAAAAAGGATATCCCGTATGAAATCAGAAAATGTTTAGTAATATTACCGATTCCAAAAAACATGCACCCCGAACATCACAAAGCAAGGAGAGCTGAAAGAGCAAAAAACATACATAACAACGTAAAAGATTTACCGGAAACAAGATCGGTGACGCGCCAAATACAAAGAAAATGACAACATGACTATAGCAGTAGTGGACTACAAAGGAAATCATAAGGTCAGCGGCTCGGTGAGAACGAGCTTTGCAGAAGAGGCGGAGGAAGCAGCTATTGCAATGGCCATAGCATCCACCTCGACTTCACTCATTGTTAGTGACTCGCAGACGACTGTGAGAAACTTTGCACGAGGGCGAACATCCCAAATAGCTTTAAGAATATTGATTGAATGCAAAGACCAATGAACAATAGAAACAGTCTGGGCACCCGCTCACTCCTCCCTGCCCGGCAATGAGGCTGCACACCAGACAGCTCGAGGACTTACAGACCGAGCCTCTGAATTGCCCTGGTCGAACGGGGAGGATGATGAGAGATTTGAGCGGATGACCACACAGAGATATTACGCAATATTACAGGCTAAGCAGGAAAATTTATCCTCCAGCACACTCATCATTGAACAAAGGAAAGGTGGTGGCGTGGTGCCTACTCCAGACCCACACGTTTCCTAGTCCGGTAACAATGAACTGCTGCGTGCCGGAACTTCATTCGGACAAGTGTAAATTTTGCCACAACAGGGCGGACTTGAGCCACATTTTATGGGCATGCCCGCAGGCCCCAATGAGAGGCGAATTTCCAGACAGGAGTGGATGGGATGCCGCGCTCCTCAGCTCTGACTCTCAATTACAAGCCCGCTTAATACGGCAGGCCGAAGACGCCACCAGGGCCCATGGGATCATGGCCGTCGTCTAGGTTTGGTCCTCCCTTCTCCTCTCGCACCTGAAAGGGGAAGAGGACCTTTCTGCTAAATAAATAAAGTTTGTTCATCATCATCATCACCGATATCAGAGGCGTGACAGTCCGTGCATGCAACATCGTAGAGTAGCCCGGGGGATCTTTCTTTTGGCAGCCCGTCTTTTTATTGCGGCAAGAGTCGCCCGATTGGTGAATCTGGTTTGTGCGCCATCTCGATGCTCTCCTACCTCAGCAGCCTGGACAGTTCGTGTTACCCTTTGCATAACAGGGCAGGTGGGAAACGGTTTCCCAGCTGTTATGTCATTGGCGTTTGCCATGCAATATTACTACGATATTACATGTTGTATTTTGAAGACCTTATCAAAGAAGTGTGTGTTTCTAAAGCGTGAAAGTTATTTTCGCTTCATTTTTATGTAGGGGAAGGTATTTTTTACTGTTTTTTCCAAGCAAAAACGCGGCTGTGTTCTATGCTCACTAAGGCCCAACATGTTTTATTATTTCATTCATTTGCTTGTTTCCTAATTTTTAGGCAATGTGCAACATGATCATCTATGCTCACAACTAACGACGCTGACAGCAATGACGAAAGCTGTGTTGAACAAGCTCTCTAACGCTATCGCGTTAAAACAAGCATATACGAGGGGCAGTGGTGCGTTGACGGAGCTATCCGAGCTGGCACTAGTAGTGTAATCAGACTCAGAAAGAATTATGAAGAAAAATAGCAAGCAGCACGTTATTGGCAAGAGTGAATATGCTTTTACAGGTAAGTTTTGCTTAGTATAACGCATTTTTATCGTAATAAATGCAAGGCTGACTGCACTACGATGTCATTGTTCCCAACGATACTGGCATATCGCTATGAATTATCATGACTGGACTCCCAATGAAGTTTGACAGCAATTAAAGGCTTGTTAAAAAAATCTAACTTGGTAAATATGCAGTCTTTTTTGCCACAATATTGCCAAACTTACATTAAACTCGTAGTGTGCGAGAAAATAGGGTGTCGGGCGCGCTAAGGTTCTTTTCACGCTGCTCGTACGATAACAAGAGATGCCAAATGAGCATTCTGTTAAATATTAAGATCATTTGTTTGCACTGTCAAATCGAGGCAAGGTCAAATAAAAACATGGAGACACACGCATGTATATGTCTTCTTTGAGGTCTATTTTATCCTTGTGCCGTGTTCGCGCTGCCATCACTCGCTTCATGGTATGCTGGTGGCGGTGGTCACCACCTTATACGATGGGCATGCATTCGCTATTAAGTAATAGTTTCCGATGCTTCAATTCCCCCCCCCTTGAGTTTTCACTCCTTGAATTAGTACTAGTGCCCACCAAGCACTATCCTGCAAGGAAAGTCAAACAAGTGTAATGCCTTTGCTAAATTGTATGTGATCTTTCCGAATACCTGGTGCGTACCAAGGTTTTTTTTTTGTCAGAGACAAATGAAGGTTGACGTGGACTACAAAATTTTTTATGTCATTAATAAATTTAGTGGTTCAAATGATAAAGAAGTTTGTAGTTCTCCTTCATACAAGAAATCCTTCGTGATAACTAGTAATCACCAAGCAATCTCTCATAACATTTACCGAGACACGTAGGCTTCTTAGAATGTAATAAGCGTTTTAACAAAGGAGAGAGGCGTGAAGAGGTTTGTACGTTGTTTAAAAGTGCATCTTGCAGAAGGGCTTGTGATGTCAAAGCGGAGAATAGCTCATCCTTCGTCGATCTTCCCGCCCCTGTACTGGCCTACAACAGGTCATGCACTTGTTTGTTTATCCAGTGGCTGATCACTAAAATCTTAGAAATTTGAGGCAGTTCGTTGTTCTTCACCAACAATTGTTTCAAAGCCGAGAAACTTTAGGCGCACTTCTCCTGTAATCCAAAAACGCCAAACGCGCCTCGTGACCTTGAAGATCTTTTTTTTTCTTCAAGCGCCCCGTTTTTTGCCAGTGTGATCGCGCACGCACGCGTGGACAAGTAGCGGTCTCCCATGGCGATCTCTGTAACGAGTGAGCGCGCCATGTTCAAATCAGCCAATGGCTGATAGACAGGTAAACTACGTGCGATGTTTGAGTCTATTCCGTGATTTGTAGAGAGAAGAGAAATTTTTAGCTGATTTTCATAATTTATTGAGAATTCCCGGCCACGTGCTGTGCTATATTATTTGGCTCACGTGTTGTCGGGAGCCTCTACTACCGATCGAAAGCGTGTCGTGACGATGCTGAAAAAGTGTTGCAGGGCCCTTTACGTTCAAGGTACGAAAAAAGAAATTTGCATTATTTGCAGAGATAAGGCTCTTCCGTGAAAGAACTTAAGCAAGCGTGAAAGCATTCGCTTGACAGCTAGTGCAACGCCACTGCTTCAGTGGAGGGGGCACCACGACTGCAGCTGCAGGAATAGGTCGACCATAAAGTAAGTGCGCATGGAGGCAGCTAAATCGTACCTTGCTTTATATGTAATGATAGACGTCATTCCAAACCATAGAGATGACATCTGCATTTGAAACGAGGTACAACACCAAACTAAAACTCTAGGATTCTGATTTATTGTGCAATATCAAAAATACATTGCAGCAGAAACAAACTACCAAGTAAGCGTTTGGAGCCATATTCGGTTCGAGCACTTTAAAAAGTGTTCAGTATATTTAAACATCTTTATGAGGAATTCGTCAGAGTCGGTTTCAGATTTCGTAGAAGTTTTAGATGTTGAATTGACATCGGCCACACCACTTAGTTCATAGATCCAGCGCTGCGATAAATATAGCGTTCTTTTGGAAAATATCTCCTCCAGAGTTGGCGTAGTTCTTCCGCTCCTCACCATAGTTACTCCTTTTCTTTGTATGTGTGTGTCGCGTCGCGACTCGAACTGAGTGCTCACCACCGAACAGCTGCGCCTGCAGATAGCGCTAAGACGGTCAAACTTGAAAGAAGATAATTTACCATGGTGCCCGCTTTCAGAAGTAGCCGCATAATTCATTTTTCGTCATGCAGCATGCGCGAACACGAAAAAGGAGATTTCTCAAACCCAATGCATTGTGCAGCACTGCGTGGTATCGTGGTCGAAAGATGCTAACGTATCGTTCCATCACTTCACGAAGAATAGTAGACGACGCACGATAGAGAACGGCGCAAATCTGACACTGAGGCCTTACCACACGCACGCGATTTCCTCGCGACAGCGTCAAACGACAGTGACGAGCCACAGGATTTGCTCTCGCGGAGGCCCATCCGTCGCCGCCACTTATCGCGTCGCACGTTTCTGATGATGATGAAATGAACATATATTTTTCGAAACAGTGTTCCGAGTTTGTGAACTCGGGGTCACCCTAGCTGGGAGGGTCCCTAATTCCTGGAATCCTCTTGCCACAGTCGCCTCCCAGGCCCTGACGACAAGTTCTCCTTGGTCGTCAAGGTCGCGTGCAGCAATCTTGGCCTTCCACGTCTTGGCTAGGGGGTCAATACGTGCAGTAGTTGAGGTCTTGGTATTGACATCTTCGTGGTGCCACGGGCACTCGAGTAGTAAGTGGGCCAATGTGTCTGGCACGTCACATATCAGGCAGTTGTAGGCGTATAGCGTTGGGTAGATTCTATGCAGAAGGGTGTCGTGTGTATAGTCGTTAGCTTGAAGTCTCCGAAATGCTGTGCCCTCTGCTTTAGTCAGCTTGGAGTGAGGTGGTGGGCACACCCTGCCAGCTAGACGATAGTGTGGTAGGATGGCGTTGTATGTTGGTGGTACGGTATCCACTTCTTTTGCAGCGCTGGCTAACCGCGGGTCAAGCAAGGCACGGAGGAAGGCCCGGTTGACGTGACCGCGGGCCTTGGCGTGAGCTGCTTCATTTTCCTCGAGCCCCTCGTGCCCCGGCACCCATACCGCGCAGGTGTAAGGAAACAGAGTTCGGCTCTTTCTCGGAATGTCGAGAGCTTCGTTGGAGATTCTGCCTCGCGTGCAATTGTGGACAGTGGATTGTGAATCTGTGAAAACTACGACCGCGTCCTTACCAGTCGTAGGGGCAAGGGTGATCGCTACATCCTCGGCCGCCTCGGAGCTCTGCAATCGGAGGGTGGCGGATGCTTGCTTCTGTCCTTCCGCGTCAACCACATTTAAAGCGTATGCATTTTTGCCCTGGTATTTTGCCGCGTCGATATAGCGAGCGTCTGGATCGTGCTAGTGTCTTCTGCGGATGGTGTCGACTCGAGCAATTCGTCTTTCCCGATGGTACTCGGGATGCATGTTACGTGGTACTTGGGCGATGCTGAATGATTCTCGCATGTATGGCGGCATTTTCTTGGCGCTTGAATCTGCTCCAGCCAAACAGGCATTCAGCGTATGTTCTGTTTCTTGACTTACAGCAAGCGCTTGACTCGGTGCCACGTAAGGCAATTATTTGTGCACTGATGAATGGAGGAATTTCAGGTCGTCTGTTACACTTTCTCCTTGATTTTATATCTGAGTGCAGAATGGAAGTGCGCAATAGAGAAGTACAGAGCCAACCTCACGCCGCCCCGCCGCGGTGGTCTAGTGGCTAAGGTACTCGGCTGCTGACCCGCAGGTCGCGGGTTCAAATGCCGGCTGCGGCGGCTGCATTTCCGATGGAGGCGGAAATGTCGTAGGCCCGTGTGCTCAGATTTGGGTGCACGTTAAAGAACCCCAGGTGGTCAAAATTTCCGGAGCCCTCCACTACGGCGTCTCTCATAATCATATCGTGGTTTTGGGACGTTAAACCCCACAAATCAATCAATCAGCCAACCTCACGCTGTTAAATGTGGCGTCCCGCAAGGCAGCGTTTTGTCACCGCTTCTCTTTAACTGCGGATTGCTGGGCTTCCAGGGCGATTATCGCAGGAATGTGACTTTCCTCTAGGCATAGCGATTTATGTTGATGACATCGCACTCTGGGTCAGTGGTCCGTCCCACCATGGTCCACGTCTTCGTAGTATATTGTAGCGAGCTCTGAATGCAACTTCAAAATACTTCGTGGAAGTTAGCCTGCAGGTTTCACCTGCGAAGTCAGCTGCGATCGCGTATCATCCAAGGCACTGCGCTCGTCGAAGCCTTAGCAGGCTTTACCTCGGAGACACACCAATACAGTGGGTCCACCAACATTGCTACCTGGGTGTAATCATTGATGATCACCTTTCTTGGCGCCCTGCTGTTAAAAATGTGAGGCGAAAATCACTGTCCTTGTTCAAGTATGTAGCCGCCTTCACTGCTAGGGGTGAGGGCATTGATCAGAAGACGGCACTACAGGTTTACCAATCAGCTGTACTCACTTGCGTGATGTATGCTTTGCCAGTCTTGAATGTACCGCCTGCATTGATGTTTCAGCTGGAACGGGATCGTCGTGTTGCCCTCCGAATACTGTTTGGTTTACCCTGTGAAGCACAATCCACCCACTACTGACTGAAGCACAGTTGCCGCTAAATTTGCAGGCTTACCAGAGAGCACTACATCTCATTGAGCGTCTGAACCGATCCCCACATGGCAAGATACTCCTTAATAGGCTGTTACAGCACCCACTTTCTCGGATGGGCGAAATGGCGCTTTGTTTATTGACAACTGGCGATTCCGGCGAAACTATTCAGTTGCCAACATCGACAGAGCACAGGCCGTGTGCCTTCCCTACCCATCTGTCAATTCCTGGAATACGCAAAACGTATGATCAACCTCTTTCGGAACTATACCAATAAGCCCTTTCTCACATATTTGAAAACTTCGAAGACTATGTAACAGTATTTATGGACGCTTCTGTGCGCAGCGATGGCCTGAGCACTTCTGCAGCCTTCTTCTGCCATTCAGCTGATGTCAAGCAATTGTTTAAAATACCGCACCCCTCATCGTCGGTGACGGCCGAGCTAGCAGCGATTGATGTCGCTCTTAAGTACGTACAGGAAAGGCTACCAGTATCGAAAGTTGTCATTCTCACCGACTCTCGTGGTGCCCTTAGCAGACTCACTAGCAAGGAGACCAACAGCCGAACTGTGAGTAGCATCATGGAATCCATTAACAACATTGTGTCACGTGGGGTGTGCCTAGCTGCACAGTGGGTACCTTCGCACGTCGGAATTGCAGGCAATGAAGAAGCGGACTGCCTTGCTTCATCATGCAACCATGATGGCTGTGACTGCCCGGAAATTTTATGTATGATAGACAACGCGTATCGGCTTCTACGCCGACACTTCCTAAAGCCGCACGCAGACCATCGTATGACGAATGAATCGTTCCCTCCCGTGTTCATGGCCGTGACTTGCCTCGTAGTTCCCGAGTGCCATTGTACAAACTAAGAGTGGGCTCTCTGCTGGTGCGTGCACGATTACACCGTCAAGGGCGTGTGGACAGCCCATTGTGCGCAGCTTGTGGATCCCGTGAAACACTTGAGCATCTCGTAGTGCACTGTTCCACATTTGCTACGCAGTGGTCTTTGTTGATTAAGGAATATAAGTTCCTAGGACTCAAGTGTGCGACTCTAGATGACTACCTCTTTCCGAATGGTAGTGCTTCCCGAAGCCACCTGGACCACCGCGCTCTCCTTACATATATAAACCAAATAGACCTGACCACCCGGTTATAGACAGTCTCTTTTTTCTATTTTGTTTCTTCTCTTTCTTTTCTTTTTCGATTATTTTTCATTTATGTTGTAGAGAAACCTCTTGCGACATGGACAAGACCTACCCCGGCGAACCGATGGCGCACACGCGACAACCAGCCCATCTGCTTTGCCTGCGGTTACTCCGGCCACGTAGCACGTTAATTCGATCGCGTACAGACGCCCCACATCTCATCGCCTGTTGGTGGCCAGATCAGCTGCCCCTATCACTAAAAACCGCCGCCTATGCCACTGCCGTCTCGCCTAGCTTCATCTCCTCGAAGATCACCGTCTCCACGACGTCGTTCGCCGTCCCCTATGCGGCCAAGTTCAGCTGCTCTCGAGAAAGAAAACTAGTCATCGCATTCCCCGAGGCAAGGGCTCTGACACTATCACATTGTGAAAGCCCTCAGAGCCGCCCATCTAATGTGATTGACGCGCTTGTGGACGGTATTCATGCATCTGCTCTTATTGACACTGGAGCTGTCGTATCAGTTTTGGACGAAGACCTCTGCTGCTTGCTTCGAAAAGTGACGACGCCAGTTTCATGGTTGTCCCTTCGTACCGCTAGGTCACATCGTATTCATCCTACAGCAGGGTGAACAGCTCGCGTTGTCATTCAGGACGTTCTGTATGTCACCTAATTCATCATCATTCCCGCTTGCTCTCATGACGTCATCCTGGTGTTGCATTTTCTCTCCCGCAACGTCGCTGCCATCTATTGCGCCACCGCCGAAATTGAACTCTCAACCTTCTCACATTTGACGCCAGAAGACAGTCCCTCGACAGTGAGCAAGATTATTGTGAAAGACGATACCATATGCCTCCAAGCTCGACGATGGGTGTATCGGTCTACTGCACCGGTCTCTCCGACACGGTTGCTCTCATTCCGCTATAGGACTGTGCTTCTAGAAGAAAAGGTTGCTAGTAACTTTCATGACCATGCAAATCACCCAAGGCAATGCTGCTATTTTTGTAACCAACCCATCCCCGTATACTGTTACCTTGGTTCGCGGGGAATGCCTGGGCAGACTGGAACCAGTCGACGACGCACAAGTCCTGGACGTACACGATGGCTCGCGTTGTCCCGATTCGCGTACCATCAATGCTGTTTTCACTTCTGATCCATCATCTTCTGATGTATTTGGCCCTTACATTGATGACAACCCTGAGTCGGTACAGCGTTCCAACTTCTGGACTGGTTACAAGAATACCGTTCTTCTTTCGATGTCTGGTGAAGTTCTCTCGGCCGCGCGTCCACTGTTACGCATCGTATCGACACTGGTGCCCATCCACCATTACGGAAACGTCCACACCACGCGTCGCCTGCTGAACGTCAGGAAATTACCGAGCAGATTGACGATATGCTCCGACGCGATGCCATTCGGCCCTCAGACAGTCCATGGGCGTCTCTTGTTGTTCTTTTGGCGAAGAAAGATGGTTCTGTGTGGTTCTGTGTGGGCTACAGACGGCTCAATGAAATCACTCGCAAGCATGTTTACCTGCTGCTGCGCATCGATGACGAAAACGACAGCCTTCACGGAGCCAAAATTTTTTCTTCTCTCGATCTGCGCTCAGGATAACGGCAAGTACCCATGGCCGTTAACGCTCGACGGTATACTGCCTTCATCGCACCCGACGACTTGTACGAATCCAGCGTCATGCCGTTTGGTCTGTGTAATGCACCTGCGACCTTTGAGCGCATAATGGACACCGTTTTGCGCAACTTAAAATGGCACACGAGCTTATGTTACCTCGATGACGTTGTGCTTCACGCTGCAGATTTCTCCACCTATCTCCAACATCTGAAAGAAGTTTTCGCTCGTGTGACAAATGCCTGGTTGCAAATAAATCTGAAGAACTGCCGCTTTGCATCACGCCAACTCACCATTCTGGGGTACGTCGTGTGCAAGGATGGCATTATTGCGGGCCCAGCCAAGCTTCGGGCCGTAGCCAAATTCCCCAAACCTGCGTCCATCAAAGAACTGCGTAGTGTGGTGTGCCTACGCTCATGCTTCTGACGCCTAATACGAAGCTTTGCCACAATCATATCACCGCTGACGAATCTCCTTGGAAGTAACGGGACCCTCAATTCGTCGTCGTCCGAGTGCGACGACGCATTCGCGAAGCTCCGCCATTTGTTGACGTCTCCTCCCGTTCTGCGCCACTACGACCCTACGGCCCCAACGGAGGTGCACACAGACGCCAGTGGTGCAGGCCTCGGCGCAGTCCTGGCGGAGCGCGCATGCTAATTCTCTGGTTATGTCGTGGCATATGCAAGCCGTACGCTCACGAGAGCCGATAAAAACTACACTGTTGCGGAAAAAGAGTGCCTGGCGATTGTCTGGGCCCTTAGAGAGTTTCGACCTTATGTGTATGGTCGCCCATTTGATGTCATCGCCGACCATCATTCACTATGCTTGCTTTCATCATTGAAGCATCTCTCAAGCCGTCCCGCCCGTTCGGCTCTTCGCTCACAAGACTACGACATCCATGTGCTGTACCGCAACAAACGCCAGCATGCTGACACCGACGCCCTCTCGTGCTCTCTTCTGCCTGAAAATGACGTGCTGTGCTCAGTATCCTCGGTTGCTGTTTCTGCCATTGACGTTGACATCATCGCTACCGAACAGCGAAAGAATAATTGGATCGCCCCGCTGATCGACTTGCTCTCTGATCCGTCCGCAACACCAACCACGCGTGCCTTGCGTCATCGAGCTCAGCATTTTGCCATTCCTGATGGCCTTCTACATCGACACAATTACGACGCCGATGGCCGGCAGTGGTTACTCGTGATACCCCGCAGTCTGCGATCGGAGATATGTGAGTCCTACTATTGTGATCCGCAATGTGCGCACTCGGGGGTATTCAAAACCTATCATCGCATTCGACAACGCTACTTCTGGTTCGGCATGTACCGCTACGTGCAGCAGTTCATTCGCTCCTGCCTCGCTTGCCAGTGCCGGAAACCGTCAGCACACATGTCGCTAGCTGGTCCGCAACCGTTACCTTGCCCTTACAGTTCGTTTGGGTGCATAGGTATTGATTTTTATGGACCACTTCCTCTTACGTCAGCAGGTAACTGCTGGGCCATCGTTGCCGTAGATCATTTAACGCGATACGCCGAAACCGCTGCTCTCCCTGCGGCTACTGCGTGTGATGCTGCGTCCTTCCTACTGCGTCGACTTATACTGCGCCACAGTCCGCCCCAGGAGCTTCTCAGCGATCGAAGCCGTGTCTTCTTGCCAGAAGTCGTCGAAGACATTCTCACTGAGTGCCATTCTGTCCACCGCAAAACTACTGCTTACCACCCGCAGATGAATGAACTCACCGAAAGTTTAACCGCACCCTCGGCAATATGCTTTCGATGTACGTCGCCGCCAAACACATGAATTGGGATACTATACTGCCCTTCGTCAGCTACGCCTACAACTCAACCCCTCAGAGCACGACCGGTTTTTCACCTTTACTCTTGCTGTACGGAAGGCACCCGTCACACACCATCGACACTATACTCCCGTACACGCCAGATCAATCTGAGTGTGCACCTAATTCTGAGACAGCCAGGCTTGCTGAAGAAGGTTGCGAGCTTGCCAAGACTTTTACGACGCATGAGCAAGAGTGGCAGAAGAGTACTCATGATGACTCTGCCACTTCTGAGCCCACGTTTCTTCCTGGTTCCCTTGTATTGCTCTGAATCCCGACCTCTGTAGCTGGCCTTTGTTCCAAACTACTCCCGAAATACGAAGGTCCCTACCGTGCGATCGAGTGCGCATCTCCGGTCAACTATCTAATTGAACCAATTGAACAATCTTCGGACAGGGGCCGTCGCGGGTGCGACATAGTTAACGTGGAGCGCCTGAAGGCTTACTAAGACCCACTCATAGTGACAAGCTGTTAAGTCGCCACGTGGCTCCCTCTTAGACCCCAGGGTAGTTGTAGAGAAGCCTCCGAACACCGAAAGGGGTCGAACTCTCAAGTGCTTTCTAGTGGGTCTACCCAAAAAGGACGTCGCTCGCGCTGAGAGTCCGTGTTTGGCCGTTACTGTCGCCATTTGTATGCTCGCTGTGTGCCGGCTAATAAACGCCCTAACAATTTTTTTTCATATTGGTTGAAGTCTTCATCATTTTTTCTTTCCTCATCTTCTTTCCTCTTTCTCCCCTCTAAACTTTGTTTGCTCTGTTTCTTCCTTCCAACCGAAAGAGTGAGCAGGTGTTGTGCCCGTCCAGGTGGCAAATGCCAGCTTGCTCTCTCCCTGTTTACTCTGTGTCCTTGTGTGTCTGTGTATGCAAATAATATTAATATTAATAATGATAATATTAATAATAATAATAATAATAATATTAATAATATTAATAATCTCTTTGCGGTCTACCTCACAGGTGAATCTCTCGCTGTAGCCAAAGCGCTCAAGGACCGATCTGCCCGTCGCGTAAGCTTAAGTCTCTCGAGTTGACTGGTCCGTTGCGCTTCTGCCAGCTCTAGCCAGATGTCGTGTATACGCATTCTTAGGAGTCTGGTGGTCGACGGCATTGGAGGTAGCCCTATGGCGAGCTTGGTAGCTTTGCAGATGAGCACATTCAGCTTGTCGACTTCAGATGTCTTGAGAGCGAGGAACGGGGTTTCATAGGTGATTTGGCTGGTTGGAAGAGCCTGCACAACTCTCAGGGTATCATTTTCTTTCAGGCCACTGCACCGGTTTGCGACTCTCCTTACGAGGTGCGGGAGCTGCAAGACTGCGTTGAAGCCTAGGAAGCGCGGTGGCCTCTGATCCGTCGTGGTGCAGGTGCAAGCCGCACCCGCGAAGCGAGGTGATCTTCGGTATTTGGAGCCCATAAAAGATGATGCAAGAGTCTGGCTCTTCGCAGGTTGGAGGTCTTCCTCGCGTGCAGTCCTTGAGTACCAGTAATTCCGGATTTTCAGGTGCCCTATGGAGGCCGCAGCTTTCGAGGTTGTCCTCTAAGACAATGACCGCCTTCTAAAGGCAGCTGTCTTGATCTCCAGAGCTCTTGCCTCAAGTCCAAAGCGTAATATCGTCCCCGTAGGTGGCGTAACGTAGGCCCTGTATTTTTTTAGATGCCGGGGGAGCTTAAGGAGTGCCACTTTGAAAAGGAGTGGTGACACAACACAGCTTTAATGTGAACCCCTGTTCTGCAGCTCAAACTTTTCGCTCCATATGATGTATATTCCGACCGGGGCCTTACGACCGGTGAGGAAGCTTCAAAAATAGCCAAAATTCTTGGAACCGCAGCCAGTATTTTCGAGATTTTGTAGTGTTGCTTTATGGCCAACCTTGTCGAAGGCACTTTTACCTTCAATGGCAAGAAGGAACGACTTGCTATTCTTGCTCAAGCGATCAGCACAATTTTCCTACTGTAAGATGATGCGCTGCGTAGAAAGCAGCTGGCGGAAGCCGAACATGGTGTCTGGGAAGTACCCGTTGTCCTCAAGGTGCGACGTGAGCCAGTCATGGATCATATGCTCAACACAGCTTACCAACGCACGAAGTCAGAGGAATAGGTCTAAGGATGTCAACAGCTATAGACTTGTTGGGCTTAGGTTTTATGATAACCTCCGAATGCTTCCACGCTTATGGAAGCTCTCCTTTGTCCCAGCAGTCATTGTAGTACTGTAGGAGAGCAGTCGTAGCCTGATTGGGTAGCTGTCTGAGGTGGTTGTTGACTATCCTATCTTCGCCTGGGCTCGTGTTTCTTGTAAGCTTGAAAAGAGCTGCTTCAAACTCTGCTGTTGTGAAGGGCCTCTCAAGGTCGGAGTTGGGCATGCCTTTGTATTGTTTGTGTGGTGGTGGCATCGACAGTGATTGAACAGGACCACAAAGCTTGTTGTATAGTTTGTGGAGAAGGTCTTCCTTCGAGCTGTTATAGTTATGTGTTAGCTGACGTACTCGTTGCCGATGCTGTGTCTTGGTGTGGTGGTCACCGAGAAGAGTCCGCAGCAGACGCCACGTCTTCTTGGTGCTGAGCGTACCCTGCAGGTTATCGCTGAGTTCGTTCCAGTTGTGTCTCGCCAGGTTTGATTGATTCATTGATTGATATGTGGGGTTTTACGTCCCAAAACCACCATTTGATTATGAGAGACGCCGTAGTGGAGGGCTCTGGAAATTTTGACCATCTGGGGTTCTTCAACGTGCACCCAAATCTGAGTACATGGGCCTACAACATTTCCGCCTCCATCGGAAATGCAGCCGCCACAGCCGGGATTCGATCCCGCGACCTGCGGGTCAGCAGCCGAGTACCTTAGCCACTAGACCACCGTGGCTGGGCGTGTCTCGCCAGGTGTTCGGCATACTGTTGCGCCTCTTCTTTCAATATTAAAATTCTTTTCCTGAGTTTCTTATTTAAATTTTGCCTCTTCCATCTCTTCAGTAAGGCTCGTCTGGCCTCCCTCCATTACTTTGGTGCACTGTTTGGCACTGTCCAGAATCTTGGTGAGCCAGCCGTCTATTTCCGCTATTGCATTGTCACCATCATGCTCATTTACGAAGGCGTTCCCATCTGTCAGTCTTGCTGTTTGTTTATGTAGGTCGTCGGTCATATTCGATTTCGAGTTGAATTATGTGGTGATCACTGCCAAGAATCTCAGAGAGACAGGTCCATCCCACCTTCTTGACATCTCGTGTAAAGGTGAGGTCTGGCGTGGTATCTCTCGAGACGCTCTTTTTCACTCTCGTGGGCTGGAGCGGATCATTTAACAATGTTAGGCCGTGCTGCTGAGCGGAGTCGTGGACTCTCACGCCTTTCTTAGTGGTGATGGCATAGCCCCAAACTTTGTGGAGCGCAATGAAGTTTCCAACGATCACTAACCGGTGACCTTTTGTGCATTTTCTGAGTTCCCGGATGAAGTAATCATTGTCCCGGAGCTGACCTTGCGGTGGGCTGTACACGTTAGTGACTTAAATGCTTTGTTGCGATTTTCGTTCTGGTATGACTTCCACGATAGAGTGTTCAACTGTAATGTCTTCTATCTTTTGTACTTAGGCCGCTACAGTTTTCTTAAGTAGAATGGCGGTTCTTGGGGTCAGAGCGACGGTGTTGTATCCTGCGAGCCGCACTTTTTCAGTATTGATCTCTTGTAGAGCGATGAGGTCGGGTTGATTTACTTTTAGAAATTCTTGTAGATTCACCAGCCGGGGTCTGTATGATTGACAGTTCCACTGTCAAATGCGAAAAGTTGATTGCGGAGTAAAAAATCCTATTCTTAAAGCCTGCCATCTTCGGGAATATCTGGTACGTTAACCAGCTCGCCTTCGGGAAAGAAGGAGTAAGAAACTTTTTCTCTTTGTGCGTGGTTATTTTTTCTGCCATGGCAATCTTCAAGTTCCACGTGACTAATGCAGTTGTTCTTGATATGAGTCACGAAGCTGGTTAGGTGCGACTTGAGATCGTTGATTTGATCTGTATGAGTGTCCATCCTACAGCTGAGCCTCGTGAACGTGTCACCGATTTGGGTGGAGGTGGGCTCCAACTTCACCAGGACAAGTGCTTCGAGCGTTGACTCGACTGCTGATCTGCGTTGTGGCTCTCCTGTCGCCGTGACCTGCAAGTCGACAAGGGCGGCGACTTTTATTTCTATAATGAAGTGTACTTTGGCCTTCACGACAGCTTCAATACCTGGTGCGGTGAGTTTCTCGGTTAGTTTTTAGCTTGGTGCTTTTCTTCGAATAGTCGAGTGAGCCTCTCTTTGATTGCATTGTGCTTCTCTATGATCTTTTTTTTGTTCTTGGCATAGTTTTACGAGCTTATTGACAACGACCCCTTGTTTTCGGAGCTAGTCATGCTGGCTTTGCAGAGCTTTTTGCTGATTCGAAACTATTTTTCCAAACCCTTGAATGCAGTGGACTCATAAGATGAGCAATCGGGAGTGTTCTTGTTGTTCTGTGAAGTCGAATCTACACGTGTTGTATCAGCATAGCTGAGGCATTGGGCGCAGAGTAAGTGGGATCTTGTGCGAGACCTGAAGCGCGATCGCAGAATAGACCTAGACTTGCTTCGGCCGCGCTTGTCGTGCACTGTGCCGCTGGGGCTAGGAGATGGTTCGTTAAGCTCGGTGATGTGTTCACTGCGGCAACTACAAGCATTCTCTCGGCATTTCGCCTTCTCGTGTTTTTGTTGTCTAACTTGAGAAGGTGGTGGGTTTGGTGGTAGCCTCTTCTTGCATTCTTTGCTGGTGATTTCATGGGGCTGTTCGCATATTTTACAGTTGGGAATACATTCGTGATCTGTGGTGACTGCGTCTTCTCCGCACTTGTAAGAGAAGTCTTCACTGGGTCTGGGACAGATGTCTTGTCGGTGCCAAATGGCATCGCATTTGCAGCAGAACTACACAGACTTTCGATAGGGTTTGCAGTGGCAGTATTCACTTTGGAATGGGATGTATTACGGGACGTGTGGGCCATCGAAAATAATGACGGCGGTGGAAGACTGACCAATCATGCGAGCGCCAAGGACCGTGTATCGTGAGTCGACTCTGAGGCCCCCAACAATTTCGGCACTGCTGGTTCCTTGGAGAAGTCCGTAGATTACACCTCTGCAGACATCGTCAGGATGTCTTACGTGGGGGTTCACACTAAAGAAAGTGGATGGTAGCAATCTCTCTCAAGTTGTCTGCGCGTTTTGTGTCACGTTATTAGCAATTATAATGTTTTCAACGCTCTGCACTTGAGCTCGAACGTAGTCGTAGAAACCTTGTTGTGTGAGACCACTTGATCGTCCGATAGCGTGTGTAATTTATGTTAGACTTTATTTCAATACGTCGAGTCTGGTTTGGGGCCTCTCGATGGTTTTAAAGTAGTCCGTAGGAAAACGGGGCATCTTCAAGTTGCGGTGCTCCGAAGCTTTTTGCGTAGAAATGGGCTCTTTCTCGGGATTCTTGTTGAATGCTTGAATCACGTTCGGCACTCGTTTTTCTTCGCCTCCGACTTGCGGCCATTCTATATGCTCAATTCCTGTTGTTTTGCCACTGTTGACTTCACACGTCTAAGCCGATTTCTGCGTGGGCGTCTCGGCGTTCACTTCAGTTTGCATTGATGTTGGTTCTTCTTGTGGTCCCGTAGTAGCCATAAACATGCTTTGAAAGCCTACATGGCTGGTAGCAAGAAGCATCTCCCACTAATCAGGTTTTCTGGTGGTAAAAGGAATGTGAACCTCCCTCCCAGACACGCTCGTTCAGTCGTTCGGCGGGTGTACACGCAAAGCGAACCAAAAGTGCGAGACGCGCTCGCACGTCGGTCATGGCGTAAGGGTTAGCGGGAAAGACCTTAGCGTCGAGATGTTAGAAGTATGGTGTAAGTTTTAACTCAACACTTAGTGGGAGGTGTCACTCTTTTTCTTGAAACTTAGTGACTTGGCCAGTGCAAAAAATAGCAGCATATCCACGGAGTAAATGATGGAGACTGGGGTGAAGCATTCGTCCGTTTATTTGTTCTTGCTTCTGTTCGTCCATGCGTAAGTCCGCCCATTCATGTTGTTACAAAAGACGATGACTCACTGTGCGTGCGCGGCAGAAAGGTACCGCCGCGTGATGACGCCGTTGAGTTGTTTGCGTCAGGCGGAGTCGCGTGCTGGCCTTGACACAGATTTCCTTTTTCCGAGGCATGGACGTTCGCTGTAGACTCGCAGGAATAACAGCACTCCCGCCGCCGCTAATGCACTGGAAAGACGAGCTGCTTCCACGTGGCTCGAATGTCATGTGCGCTTGTTCACCAGGTCCCTCCCAGTTTGCCGCCAGGGCCATGGGGAGAATACAGCTCCATGCTCTGTTTCGGGAACACATCCCATTCTTGAGGACGGATCCCAGCTCCACTGGCTTGTCGCCACAACTTGTCGACCAGCTTCCCTCGTCTCTTCTGACGATCTTTGGTCTCAGCACTTGTCGATGGTTCTGCAATTTGTCAAGAAGGGTTTGACAACAGACAACACACAACACAAGCAAGTGCCCTCAGTCACCCGACAGAACACCAGACAAAGTATAGTACAACATATACCTAGCTACGTGTCTATCGGAATTTCGTTCCCTCTACATCAAGTGGCACATGTGGGACACAAGACTCTTAAAATGAGAACTCAAATTTTTACGCGTACCGCCCGCGCACTTAACGAAATGCGCCCGCGCACTTAACGAAATGGAATAGAACATAAAGTTGGCTCCTTGAGCTTATTGTGGACGAGAGCGCTCAGCTAAGGCCGTGATGAGGACAAAACTTTGCCCCGAATCGCCAGCGAGAAACCGAAGGGTGAAGAAGGTACTAACACGCACCGCTCAATGCGTCTGCATTAGCGTTTAGCTTTCGTTTGTTTGTTGCGAACGTCAAAGTTGTGCTGTTGGAGCATCATGCTCCATCTCAGTAACCGGCCACTTTTAGGCGACTATACCTTTGTGGCACCAAGAGCTGCTCATACTTGCGACTTACTCAATTTGTGTAGCTCCGATACAAACGCCCTGATTTCTCAAAAAAAAGAAACATTCTTTTTTCTTTTTTTCCAAGTTTACGCTTTCCATTAGCGCTTTTATCGAGATGTCCTCACGCTGCTCTCGAATGAGGGTTTCTCGATCAAATCTAGACAGCTTACTCCTACTTTCCGCTACAGGCGAGAGCGTTGCACCCTCTCGCTCTGACTCAATGGCGCCATGTCGTCTCCCCCTGCTACGGAAACTGCGCCAGTCGCTTCGGCAACGGGCCGCGCGAGTGGCTGCTACAATGACTCACACGGAGAATGCCGTGTCTGAGGTTCCGTCGACTCACCGCCAAGCTCAAACAGATCTGCTGCTTTTGAACTTGTTTCACCACATTGAACAAGATCAAGCTCCCCCGAAAGCTTCCACGCTCGCGATCGCGTGAGGGCCATGTACGCTAAGTTGGGGAAGAACGATTTAACCTGCTCTTTGAGGAGCTGCTCTGAATTGTTAGAGAAAAGATAAGGAAAACAATCGGGGAGCACGGCAGACACAGCCGCTTCGGTGCGAAGCTTACCGAACGGGCCTTCAATGACAACCGTAGCGATTGGTAAGCAAGCACTCTGCTCCTCGGCGACTTGCCTGATCTACGCGCATTCTTCTGTAAAGTCATCCGGAGACACCAATGAAGGATGGACAACGTCCATGGTTGCCGCTGAGTCTCGAAAAGTTTGAAATGTTTTCCCATTCACACTAATTTTTGGATATACGGCTTTAACAACCACATGTTTTTTTCCGATTCTCGGATTGTTGCAAAAGCGAACTTTTGCTTACAGTTTATCGCGATGTGCCCTTCCTTTTTGCAGTTGTAGCAGATTAGGGGCTTCCGTGATTCAAACGCCCGTGTGGTATCAGTGCGTTGTTTAGAAACCTCACTTGATTTCTCCGCTTACGTTTGCCCTTCCCCTACAGTGTCCTTCATAACAGACGGGTCCTTCTTGAAATTATGGTTCGGAGCGGGTTTCCGTTGATCAGGTTTCTTTGAAAAGCCCTCTTTCATTTCATCCTTTTCAACGCGCAATGCCCTGCTATGCAACTTTCGGCGAGTATAATACTCCTCAGCTAACTCTGTTGCCCTGTTTAGCTGTACTTCACCAAGTTTGTCCTACAGCCAAAGCTTGACATCCTCCTCAATGCAGCAGTAAAATTACTCCAATGCAATGAATTCCACTACTTTATCGCTATCATCAAAAACACCTTCGCCCTTGAGCCATTCAATTAAATTGACTTTAAGACGAAACACGAAGTCAACGTGTGACTCATTTCCCTTTTTACTATACCGGAACCTTTGCCTGAAAGCCTCGGGTGACAACCTAAAACGTCTCAAGAGCATTTCCTTAACCTCGTCATAGCTCTCAAACGCTTCCTCGACAAGCAAGTTATCGCGTCGGACACTTCGCCGGGAAGAAGAGCTAACAGGTTCTGCGCCCAAAGAGACTGCTCTAAAGCATTTCGCTCACAGACGTGTTCAAACTTGACGAGATACTTCGCCATGTCCTCGCCTACTACGAACGGTGGCAGTTGGTAGTGAATTCTTTGATCGCTGACCTGAACTGTCGCAGAAGCTGCGCTAGGCGCCTGCGAACACTGTAGGATTGCCGATTCTATTCGTTTCAACTCAAGGCGCTCCTGCCTCTCGGCCTTCTGAAGGCGTTGTTGCCTTTCAGCTTCTTCACGTTCGCAAACTTCTCGCCTTTCAGCTTCTTCACGTTCGCGAACTTCTCGCCTTTCAGCTTCTTCACGTTCACGAACTTCTCGCCTTTCAGCTTCTTCACGTTCGCGATCTTCTCGCTTTCAGCTTCTTCACGTTCGCGAGCTTCTACTTCTCACCTTTCAGCCCCCTCGCGGCGCGCTTTGATATCCTCCCAGGCCTCATCGACTTCCTCAGCCGACACTCCTTCATCTCTCATGATCTCAAGGATTGCTTGCTTTCGTTTCGCACGGCCTATGGTAATGCCGAGTTCCCCACAAATTTCGATGAGTTCCTTCACTTTAAGGTTCTCCATCGTTCACACTAGCCTCTTGCTGTTTGACCCTGTTACGAATTTACTTGCCGTACCCACTCTAAGTCAACTAGCAAGACGCGCAAGCAATTTGTAACACTCCCGTGTTAACATCCTCAGCATTAATTTTGGTTTCAAAGCCCTTCGACTTGGCTTCAAACGATCAAAGCTCACTCTTCACACAGCCCTTCTCTAAACTACTATAACCTGAGCTAGAGTAGTCTGGTGAACTGAGGGGAAAACATCAGGCACTCATTGCATCGATGTCGCTGACGCCGGCCAATCCAGCAACTGCCAACCACTGTTACGGAAGACGGTGACTCACTGTGCGTGCGCGGCAAAAAGGCACCGCCGCGTGATGACGCCGTTGAGTGTTTTGCGTCAGGTGGGCTCGCATGCTGGCCTTGACACAGATTTCCTTTTTCCGTGGCATGGACGTTTGCTATGGACTCGCAGGCACAACAATGTGTGCGTCTGTTTGTGCGTCCGTCTCTGCGTTCGTCCATGCATCCGGCACTTCGTCCGTTCATGCGTCCATCCATGCATCTGTCTGTGTGTCCGTTCATCCATCTATTCAACACTCCAAGTACCACCATCTCGCATCTTTTCATCCTATATTCCCCATGTAGAAGCTCTGCCATCCAGCGGACATTCCAAGAAAAAAACAAGAGGTGGCACACGCACACTTTCTTACGGTTTGTGCTTCGGGTCTACTTCCCACGTTTAACCACCTCGAGTTCATGGTATATACTAGTTCACTGTGTTCATGACACTGCAGTCCAACGCTCGCTAAACCTTTCTAAAACCAAGGAGGTTACGCCCAGCGAGTATAACGTAGCAACCTTTTCCTGTCAGATAGTGCTCAATGTACATGCCAATGGCTGCTATTGGGATATGAGAGACAGGAGCATTTGGCTTTTAGTTAACGCGCACACCGCGAACTTTTTATTATTCAGCCAAGCACAGGAAAAATCTCCCACCGGCAACACCTTGCAGGTCAAAATGTAACACTTTTTACACACTACGACTACGACAACGAGGGACGAACGGGTGCCGCTTTATGGAGCATCTCCCCAAATATCCAGAAGTAGCAGAGCGTTGAACCACAAAAACTAGCATGAAAAGCAGGAGTTCATGTGAAGTTCAGCTACACTCCGTGGCCCCCTCGCACGTTTCTGCAAAACTAGAAAAGATCGCTTGTCGTCCTGAAGCCAGCGTGGCGTGTTCCTGCAACATAACTGCGCCTCTGGTCATCGCTTTGGTTGAAATTAGCTCGCTATGCTCTTGATGTTTATTCGCGCCAACTTTAGGTAGTAGTAGTAAAGATTTATTTAGAAAAAACAGAGGTTGCTAGGGAGACAAGCCTCTGGTGGATCAGCCTCCCTACAGTACCAAGTGGCGTCCTTAGTCAGGGATCCCACTGGTCGCGGCCGCTGTCCTGGCACGCTAGACTATGGCTCGTTTGGCCGCAAAGTCCTGTCAACCGAGCAGGGCCGCCTCCCAGTCCTTTCTTGCTGGATTTGTGTTCGGGGGTAAAGAAGGATAGATCTGGCATGCCCATACCATGTGGTAGGTGTAAGCCACCTCCGCACAGTACTGGCAGAAGCCAGAAAAGGAAGAGTCAAAGTGTTTTAAGCACTGCTGGGCACAGTAAAGGAATGGTAAATAGCTGGAGAAGAATTCTCTCATCTGCTTTCCTAAGTCCTTTGCAGGGCGGAGGAAAACGGCGGTGGGAGTAACGGTATTGGGTAATTATCTCTCTATAAGTTAGGAGAGGAGTGTTTCCTTCTGGAACGCAGGGGTCATCGGTGGGTGAGGCTGTAGCCTGGGGAATGAGTGCTCGGGTGGCAGCGTGCGCTGCCTCATTGCCTGCGAGGCCCTGATGGCCAGGAGTCTCGATTTTGGAACGCTGAGAGGGGTAACCTTTTGGCGGACAAGATTTAAGAATTTCGGCAGTTAGGGGTGTGATCCATCTCAGTTAAAAGTTTCGGCAAGCTCCTTTGAAGTCTGATAATATAATTTGAGAACTTTTGTGTGATATAGCCACAGCTATGGCCACCTCTTCAGCATGGATAGCATTGGTTGCGCGGAAGGACAGACGTAGACCACGGCGGCCGTATACCAACCCCCGCGGTAAGGGCCGGCGATGTCCGTGTAAAATACGTTGTCTTTAGAGCCGAATTGCCACTGGAGTGCAAAAGTCCGCGCATGTCGACGGCCAGCATGCGACTCACGTGACATATTGGTAGGGAGGGGTCGGGCATGAATCCCGTATTTTCAATGTTCGGGCACTCGTACCCGCTTCTCTGTGTGGAATTCATGCTGAATGTGTAGGTGATCTAGGAGTCGTCCACCTGACGGGATCTGTGCCAGATGCGTGCATTGATTTGTTAGGTGAGCCTCCTGGAGCTCCCGATAGGTGTTTACCACTACAAACGCAAGAAGCTTTGCATTGTAAGTAGTGATCGGGAGATCTGGGGCTCCCTTGACGATTTTGCAAAGGGTGACCTCCAAGAAAGCTCCATCGTGCGTCCGTAAGTGTAGCTACGGAGTCGCATACAAGGTGCGATTAGTGACAAAAGCATGTGCGAGATGAAGCGCATCCTTGTTTTTGTGACCTCGCCGCTTGTAGGAGACTCAGCGCACTATGCGGCCCAACTAATCTCCAAACTTACGCAGCTTGTGAAGTGCTGTCTCGACCCTGCGGTGTTTGTGAATGTGGAGTCCAAGGACACGGATTTCCTGTGCCTCATTAATAGGTCTACTATGCAGGGAAAGGTTCATGGACGAAGTGCATTTTACTGACAGCCGAAGATGCACGAATTCAGACTTCTGTGGGCAACACTAGACGCTGCAGTACGCCGCATATTGGTCCACTTTACGGACTGCGGTTTGGTGTCTGTTCTCTATGGTACCCAGGCATTTCTCTTTGGCCCACAGAGGGATGTCGTCGGCATAAAGCGCATGCTTTACCCCGTCGCAAGCAGCCAAGCAGGCTGGGAGCTGTGGCATAGCTAAGTTGAACAGCAGAGGCGACAACACAGCGCCCTGTGGTGTGCCTGGCGTTCTCAGGGGATAGGGGCCGTATTCCTCATCTTTGATGTGAATATACGCAGCTCTCTCAGTGAAAAAGTTTCTAATGTAGTTGAAGGTGCGCTCCCCGCAGTTGGTGGCACTTAGGTGAGCTAAGATGACTTCGTGCTTGACATTATTTAGGGATTTTTAAGGTCAAGCGCTAGAATGATCTTGTCATTGGGGAGGGGGCTGTTCTACAAGATTAAGTACATCGTGGTGTAGTCGTAGGAGTATGTTATGCGAATATTTCTTGGGCCTGAAGCCCTACATAGTATCAGCGAAAAAGTGGCGCTCTTCCAAGAAGGAAGAGACACGATTCCTGACCATAATTTTCATGGCTTCCCCATACAAGAAGTAAGAGAATTGGGTGTGAGATTCTCAATGTTGAATGGTTTTCCTAGCTTTGTAATGAAGGTTATTAGAGACGTTTTCCAGTCTTGTGATAGGGGCGTTTTTCCGAACCAGATCACATTATTATAGTCAAGAAGCGACTGGTGCGCTGCATCAGGTAGGTTTGCCAGCATTTTAACGAAATTTTGTCTCGCCCGGAAACCACGCCTTGCCTCATTTTGGCTATAGTGGTGCGAAGGTCGTGTACCTGGGAAGGAGCATCCAGAGCCGAGTTCTTCTGCCTGCATAGCGAAACGCGGAGTCTCGCGTGTCCTGCTGAGTGCGAAGATATCGGTCCCGCAGTGGTAGCGCTACTTGTGTGTGGGGCCGTGGAAATAGTGAAAGGCTCAGTGCAGTTGTTTTAGCGTTTCACCTCGCGTTTGAGAGGGATCAATCAGACTGCGGAAAAGTTTCCATGTGTTGCGACTGGACATTTGCCTGCTTTCAGTGTTACAGCGATCTACCCAATTTGAGTCGGCCAGCTGGGCAGCCTATTCGGCCACCTTCTGGCTGAGATCCAGTATCCGCATGCGGAGTTTGTGGTTGTGTTTTTGTCGGCGCCATCTCTTTGTGAGGCTGCGACGGGCCTCCCAAAGATGAAGGAGATGGTTATCTACATCCGGATGACTATCCGTGAGTCGTATTCTAGTCTTCTGTTTTCTTAGTGTTTCGAGCGCAGAGTGAGCCCACTGGGAGCAACCAATCTCCAGGATTGCGGAGTCAGGGAAGGACTGCCGGAAGGCTTTCCAATTAGGTAGGTGAGCCTGTGCGATAGGGCGTTGTAGGGGTTGTGTCGAAAGTTTAGTGTTGAGAATGCGGTGTTCACTACCGATGGTTTCCTCTGTATTGAACCAGTCTGCGTGTCTGATGTTTTTCGTGAATGTTAGGTCGGGGCAAGTGTGCCGGTTGACAGAGTTACCTACACGAGTTGGTTGCTTGGGGTCTGTTTGAAGAGTCATGCCCAGCGTGGAAGTTAGCTCCACAAGTTTTCTTCCACGCGCCTCTTCCTCGCGATAGCCCCAAAGCCTGCTAGGGGCGTTGAAGTCGCCCACTATAAAAGGGGGTCATGCCCGGCGAGCTTCAGTGCTCTGCCGAATATGTCAGTGAATGTGATGTTTTTCAGTTTAGGTAGGCAATAAATATTGACGATGTGCACTGGGGGGTTGGTTGCACGCAGGGAGAGAACCGTGACCATAGTGTACGAGTATGGCATTGAAATTTTGAGGTCGACCTCTTGTGTAGTTAGGGTTTTATGTACGTACAAAGAGGCAGGTAAATGGGTCCGGTTGAAAAGTGTTTTGTGAGGCACACGGCATTGCCGGGCTCTTGAAGGGCAATGACGGCACACAGGTGCTCAAATGTTTCAAGACAGAGGCGGAAATGGGACCGTTTGACCCTATCTTTGAAGCCTCTACAGTTCCATTATTATAAAGAGAGTAACTGAGGTTTCCAGTGTGGTGTTGTGGAGCAGTTTAGATGAGTCGCCATATAGAAAATTCCGGTCGGCTGAGAGGGACTCTGTAGCTACTTCGGCACCCTGTGCGATTGGGAGCTCGGTGTCCTTGGAGCTTTCAGCGAGGCTGATGGCATGTGAAAACTTAAAGCGACGACTAACGTCCGTCAGAGGATTACCCCAACATCAAGGAATGCAAGGTATTGACTACCTTCCTTAAATTAGTGTCTCACGCGAACAGCGCAGAGCGGCCGTATTTTGTCTTAAATTTCGTTATAGAAGGTTTCTTTGATATCTCGACGGTAGCTTGTGACAATATGGTCGCTTGCTACAATTTGAAATCATCATGCGAAGTGTGTCGCAGCCATTGTAGCGTACGCTTCTGGGCAGCCTGTCGTGGTTAAACCAAAGATTGCGAGAAAAGAAGGTGGTGAAATGCTTTGTGCCATTGTTATGTCATACAAGACAGTAAAAAATTTGGCATGTTGTCATCGACCAACTTTCAAACTTATATTCGCATTTTACAAGTATGCACGCATTAGTTTTCATTCAAGAAACAATGACACTTTCTCGCCTACATGCGCTTGCAGCCATCGCGACGCGACTACGCGCCGGAGCAAGTTCGTCACTGTCGCTAGGAAATCGCTTGCATGCGATAATGCCCTTACGCATTGAAAAGAAGGTAGCGGACACTACAGTCGTTTGTTTTATTCAAATCGCTTGCGACTTCCTAATTCTACTAAGTGAGTATACCATTTTTACGCGTCTGTGAATTCTTATCGACTTTCAGGCTTGTCTGAGTGCGGAGCATAGTTTGGTTTCTTTTTATATGAGGAAGTGCTTTAGGAGATTTCTCAGGCCATGCTTGTTACTGCAATTTTCGTATAGGCTTCTTTTCTGTGCAACTCATGGTGCAATCCATTTTCAAACTAAGCGGCTGTATTCCTTCCACTAGAAATTTCTTGATTTCGCGTGTGGGTGATGACCCGCCGCGGTGGTCTAGTAGCTAAGGTGCTCGGCTGCTCACCCGCAGTTCGCGGGATCAAATTCCGGCTGCAGCGATGCATTTCCGATGGAGGTGTAAGTGCTGTAGGCCCTTGTGCTCAGATTTGGGTTCATGATTACAAATAAGCAGCGCACGACGTTTTACAAAAGAGAGACGATAGGGACACCGCTGGGTGCACGTTAAAGAACCCCACGTCGTGGAAACTTCTGGAGCCCTCCACTACAGAGTTTCTCAAAATAATATGGTGATTTTGGGACGTTAAAGTGCACATATCAATCAATTTTGCGTGTGTTGCACGCATGCACGCATACGCGCACCCGGATGCCGCGCTTGCGTAGCCTTCATGTATGCATGTTCGTGCGTATATAATTGTGCCCGTACCTACGTAGCCTCTGTATTGTGTGTTCCTATATCTGCTTTGAATATGAGCTACTGTCAACACAAACAGGCAAGTCTTCTGAAGCACATGGCCTTATTATTCAGAAGACTTTAACATAGATCGGCAGACCAAAAGAAAGGATAGCTCCGGTTAGAATCGAAACTACGATTGGCATTATCTCAAGATACACTGTAGCAGGCACAGATTTGTTCTCCAATCAAGTGAACGGCATGCGCACTCCGCTTGTGGTTTATCAGCGGAACTCAATGGCATACGTACAATTGGATACACGAGTCGCAGCGTAATACTTTGAAAACTGCGGAGGCCTTGTTTGTCAGTGTAGCAACGCTGCGTAAAAGTGTTAGAACTTTTAGGAAAAGCTCACTACACATGAGCAGTTGCTATGTTTAACGTGGGGATCATACAGGTTCTTCAACTTGAAGCGAATGTGATGCGGTTCACTGAAGAGGCTTCATGTTTGCGCGCACAGTGCGTCTATTTCCGCTATTTCGTTAGTGAAATTCTTTATGCCGATGAGAATGAGGCAGTCCATGGCCATCACCCTTTTGCCTTCGACAAAGCAGTGCGAAGCGATGCCACTGCTGAGAAACTTCAGCACAGCGCCGAGCAAAACTGCTGCATTGACCGCGTTAAGCGTAAGAATTTTTGTTTTTCAAAGAGTATGGACAGCGCACGGAACATCAAGGAGTTGCCATTACAGTGGCTAACATTCCCAGCCAGCGCAAAATGTGATGCTTGATTTTTCGAATGCGCCTATAATCGTAGAGCAGCCTCTTTCTCGACTTTTGTCGGTGACTTCGACGAAGACACTGCGCAAATAGTCTACATGTTTATACTTGCCGGAATAATCAGCCACAGCGCCACGCTGACCTCTTGCCGCGCACTTGAAGAAACGCGATCATGTATTCTATCACAGCAGCCCTTCGTACGCGTACCTACCTCTGTTATACAGAGTCATTTGAATTATGGCATCGTTTCGAATTTTTTATTCTTGCCGAAATCACAACGGCTGCCAGGACGGTGGCAAGGTGGAATAGGAAGAGCACCCGCCAAGTTCGCAAGATAGTTAAGGCCAGCCAGATGCAAGATCTACTGACGAACGACTATAAAGTTATCGTGTGACCTGGAGGTGGCTTTACTGTCTCCGACTACAAGACAGACCGAATCTACTGCTGCCTGCGCAACGCGGCGGAGATAGGCCGCGAAGCAGTCGAAGAGGAAAGTATCTGCCTCCACGCAAACAGAACATTGTGGTTCTCTGCACACCGTCGGAAGACCAAGCCAAGAAATACGGAGCCTTCAGCTAACTCCGCATTGGCGAGCGAGAGGTCGAGGCAAACGCCTACAGAGCTGCCCCTGAAAACACTTCTAAAAGGCTCGTCAGAGGCCTTTCCAACGAGGAGAGCCCCGAGGAGATCATCATGAGCTTGGTCACGCAGTGCAACTCTGGTGTGCTGCACGCCAAACGCACGGGAAACACGAAAAACGTGATAGTCCTCTTTGACGGTTTCTACGAGCTGTGATACGTATACTATGGAACTATGCTCGTCAGGTGCAGCCTACATAGAAAGCATATCGACGTTTGTTATTAGTGCGGCAGGCTGGGACGTAGACCCGAAGTGTTCCCAAATTCAAACAAAAGATGCCGTGGATGCAGCTAGAGCAACCTAACACTGGAACACGGATGCGATCCGCAGTGTAACCTATGTGGAAAGGGTCACCTTACGGGAGACCGCCAGTGCAAGGCGGAATACAAGATCCCTTATCTGGTTAAACGGTGACAATGGGAACGAAGAACACGTGACGAAGATGACGCCGCATTCGAAGCCTGTGGCAACCGCTACGACAGCAGCGATAACGCAAGTTACTACCACGCCTGGCAAAACCGACACCTGAGCAGAGAAGGACGCTAGGCCAGCCGTGGGACGAGCGGCGGTGCAGGAAAGTCTCGCTCGAGTTCTAGCGCACGCTCACGTTCTCGATTGCTAATTAGTTCCCGTACATCGAAGCCGAGAAGCAAGTCAAAAACGTGGAGTGCAGCCGGCCCGGGCATCTACGGCTTGGCGGACTATTGAAACAGCAGCCAATGTGGTACCGGAAGCCACTGGCCGCGGCAACAGCAGGAACAACGCTACAATTACACCATGAAGGTGGTAAACAAGGCGGACATTGCTGCCTATTTGGCGCCAGTGGTGTTGCTGGGCACCGTGATGGTGTCGCGGTCAGTGGTGGGGGTGGCCCCGGTCCTGATCGCATGAGTGGTGGTGAGCTCGAACGAGCCATACAGCAGCATTTAGGCCCTCTAGAATATACGATTATTGAGTTAAGACGTGAAATTGAGCTTTTTGGAGAAGAAATAGCCATATTAAAAGGTGGGGTTGCTCAGCAGCAAAAACGCCAGTTGATATTAGAGAAACAACCTCTTCTATCCCACCCCGTGTCGGTCGTGGTAGACACTGTTGACGAAAGCTCGGTGGAGACAGCGGATGAACGTGAAGACCGCCCGGTACCTTTAAAGAGAGCAGTGTTAGACCCCGAAAGACCCAGGACCGAATCGTGTAGCACCTCCTACAAAATGCTGAAAAAACGCATAGGGAATATTGAGACAAGCCTAGACGAGCGTTTCGTGAACCAGACAGAATAAATTAACAAAATGTTTACAATGGTCGACACCTCGGCGTCTAAGCTTGCAAAACAAATGAACCAAGTGATTGCGAAGCTTACGGCTTCAATGCAAACAATTCAACTAGGTCCCCACCTCTTGTGGGCAGGCCGATGCGGGCAACCGGTAAACCATACGCGAGACTGCAGCAGCACCCATAATCACCACTGACAGACACAGAAATCCAGCACCAACAACCGAGTCTATCGGGCGACGGGCTGCATTAAAATATGCGCATCACGATGGCTAAGCACGACAAACTACAAACACACATTAGACAACATCCACAACAGTACACGATATGGCAGTGGAACTGCCCGGGTTACAGAAGGAAAAGAGGCAATCTCCAGCAGTTTATGTACAACTGTGAGAGGAAGCCCGCCGTTATCATGTTACAGGAGACAAATGACCAGGTCAATCTAGCGGGCTACAAAGCCATAGATGCAGCCGCGTCTAGCGAAGAGCAAAAAAAAAAGAAGACACCGAGTTGCATCGACTGGTGTGGGGAGACGCCGCCGGCCGCTGCTGTGCTCGTTCGTCAAGACCTCACAGTGGTGGAGCTTGAGCTTCAAGGAGTGAAGATACCACACGTGTTCGTAGAGGTTTTTCCGAGGAGGGGTCAAGGACTATTTGTATTGAACGTATACAGCAAGCCCTCACTGCAGCACAGATTTGGGGAGCTGTTCCGCAAGGTACGTGCAGTCGCATGCGTTCGGCCACTACTTGTTGCGGGAGACTTCAACGCGCCTCATGCAGCCTGGGGATTTGGACAAGAAACACCCAAGGGCAGGCTCCTGTGGGAGGACTCGGCAGACCAGCGACAAGAGCTCATCGTGAATCCTGCCGATCCCACGTGCGGGGGCAACAGCGCCTGCGCTGACACGCTAACAGACCTTGCATTCGTGGTGAACATAACTAACGCGCAGTGACACAACATGCAGGAGGATCTCGGAAGTGATCATTCTTTGATAAAGATCAAAATATACACGGGATTGCGTGCTAGCAGGTGTCACTTCGAGAGCGAAGGTAAGGCCAGACGACGCAGGCTCCGTCTCGTGAAATGGGATGCATTCCGTAAGACACGCAAGGAACGTGAGCGAGGTGACCAACCAATAACGAACATTGAAGAATGGACCGAGACGCTCATGGCAGACGTGGAGGCAGCAACGCACGAGCTCCCTCCTGAGGCAAACCTTCCCGTGATAGATAGCCGGCTTCTGCACATATGAGAGGCCAAACAGTGTTTGCTAAAGAGATGGAAACATCAAAGGCATAATCGGACGTTACGTAGGCGCATAGCCAAACTGGATAGGGACACAGGAGAACACGCTTTTCAGATATGCCGAACACAACTGGAAGAGACGTGCAATGGCGTCGAGAGACAGATGCGTGGTGCAAACGCTTGACGCCTCTTGCGGCACCTCCTGGATCCGGAGGAGACCAAGAGCACTCAGGGGCACAAGACTAGCAGGCTCGTGCGTGAGTTTGAGGCTACGCCAGATGAACTTCTTGAGGCTGTTCGTGAGTGGTATTTCAGAGCAGAAGAAAGAACACAGCACGCAATGTGAGAGGGAGACAGCAATGAGAAGCTAGACGCAGAGTTTAGTGAGCCGAAATTAAGACAGTCTTAAGCAACCTTCACACCAGGTCTGCTCCAGGCCCAAATTGGGAAGTAACAAGACTCTACGCAACCTGGACGATGAATTAATTACGCGATTGACGGAATACGTTAACCCTTGCTGGCGAGAGGGCTCCCTCTCTGATGCGCGGAAAAGCCCCGCGTGGTCATGATCCCAAAACGTGGCAAGCAGGTGACAATCGATAATCTTAGACTGATCTCGCTCACGTCCTGCGTTGGTAAAGCCATGGAACGTGTTGTGCTGACTCGCGTTATTGGTTACCTCGAAGACGCTGACGTCTCCCCCCCCCCTCCTACAATGGTCGGATTTCGCCGCGACCTCTGCGCACAGGATGTGACGCTGCAGCTGGAACATCAGATTGTAGACAGCATTCTATTTCCACCAAGGCAATTTTCAGCCTTGATCTGAAAAAAGCTTTTCACAGCGTCAAGCTTGCGGCGATTCTCGATAGTGTCCCATAGCTGAGATTAGGCCAAATATATTATAACTATATACGTGACTTTATTACCGGCAGGCGTGCGAGCGGCATTGTCGGTAGCACAGAATCACCGGATTTTGGAACGGGTCCTACGGTTATGCCGCAGGGATCCGTCGTGTCGCCCATGTTGTTTACCCTCGTCTTCCTTGGCCTACCCGAGAAACTAGCAACAATAGAGGGTCTGCATCACAGCCTTTACGAGGACGACATCACCCCCTGGGTGCCTGGAGAAGGTTGTGATGTCCACGTTGAGCGAACGCTTCAGATGGGCGTGGACGCTGTGCATGAATTTTTGAGAGGTACGGGCCTCGAATGTTCGGTGGCTAAGTCCGAGCTAATGATATACAGACCTACGAGAAGGGGCCGCAAAGCCGTCCTTCCCGGTTGAGGGAGATCAGAAATCAGAGTAATAACGGTGGACGGCGTTCTCTTACCGAGCGTAGAGAACATAAGGATATTAGGACTACATCTGCAGGCCAACGGTCCCAACGGTGAGACAATTGGAAGACTTAAACGTTTGATAGATGACACAATACGACTTTTACGCCGCATAACGAACAGACGCAGTGGTATGTGTCAAAGCTATGCAACCCGCCTCATACAGGCTTACGCGATCAGTCGCTTAACGTTCATCGCCCCTTATCTAAAATGGCTGGCGTCCAAACGGAACAAGGTCAACTGCATGATTCGCAAGGCATTCAAAAGGGCGGTTGTCATACCTGTCAACTTCAGCACGACATGTTCTTCGAGTTGGGCCTGCACAAAACCCTGGACGAACTGATCGAGGTGCACAACATTACGCAATTCTAGTGATTGTCCAAGTCATAGACGGGAAGGCGCATCCTCGAATCTCTAGGCATAACATACCACACGCGATGTGGCGAGAAGAGTATGGTTCCTATACCGGTCCGCGACGCTCTCATCATCCCAACGCTACCGAGGAACATGCACCCGACACACCACGTCGGGCGCCGCAATAAAAAAGCGAGTTACCTTCGTATAATGTATGGCAAGAGTGACGAAGTTGTGCACGTGGACGCCACGCTATACCCAGACGAAAGACGCGCTCACGTTATCGCCGTTGTGAATCGCACAGGCAAACGCCTTGCGAGCGCCACGGTGCGTACGGAACACACAAAGGCGGCCTAAGAGGCGCCGATATCGCTTGCACTGGCCGCAGCACGGGAGGCTGCGGTCGTGATCAGTGACTCACAAGCTGCCGTGCGTGGCTTCGCGCGCATTCGCATCTCGTTTGTGAGGCACGGATACTACAATCAATTGATGACAACAAGGACGGTGGTGAGTTTCGAGGAGCGGTGGCCTCGGTGTCGTCGTCCCCGTTTCTCAAAAATGGCAGTGGCTTAGCTCATCTATGCCTGGATATACGTAGCGTTTGCAAAGGTTGAGCTGATTATTTTTAGCTTTCCGGATATCATGCTTCAAGCTGTTCCATAGACACACACACGGTATACGTAATATGTGGCACATGTATGTTTATTTTGCCAGGAAACTACTTCGGCATCCGATGAGTTAAGCTTCTCCGCTCTACTGTACCGTTGAGCAGCGTTTGCACTCTTTTTCTCCATGGCTATACCACAGTGGCAAACGCCAGTCAGACGCGCTATCAAGCGGCTCCAGCCCAGTGTTAGATGGTGACTGCACAGGGTAGGCGCGCGCGTCGGTGTCTATATGTCTACCAAGGCTATGACGGCACTCCTCTGGAAAGAGCACACCGTTGGCGGCAAGGCGCGCGCAGCCGCGGCCGAGTGCGAGGGAGGTGCCGCCTGCGGTGCGTGACACCATTGATCATCTGCACAGAGCATCGAATTGCGCGCGCACTGGGGGCGAGCTGTGCGTGGCAGCAGCGGACTATTATTGCGCATGCGCAGACCAGTGCCACGCGAAATCGGCTAAGCGAGGCCAGTGTAGCTAACGCTACAAAACTGAAAATGCGAATAACTTTTTTCTGTGGACCCCGGCTCACACCAGCTTTCCGATGGCAGGTAACCAGGCGGCCCACACCATGGGTTCAGATCTAACTCATCGAGCCGCAGCCGATTCGGTGGCCGCCTTCACCTCCAGGATTGGGGTGAAGGCACTATCCACACAACAACAACTGGAATGGTCGTGGAGTGATCGCCTGACCACATTCAACGACATTACACAACATTACAGAGTAAACAGACGCAAATACCTACCAGCACACAACAAATTGGACGAAAAGCACGCTATAACTCTAACATTATTACAAACAAATGCGTACCAATGCCCGGTGACCCTGCGCCTGCATTATCCTCAACTATACCCTATGAACGTGTCTAAAGCCTGCGGCGAAAGGGCTACCTATCGGAAAAATTGCCATGGTGCATACTGTAAAACATGGTGGGCGTAGTGGAAACAGTAGTGGGCGTGGTGGAAATAATAGTGGGCATGGTGGAAATTATAATGGCTATGGTGGGACGTAGTGAAAAATATGGTGGTTATGCCGGGACATACTGGGTGGTATGGTGTACAGATGATGGGTAAAGTGGAAATGATGGTGGAAAGCAGAGGCTAGATAGTGGGCAATAATGAGACACTCTGCCCACCATTGCCATAATGCTGGGAAGCCCTAAGCATATGGTGGGTGACGCTTATTATGGTGGGCTACATGGTGTACCAAGCTGAGAAACTCTTCCCACCATTGCGATAATGCTGGGAAGCACTAAGCAGATGATGCCTGCTGCTTGTTATGGTGGGCCACATGGTGTACCAAGCTGAGAAGCTCTTCCCACCATCGCGATAATGCTGGGAAGCAGTAAGCAGATGATTGGTGGGCTTATGATGGCGGGCAATTGATATAGTGTACCAAGCTGGGATCTGAACACTACATGTTCTACCACCATGATTTCCACCAAAGGTTAGGCCTACCGACCGAGCCCGTACAATTGTGTTATCCGTGCTTCCGGGTTTCAGAATACCCGATTTCGACGATTAAGTATGACAATACAGCGCAGCCATGGTATCACTTAACCTAAATGAAGCATTTTTCATTGTGTATGGTGTCCACTCAAGAAGCAACAAACATCGATGCGACGCGATTAAAGCACTCCCAGAGAACGCAATTAAGTCTTCTCACCGACAGCCGCTGGTCGCACTCGCCGGCACTTCTCTAGCTTTTGTACGAGAACTCAGACGTGGCAATTCGTATGCCTGGTGAACCAATATGATAGCGTAATGTTTCCGGCACACTGAATTCGTTTTGGCCAAGCTCTTATGTAGTTGTTGCTTTAGCGAAAGAGCTACAGCATTGCGCTAGCGTGACCACCCTCTATATTGCGCGAAAAGCATCCCAATACTGAATCAAATAAATTAGGCGGGCGTATCCAGGGAATGAGCCTAGAAGCGTCACAAAGCGTGAGCAGATGTCGCCCTTTAGAACGAGCGCGAAACGGATAATAAACTTGGCAGACCCCGCCGGTAAACTGTTGCTGCTCCCCAGTCTACTTGGTTTTTTTTTCTTGAAGTTGTGAATTGTGAAAAAATAGCACTAGTGCCATTAACAAAGTGACAATCATTACAGGCCGCAGTAGCTTGTGTTTAATAAATGTGCAATTTTTAGTAGCAAGTGTAGATCTTGTCTATGTTGTGTACACGACAAACATAACTTAAGTTGAAACTTAATTTTGTATGCCAACTAAGTATTTAACACACAATCGACGTCATAAGAAAGACGAAGACGACGTTCTGAACGGACGCGTTTGTCGTGTTCTCCGCTTCGAAGGACTTATCGGCCATGGGCCGAGGTGCTGCTCGGGCTTCAGCCAGCGGCAATGACTACCGTGTTGTACTTCCTCGCCTGTCCACCGGTAAGCTTGTTGTGGACTTAGCTGATGCGGACTTAGCTTGATGCGGACTTAGCTGGTGGCCCCTACCGGGTTCGAGATTTTAGAGATGCTCTTCGGGACATTGACTTGAAGGAAATAAGCTCCATAGGTCAATTTCAAAGGTCTCATGTTTGGATGGTCACATGAAAGTCAACGCTGACGAAAACAAAGTTGGTCTCAAAAGGCGAATTTTTCGTCAAAAGTCGTCGATGCCTTGTTATAGACCCGGAGCCCACGGAAGTGAAGTTGAAGCCTATGTGGCTTCCTGAGCGCTTGGAGGACACCTATGTGTGCGAGGCACTGCACGCTTTTGGGAAGGTCAAGACAATATCACAAGAAAGCTGGAAAGTAGCGGACATGGAACAAATGCGGACGCTAAATAGGGATGTTGTTTTGTCCCTTGCTGATGGAGTTCGCATTGCGGATATTCCTCATATTCTTGTTGTCTGCGGAGTGCAAAGCCTTGTCCTGATACCTGGCCGCCCACCACTTTGCCTTCGGTGCAGTAAGGTTGGACACATCCGTCGAAACTGCAGGACCCCTCGCTGTGACAGCTGTCGACGCTTCAGTCATTCGGCCCAAGATTGTGTTATGACATACGCCAACAAGCTGCGACAGCAAACAAAACAGCCAGATGATAACCTACAAGAGCATATTATGGATGCCACCGAGGTTTTGGACGCAACGGGAGACACTTCGTCAATGTCACATGCTTCAGGCTCTACCACAAGCAATCCGGAAGAGGAAAGAAAGTCACTCGCTGTTGACACAGCTGAAACTTCTGCGTGCAAAGAGCCAAGTGAATCATGCAAGCAGCATGCCCAAAATGACTCCTCACAACCCCTAACACGAGTAGGAGTTCCTATGAAGAGTGCTGTTGCGCTGACCCATAAAGATGCTGAAGAACCACCAGTACAAGATAGAGACTCTGGGCTGGATGCCGCAGAAAGTTCATCACCTGCTTGCGCTGCAGCTCCGCAGCAGCTTTTTCATCATGGTACTGTGTCGGAAGATGATATGCAGATCTCTACGGGTGCTGCAATACTGAAACTTCGCGCATCGTTCAGCTTGGATTCAAGCAAAGGGAGTGACCCAGCGTCAGTGACTAGGGAGTCACGCCGTCACCGAAAGTCCATGCCAAAGGGAAGTGTCGCCGATCCCGATCTAGGAGGCCTTGTGGGGGTTCACGGGAAGCCTCAGCGCCAACTCTTGGTACTGATCAAGTGGGACGATAAGCGCATTGGAAGGTAGTCACCATGGCGACGTCTGAGCGACTCATATTTGCTACCTTGAACGTACGCGGCCTTTGGTCTTCACAGAAACAGGCCCAGCTCCGTAGACTTCTCAATCGGAAGCGTCTCGACTTTGTCGCCATCCAAGAGACAAAGATTGAGAGCGAGGAAGAGACCGAGAAGGTCCTGCGGCCTTTTCTGTCTCAGTTTAATGTGTGTGTCTCACGTGCTAAAGGTTTATCTGCGGGCTGTTGGTTGTTTCTGAGAAAAAGCCTACCCTGTTCAGCATTCTGCATTAGTGTTGATGAAGAGGGCAGGTATATATGCTGTGATTTTTCGTTTCAAGGAGTGCCATGGAGAATTATCAATCTATATGCGTTTAATGATGTTCC
Source organism: Rhipicephalus microplus (assembly GCF_013339725.1). Classification (NCBI taxonomy): domain Eukaryota; kingdom Metazoa; phylum Arthropoda; class Arachnida; order Ixodida; family Ixodidae; genus Rhipicephalus; species Rhipicephalus microplus. The sequence goes on from NC_051169.1 coordinate 109,211,187, forward strand.
GAAACGACTTGAGTTATTTGAAAAAGTGCGTAATTCCATTGACGTCGACAGATGCACGGTACTTATGGGAGATTTCAACTGCGTATGTGAAGGTATTGATTGTTATAATTTGTCTGGAAAGAGAGACAGGAGTGGGGAGCTTTTATCCGGTATCGTAGATAATGCAGGACTAATTGAAATCGGGGTCTCGAATCGGGCAACAGCATATACAAGAGTACAAGGCAGTTCTCATGCTCGCCTTGACCGGATTTACGTGTCTTCATCACTCCTATCTCGTAAAATTTCCTGCAGCACCGAAGCTGTATCATTCTCAGACCATTGTATTGTCATAGCGCAAATTGGTGAAAATCGTCACAAACAATTCCGTCCCCAGTGGGCCCTTTGGAAAATGAATGTGAAGCTCCTCTTTGATCAGGAATTCATGAATCGCGTTCAGATGGCATTGAGGCAATTTTTTTCGATTGGTTTTCATATCTTCGCTGCTTGGGAGCTTTTTAAACAAAAAGTTCGTGCTATAGCTTTAGAAATTGGGGCTGTTAAGTCTTTTTATAGAAACAATGATGAAAAGATACTTGTTAAAAGTCTTTGCAATCTTTATGTGATGGAATGCGAAATGCCGGGAATGTACATTAAAGACAATGAAAATATTAGGTGCCAACTACAGAGATATGATACTGTTCACTACCAAGGGGCACGTATTAGATCTCGTAACCAGCGCACTTTAAATTCTGAGCAACCGACGCGCCAAGCTTTACTTGATGAGCAACGCCATGCGATTTCTAAAGTTATTCCAGACTTGCACTTTAACGATGTGCTCATAAAAGATAACGGAGGCATTACTTTGGCGTTCGAAACGTACTATAACAGTTTATTTAGGTCTCCCTCTGGTGATCTTGACGCTCACCTCAAGGCTAGTTTTGTTTCTCTTGTGAACCCCTTGAAGGACAATGATTGTGCAGTCATTAATGGGCACATTATTATACAAGAAATCGAGCAAGCAATCGACAACTTACCTTTATCGAAAACAGCGGGCCCTGATGGCATCTCGGGCTAATTTTACAAAGCTTTCAAGAAAACACTTGCTCCTATATTGCTGAATATTTTTCAGATGAGTTATGACATGGATACACTCCTACAATCTTTTTGCAAAAGGCACACTGTGTTAATGCCGAAAACAACTGACAAAGAAAAACTTCGCTTCATCGAGGGCTACAGACCAATATCGCTGTCAAACGTGGACTACAAAATTTTCGCAAAAGTATTAGCAAATAGGTTGCAATTTGCTATGTCGATCTTCATTGGGTCTCATCAGACATGTGGGATCAGAGGTCGATCCATACAAACCAATATACATGTCGCTCGAACAGTGCTTCAATACTGTCATGGTTCTCAAAAGCATCTTGCAATGCTACAGGTACACCTTGCAAAAGCTTTTGATCGTGTTCGTCATTCCTTCCTTTTTTTCTCTTCTCGAACAAGCTAATGTTGGCAAAGTTGTTCCTAAAGGCGTTAAATTATGCTATAATGAATGCTCAACTCGTCTCATAGTTATTGGTCAACTCTCCAAGCCAGTTTCTATTCGCTCTTCTGTAAAACAGGGATGCCCGATGTCACCTCTTTTATTTGCACTTTATCTAGAACCACTGTGCTTAAGCATAAAACAGTCGAGTTGCATTCTTGGCTTTAGAATATTAGGCAGTGAGGTTAAAGTATTGGCTTATGCAGACGATGTCGCATTCTTTTGCACAGATAAACCAAGTGTCGAAAATGTGGTATATACTATTGAAAAGTTTGGCGTTGTATCAGGAGCTCGTTTAAATGCCTCTAAAAGTTTAGCACTGTGGTTTGGCTTGTGGGGTAGCACCCCGAATCACTTTGCAGGAATTAATTGGACAAGAGCTCCTCCAACATACCTCGGTGTACCATTGCATGCATATAGACTCAGTGTGCATTACTGGAAGGAACGCGTCCCTAAGCTTGAACGACAGGCCCAGACATTTGTTCCCTATCGACTTTCGATATTTGGAGAGCTGAAGCTTGCAATACTTCCTTAGCGACAAAGCTTTACTATGTATTGCAACTTATTCATTGCGCAAGATTCTATATACAACGCTTTCATCGGATTTTCGCTACTTTCATATGGTCTTCGACTTTTGAGCCCATGCGTCGTGATAATATATTCAAGCCAGTTAGTGAGGTTGGGTTAGGACTAAAACACCTTTATCTATGGCGAATAGTGTCCCGATTCTTCTTTTTTAGAGACAATTCCCATCCTGTAATCCGTTCCTTCTTGCAGGTTACACTTGTTGATTGCTTACCGGGTTTAATTGTTTCATCCAACTTCTCCGAACGCCCATGCTTGTGGGGACTCATGCAAAAAGTGTACCTTGCAGTTCAGTTCCTTAAAGCTCGCTTTTCTGAAGAATACTTGTACACAGTATCGCGCAAGGTGCTGTATAAGGACCTACTGAGTACACTCTTCCAACCTCATACCGTTCACTATACTCCAGTCTTCCAGGTCACGATGTGTTGAAGCGAGTGCGCAAAATGTACGTTTCACCGAATTAAAAAACATTCTTCTATGAACTCCACTCTGAAACATTGGCGGTAAACACATGGTTAGATAGAAAAGGTATTTTCATTCCGTCTGTTAACTGCCGTCTATGTGATGTGCCGGAAACGTTTGAACATTGCTTTGTTATCTGCAAAGACGCCATACTATTTTGGGATGTCCTTCAGCGAGCACTGAAAAAACGTTTCGTCATTAATTCTCACATAATACGTTATCTTCTACCAGCAACGCTTGATGAAGTACCATATGTTATGTTTTTCCTCATGGGTTTGCACAGCTTGTGGAAGACACGAATACAAGACTGCAATGCAGAGCCCACCACCTCTTCAAGCGCACACTTCATTCAAATGGCTATCCACCTAAAAAACATTTACGACGAGCTAGACTTTAGACCGGACTGGTACTCCGTCTTAGATAACTGTTTGACCTCACCCCTTTTTTGTTTGTATAACACGATGTGAAGAACACTACATGTGAGGAACTCGCGCTGTGTTAGCCATTTAGTGTTTATGAGTAACGCTTGAACGCTTACTTTCGCGATATGATTGTACTTTTGTTCGCTTGATTTTGTCTGTATTGCCCAAGTACTTTAATAAATACCATGAAAAAAATGTTGGTGTGGCGCAGTGGTTAGCGTCTTCGAATGGGAATGCGCAGGTGGCACGTTCAATCCTCCGTGGTGCCTTGTTTTTTCTTTTTACGAGACGGGTGTTTTTTATACCGTTTTTATAGAAATGTTTTTCATTTTTTGTGGCAGCTCGTCACGGTGATTCTGACGTCATTTTGCGCTCAAGTGTTGCCAGCACTGCACCACCCACCATACCCACAATGCGCCATGGTGGGCGTTTCCCACCATTCACCCATTACAATAATCCACTATAATGGTGGGTGGTGGTTTACACCATGCCCACCATTCGTTTTTTTTCGATAGGGCACACTGCTGCATATGCTTTGGGAGTGTGCTGAAAAAGTTAACGTGACTGCCACCGCTCTCTTCGCGACACATGTTAGGAAGGGACGAAATCTGAGGGCAATTGCTGCTGCTACCACCGCGCAAGTGCGGGGGCCGGCCTCTGCCGTGGCTGCGGTCACCGCCCTATTGGAAAAAAACGAATGGTGGGCATGGTGGAAACCACCACCCACCATTATAGTGGATTAATGTAGTGGGTGAATGGTGGGAAACGCCCACCATGGCGCATGGTGGGTATGGTGGGTGCTGCAGTGCCGGCAACACTTGAGCGCGAAATGACGTCAGAATCACCGTGACGAGTTGCCAGAAAAAATAAAAAAGAATTCTATAAAAACGGTATAAAAAACACCCGTCCCGTAAAAAAAAAAAAACACGCCGTCACGGAAGATCGAACTTTCAACCTGCGGATTCCCATTCGAAGACGCTTACCACTGCGCCACACCAACATGACGGTGATTGCGTGTTAAAGACTTAGTTGCCATACAAACCTAAGGTTCAACTTAGTTATGTTTGTCGTGTACACAACATAGACAAGATCTACACCTGCTACTAAATATTGCACATTTATTAAACACAAGCAACTGCGGCCTGTAACGATCGCCACTATGTTAATGGCACTAGTGCTATTTTTTCTTTTACAATTCACAACTTCAAGAAAAAAAACCAAGTGGACTGGGGAGCAGCAACAGTTTACCGGCGGGGTCTGCCAAGTTTAATATTCGTTTTGCGCTCGTTCTAAAGGGCGACATCTGCTCACGCTTTATGACGCTTCTAGGCTCATTCCATAGATACGCCCGCCTAATTTATTTGATTGAGTATTTGGATGCTTTTCGCGCAATGTAGAGGGCGGTCGCGCCAGCGCAATGCTGTAGCTCTTTCGCTAACGCAACAACTACATAACGGCTTGGGGCCAAAACGGATGCAGTGTGCCGGAAACATTACGCTATCATATTGGTTCACCAAGCACACGAATTGCACGTCTGAGTTCTCGTTCAAAAGCTAGAGAAGTGCCGGCGATAGTGACTGGCGGCTGTCGGTGAGAAGACACTTAATTACGTTCTCTGGGAGTGCTTTAATCGCATCGTATCGATGTTTGTTGCTTCTTGAGTGGACACCATACACAATGAAAAATGCTTCATTTAGGTTAATTGATGCCATATGGCTGCGCTGTATTGTCATACTTAATCGTCGTAATCATGTATTCTGAAACCCGGAAGCACGGACAACACAATTGTACGGGCTCGGTCAGTAGGCCTAACCTTTGGTGGAAATCATGGTGGTAGAACATGTAGTGTACAGATCCCAGCTTTGTACACTATAAAATTGCACGCCATTATAAGCCCACCCATCATCTGCTTACTGCTTCCCAGCATTATCACGATGGTGGGCAGAGCTTCTCAGCTTGGTACACCATGTGGCCCACCATCACAAGCAGCACCCATCATCTGCTTTGTGCTTCCCAGCATTATCGCAATGGTGGGAAGAGTTTCTCAACTTGGTACACCATGTAACCCACCATAATAAGCACCACCCACCATATACTTAGGGCTTCCCAGCATTATTGCAATAGTGGGCAGAGTGTCCCATTATTGCCCACTATCTAGCCTCTGCTTTCCACCATCATTTGCACTTTACCCATCATCTGTCCACCATATCACCCAGTATGTCCCAGCATAACCACCATATTTTCCACTACGTCCCACCATAGCCATCATAATTTCCACCATGCCCACTATTATTTCCACCATGCCCACTATTATTTCCACTACTCCCACCATGTTTTCCAGTATCCACCATGGCAATTTTTCCGATAGGGCGTGGCCGATTGGCGCTGGGAGGCGGCACTCACAAGCGACAAGCAGGCCGAGCAGCTTCGGGCCGTCCGGCAAGCTGAAGATGCCACCCGGGTGCAAGGACTTCGAGCGGTCACCTGAGGCACCGCCATCATATTCTATGGAGAGTGGGAAGGGACAGGGTTTGATCCCCTCTTCCCCAACCTCACCCGGTAAAACTTCCGGACCATAAAGTCTATTCATTCATTCATTGCCGAAGTTATAATATCGGATGAGTGTCTCAGAGCAGGTACTCCCTAATCGATATGGCTTCCAGTTTCAGAAACTGAAGAATATTTGCACTTTCTTGCTTCTCAGCTATTATTACGTGAAGGAATAATGCATGGCACATGTCACTAATGCTCTAATTGCACACGTTGTGCACTGTAAGACGCTGCGAACTCAGCTCCTGTATTAGCGTCGTTAGACGTGTTGTCGGTGAAATTTCTCGCAAAACAACTCCCGCCAGTTTCTGTGTTCGTGAAAAATGACTAAAATTGACTTTTCTCGTGGTACACATCAAAATAACATAGCAATAAAATTGGAAAAGTTTGAGATCGTGCTTTAATTTTTTTTTTGTATCACCGGGAAGAAGAACAACATGACGTGTGAGTCAAATTGCTTTTCATTTAGTCTTTTTTGTTTTTGTTCTTCCTGATCAGTACATTCGAAATATAATGGGTATTTACTCTCCGTACAAAGTAATATGACCTGGGTTGGTACTTGATTCATCGTAAACGAAACTACCAGGCTAACGTCACGACCAATGGCGCGCTTGAGTTCCAAGCTGAATTACCGAGGTACTGATTGATTGATTGACATGTAGGGTTTATGATCCAAAGGTCACAATATTATTATAAAAGACGCCGTAGGGAAGGCGCCAAAAATTTTGACCACATGGGTTTTTTTTAACATGCACCCAAATCTGAGCACACGGGCCTACAACTTTTCCACCTTCATCAAAAATGTAGCCACCGCAGCCGGGATTTGCTCTCGTGACCTCCAGGTCAGCAGCAGAGTTCCTTAGCCACTAGTCCACAATGGCGGGACCACCTAGGTAGTGAAGGTGAGTGTACTGCGCTAGTGTAAACATTGTAACTTGACCAACTCATGCGCTACAACTGACCACCCGCAGTACATTTCTGTTTTTGCTTAATATACGACAAAGCATAGAGCTTTTAGTGATGAAGTCGTTAGTCGGTTTTATTGTGTTATTGATATCAGTAAAGTGTAAGTGTAAACATTCACGTGCAGGAAAAGTACATTGGCATGTGATAGGTATAAACTATGCAGATAGCGGAAAGTGGACGAACGGTACAATATGGCTAACGTGATTTGCATTATGAGGAATGGCAAAAGTGGCGCACTTGTGCGAAATCAGATCTTGTCAGGCTTCGGGGCGAATATAATATGCAACTTGTGGAAGTGGTCACGAGTGCAATGACAGCTGAGGCAGTCAAATTTAAGTAATATAAAGTTATGTGTGCAGTGCGATGCCATGGGAAACAAAGGACACCGTATGGTCCATATCACTGGAGCCCTCCACTAGATGTTCCTTCATAACGCAGAATAATGTCACGATTAAAATTCCTTTACCAATTATATCATGGTCATTTCCACATATCACGCTCTCATTATCTGCAAGATCCACTTAAACAATCATTCCGACTAAATCATTCTAAAACAATACGCCAACCTTTAAGTCGTGTAAACGCTCACAAACATTCACTTTTTCCGTCAGCTATCTCCCTCTGGAACAGCCTCCCCAACGACATTGTTTGTTGTAGTACGATTGACTCTTTCATCAACCGCATACAGTGTATTGAATTTGCACCATGATTTTTTTTTCTTTTTTTTGTTTGTTCATTTTTTTTTCTTTTTTTCTCTGGCAATGTATGTATTTCGATGTATCTGTGTACCCACTCCTGCTTGGGCCGTGAAGGGCCTGCAGTATATTCAAATAAAAAAAAAAAATAACAACATTACAGTTTTCCAACGTAAAACTGCAGTTATGCTAGTGGCCTTGTGGAAACGCTTTGGTTTGCCCCTTTGTGGTATAAACTCGATGAAGGTCCCGCTATGTTATTGTGACAAATTTTAAAGTTGGTTTATTTTTCTAATAAAGAGCTTTCACTGAATGTTTAGCTGTCATTTTTAACGCTTTTGTGATGATTTGTAATGCTTTTGCAGTTGACTACAGCATTTTCAAGACTCGAAATTTTCGCTAATGCTATTGCGTTAATATTTGCTACTACGACGCTTGTATTGGTCAGCGGGAAAAAAACGCCTTTCGCTTGGCTGCTCTATAGCGTCGAAAGAATAAACTGAGTGCAGCTTGGCGAACTCACTCACTTACGTTGCATACCATCACCATGTTTGCCGGCACATGCAAAATATTATGTGTTGATTCTCTCAAGATATGTTTGACTTCATCACTAAGCGGCTCCAAGTCACCAACAAGGGAGCTTTTAGTGAAACGCAAACGAGGCAATGGTGAATATCATGACCACAACGAACAAATGTTCCCACAATATTTCAAATAATCCCCGAAAACGCTTCAGGTGACTGGAAAGAAGATCAACGAACAGCTACTCGAAAAAAAAAGCCCGAGCTCTATTATTGGTGGAACTGGCAACTCTGGCCAGCACCTTGCTTTGAGTGTCACAGAGGCAAACTTCTGCTTTGCGTCCATCGTTCTGTATTGGAACACGATGCTATTCACTATCCCAACGAATGACGGAGAAAAATCATTGCAATAAACTCGGAGAGTTCCTGCTCATGTTCATTCCGCAAGCAATGCTGATTATAAAGGCAATGGTCGATCACAAAGCTAGCCTTCTCTGGGCAAGCGTCTAAGCATCGACATAGATACAAGTACAAGCTTAAATAGTGGCGTCTATTCAATGCACTGATCACATCCAAGTGATATCGTTTGAGAAACCTTTGTCACGCAGCTCGTAGCCTCTTGATCTCTTTTACATCACTACACTGACATACAGAACAAGGAAGCCCGCGATATGGCTCTTCGTATGTTTGTGCAAGCTCCAGTAACAATGCGAACTTACCATTCGCGAAGTATGCTAACTTACAACAGAGGTTCTATGCGTCAGGAACTTATGAAGGGGGTAGCTATCAAGGGATGCATAATACTGAATATTGTGTTACTACTTCATTAGAGTACAACGTAAGGGCCACATGCACACTACTCATAGTTGCACAATGTTTCAATGCTAGTATCCATATCACGTATGAAGGACAGAAATTCATGGTTAGTTGCGCTCTGGTGATGCATTGATAAGTCCGTGGAGAATGTATATATTTAGGATCTGCAATGACCTCTCTCCCTGTATAGGCAGACGGGGTCGCCTATTTGATGGTTGTACACTCTTAGAGATGAGAGCTACCATCGAAGCAGGCTACAAGTTTAATTGGGGCAAAAAGATATGTAATAATTGTGGGCAAAACCCTGCAAGAATATGTGAGTGCATCGGTCGAGAATAAGTTCGGGAAATAGTTGATTATAATGCAATACAAAACTACCGAAAGATACAACTTATTATATGTAATCCATTTTTTGTAACGCGTTACGTGCATCTTTGGCACAAAGAGACGTCCGAGAACACTGCATGCGTTTCACAGCACTGTAAGTGCAGCCATGGAGTACTGCTTATTTGACTGTAAATTTTGTGTTTCTCTGTAACCCTTGTTTTCAGGCGAGAGCAGAATGCTGTCTTTGACACATGGCTCTAGAAAGTTGGTCTCCGCTCTAACAGTGGACCAGTCACGCCAGTCACGCAGGCAATCACGATCTAAACACGACAGCATGAAGAAGATTGCAGTAAACGCTGTGACTGAGAAGCATAAAGGCAAAGGCTCAGAGGCGGGGCCTGTCATGCTATCGACGACTACTTCAAAAGCATGGAAAGCGGCCGCCAAGACCGATCCTTTAAAAGCAGTGGTAGCCGACGCAAGCCCAGTGTGTGGGAGACCTGTAAGTACCTAGCATATCGCTTCGGCGAAGACGTCGTGCTTCTCGTACGCACCATTCTTCTATACAGGGTTCGTATCGCGTTTATTTCGTTTGTATCACTGGTTGAATCTTTCACCGAGGAAATCCACCAGGCGTAAAGACCGTGAGAGCGTCTGTAACGTACACCCTCTTGCCTTGTATATATTTCACTCCTTTGATCATTGATCAATAGAACCGGGGTGTGCTAGTGTTCCTCAGACACGTGCCATTTAGTCCCTTTTCGTGGGTTTGTCAGCGGATGCATTATTCGTTTACCAAGCATATAATACGCTTGTTTCTCACGCATGCATGGGCTTTGATAATGATTGCGACAATCAAGGTGCGCAGAGTCACGGTAAGCATGTCACGGTGTACAGGGGCGTCAAGGTACCAGCCGAGCACTGTATCAGCCGAGGTGATGGAACAGAGCTTAAGGTGTTAGGTTGCCGACTCGAAGAAGTGGCGCTTATACCAGCAGGACTGACTGAAATTAGACAGAAGAAAAAGATTCAAAGACTCTGGCTTCCTTTATTATTTCAATGCGAGGCAGTTTTCCGATTCCATTTGTATCGCCTTTTCAAACACTGGTGACGCTTGGCTTCTCAGTGGACCCCTTACAACGCTGAGGAAATGCACGGCTGTGCACGATGTGTTTGCAGTTCTGAACGCTATGAAAGCACCTTCTTTTATCATAGTTGCGAATCGCTTACTAGGCGTCTTTGAGGCAATACTCACGCGTACAAAGCTCCACAATTTTGCTGATAGTGGCAGTTGTGAATGTGGTTCCCATTGCCACAGATTTGCAACATTCCGCTAATTGATTACTATGCGCTTCGCATAACGCGACTGACAAGTGGGATTTAACGTCCCAAAACCACCATATGATTATAAGAGACGCCGTAGTTGAGGGCTCCGGAAATTTCGACCACCCGGCTTTCTTTAACATCCACCCAAATCTGAGCACAAGTGCCTACAGCATTAGCGCCTCTATCGGAAATGCAGCCGCTGCAGCCGCGATACGAACCCGCGACCTGCGGGTCAGCAGCCGAGTACCTTGTTCCATAGACCACCGCGGTGGGGCATCGCATGACGTGAAGCCTTTTGATATTGATATATTTTTCCACAAAATATTACATCTTTTTTCTTTTCATGACTAATCAACCTGAGTGACCATTTAAGTAACTCTTCTTTGAAAAGGCATTGAGGGCTGGTGTAGCACAATGATGTACTTCTTTACCTTCACGCGAAAAAACGATGCTAAACTCTTGGTTGATATCTGTCCTTTATACTTGGTATGCGTTAAGACTGTAAGCTTCCATCCAGTGCCGATCTTAACCTTGCAGCCAAAAATATTGACGCTAAGAACACAATATCTGCGACATCGTGCTTCTAATTGAATTACAATAAAATTGTAGAGTTAAATCCTCTGATGTGTAATTGGATAGTGAGAAACGTAGGCATTCAAAATTATTTGGCGCCTTTAGCTGTGACTTTTTCGGACTTTGAATTTCCTAAGTCAACCACCAAAGATTAGTGAACAGTGCTGATAGGCGACCTTTCAGAGCGGGATGTGCGTAGGGAAATATTCGCTAAAACGAATTGCAGAAATATTCAATCACTACTTACTAAAAACAAAAAGGATATAAATAAAAGTGATCAATTGCCGGGTCGGGTCTCCATCTATCAAGACTAAAACGTCAGCCCACACGTAGTTCTATTTAAAAATCAAAGAGATTGATATATACGTTCCTAATGTCATGCGCAGCCAGGAAAGACCATCTCTAAAAAGTCAAGTTGGGCACTCACATTGGTTCCCTAGCAGCACTTCTTTCTCTTTCTGTTTCTTCGTAGCAAATAATCTATCATCATTTGTGCAGTATTTCTATTAAGTAAATTATAGTACAGTCTCTCGTTGTTTTATACAAATCACATAATCAGATTTTTGTGTTGTAACTCGATGTTTTTAAAGGCGAAGAATTCCTCAGCAAGCCGAAGGCACTTCAACCGCTTTCGTGTATATAAAGTTAAATTTCCAGTTAGCCGCCTACGGCTTGGGCTCTATGGCGGTCTCCTTAGCAACGCAAGGTAACAAAATATCTGAGAAAGATGTGAATGTGTAACAAACACAATTTTCAGGTCATGACAAGAATAACGAGACTTCCATGAGGCGTACCAACAACAGGAATTGTTACGCTTCAACACAGCAAGACCACTAAATGATTGGGAAGACACCCTGATATGGCTCCAAAAATTTTCACCTCACAGCGTTGTTAACGTGCACCTTAGTATGAGCCCACGAGTCCTTGAGTCTGAATTTTTGTTGCAAGGGTTGATGATGTTACTGACAAGTTAAATATCCTGTTGGATGCAAGAAATAAAATCCCGACTTATTGGCAAAGAAGCGCGGTATTTTTCCTTGTAATCAAACATTTACTACAAAGCCTCGGCCCTGATTCTGTCTCTTTCGGAAAAATACCCTATACAAGCGCCGGATTAGGACGGTACTAATTGGTGTAGCAGTTACGGCTATTCGTATTATTATGACTGCAAAAAATACATACCCTTCACCAAGCTATGTTCACATGTACCGCCACTACGAAATAAACATCACCAGCCTATTGCGAGCAATTTATGGCAGTAAATGTTTTATGAGCTTTAACGTGAGTACCGACGCTTAATGAGGTCCATCAGCTACCATGAACATGTGAGTGTACTGGGAGTGCCGTGTGAGTGTTCGATATGTGCAATGTTGCTCCATTTACACGAAAACGTCGTACCACATTGTAACACTTGGCACAAAGTGAAAATACCGAATTAGGATGTTACTGTTGTAGTAGTTCATCGTATAAAAGTGATTCCTATATTACATGGGATATGCCAGTTTTTTTTTGCAAATTTGCAAATGGGCACGTGATTTGCGCTGTCTAAATTTCTCCTTCCTCCTTATAAGCCGGTAATTATATTCAGTTGACGTGGGATGTCTGGCCAGCATTTATTGGCTGCCAGCCAGTGGTACAGACGTCCGCATGTGTGCTTCTATTCTGACAAAATAACGCTTGCGAATGCCTATATTTCAGCGATTGAAAGCCAGTTATCGCCCGTGCTAACGCCCATAACTATAGCGAAGGTTTGGTGGCTGAAATGTTTACTTATAAACTGCAGTCTTATTCCCCAATTGCATAACATACACAATCATGAATATAATTGCATGGTTGAAATGGAATGTTTATTTGAACCTTGCAACGATCATTGTGGCTTTAGGTTCAATTAGCTTTCCCAAGCATCTACATGAAAGTTTGCTCAACTTGTACTAAACGACTCGGGGTATTCAATGCTCATATCACTCATTTTCTCATAGCGTTCCAAATATGAACCGTTAGCATTGCGGATCATATTTACCTCACTTAACTGACTCGTCAATGCACAACGTCAACTGCTGAGCTGGTTTATATGACATATTATTAGGCATTGACATATTGCGCCTTCGTGGTTTTTCTTTGTTCAAACAGCATATTTCTATCCCTCCCGAAAAGGAAGCCACGAAAATGTTCTGGCTTCTCATGAAGTGTCACATCTAATCAGTGACCCATAACTATTGCGAAACTCTGGAATTTGACGCCTTCACCCACCGCAAGTTATTCTTTGCCGAACGCAAGATGGTTAACGACCGACCATTCAATACTAATTACAATTTTCGGTCTCCAACTCCCACGTTTGCTTGCGAGAAATGGTGAGTCGGGGTCGGAGCGAGAGATCTCACCTTGTCAGGCATCCTCACCGAGTTATTAGGCATCTTCTTGCAACCTGTCATTCCTCGATCGCCCTAAGTGTCATATATCTCATTACCACGACGGGCCCTTATCTGTTAGCGCGCAGTGACCTTGTGACGGACGTTCTAACTGTTTCTAAGAAAAATATATATACATAGTATTGATGCTGGTTTTTATTTCTATACTTCCACACAACGGTAAAGTCATCTGTTCATTTCTTTATTTATTTGTAACGAGATAACTTATAGCATTCCTAGGGCTCTCTTCAACCACTTTTTCAAGCCTTGCTGCACCAGTATAGTAGGGCATCTTCTTAATTTTTGCTTTGACATCAAATCATCTGTTTCAGCCAATAACTGATAACCATTATGGACACTTAGGGAAATCAGCGCCTTCATGACAAAGTAAACGCATTCATCATCACCATTATTATTACCATAAGGTTTTAAGGCTTGCCTGCTTGCGAAATTTCCTCGAATACGTTCATCATCTTTGTTCATTACTGCCAACGTGTCAACGTGTTTATTCTGACCTACATTGCTTTCATCATCGGCGTCATGAATCAAGGCGCATTTTTTCCCCGACATGTGTACTTCAACTTGTTTGTCAAAGATAATGTCGCCATCCATCTTAATCAATACAGTGAAATTTACGTCCAATTGAATTCTTTATTTATCATCGACATTAAAATGAGTGCCACGCACAACATCGGTTCCGAATAGCGGCTCAGTACCTGATCACTACAATTTCTTTCTATTAGGACTGCTTGCTTATTGCCATGGCCAATCTTAAGCTCGCAATTTTAATCGAAAACGCCAACGAAAAATTTTTCAGATAAGGTCTTTTTAATGCAATCGCGGTAAAATCCTGAAAGTCTGTTTAGGGGCGGCGTTCAAACCTGGCGTTCAGAATTATGCGGGGCTTTCTGCAATAACGGCTTTTTTCAACATGAGACACTTTGAGACGTTAAAGTTCATAAACCAACCACACGCGTTAAGTGAGCGCTTTTGTTGAGCCTAGTTTATTATTGGAATTCGCAGCAGAAAACACACACAATAACAATTGAACAAATATTGCAATATTCTACGCGCTAAATAACCGAAAAGCTAAGAGTGCGAAAATTATTATTACGTCACTATGAACATATTTCTATTTCAAAGACCTAGCGCATGACGTATAGGCGCAAATATCGTCCTCAGTAAGAGAAAGTAATCTTTGATTGATATGTGGAGTTTAATTACTCAAACCACCAAATGATTATGAGAGATGCCGTAGTGGAGGGCTCCGGAAATTTCGACCACCTTGGGTCGGAAAAGTAATCTTTGACTTTTAAACTAAGGAATGGGCAATGATTCAGCCACGGTATTTTTTTTTTCCAATGAAGCAGGCAAATTCATTGCGCTTCTTCTACCTTTTCGAACTTTAAATATTTCACTCAGATTGGCAACCTCAAAACAATAATATATGCCCCACCAGCATTGAGCTCACGTCTCAAATGAAGCAAAGATTCATGTCTGGAATGAAGCAAAAGTGTGACCTAAGAAGAGTGAATTTAGCGTAATCTCAGATTACCCTTTATTAGAACGGTAGTGAAGGGTTTGATAATATCATGCGATGTTCTATCAACATCTTTCAGGAATGCGGAATGCTTGGTGAGAAGAAACGTGAGCACTTCATTGACGAATCAATTTGGAAAACATTTTCATTCGCAGTGAAACAAAGGCTCCACAAAATTAGGGGACGCTAAAGCTTCGCCTTTAGGGGTTGAACGCGATAGTATCATCCTGTTGCTAGTGCGTACTCTAAACACTTAGTGCATGCAACTTTTTTAATTGTCTATGCACCCACTACGTGGCTTTAAGCCAATGCACAACTTTCACCGCCTATAGATGGCGCTAGTGCAAGCGCACATGGCTGTCGTTTGGCTGATCGTGCAGCCGGCGCGCAGGCAGCCGCCACCGGTGTGCCTGTGAATTTGAACTGCTAGTATTTTCGGCTGCAGCCACTGTGTTGTCAAGGCTTCACTGAGAAGTTCATCGACTCTAGCATGTATTATATCCCACACAGCATGTTGAGAAACGCGTGTGCGGCGTATATGGAAGGAAATGTAGTTTTGAACGCCCAGAACATCGTCTGCTGCGGTGTTAAAGAATGCACGTACAGCTTTGTGAACGCTGCTCGAGCCACGGCCAGCGAAGATCGAGCAGCCCTGTTTGTGCAAAGCAGAAAACCTCGCCTTTGACTGCATGACATGTGCACAGCGGCATCCAACATAATTCGTGATTCTTCTAGCTCAGCAAGCAAACAATAAAGAGTAAATCATTGCTACTACTACTCGAAGTACCTGTCCAACTTCGCTAGTTCACTACCGAATTCAGAATAACCGTCTCATAAATTACCAGTGGCAAATTATAAAGCACCAGCAAACCGCCAAAGTGAGGGTGACTGAACGATGACATGGGCTGTCTGTGTGGGCATCTCAATAACGACAGTTATGACGGATGCCGCATGGAGGCACCACCATTTGTAGAAGCTGTGAATAGGCGCAGCAGCATGTGTGCCTTTTGCAGTGGGGTACCAGCTTTTAATCACGGAACCATCATGATAATCACATATTATGACGCCTGTTGGCAATGAAGTCTACGCGTTACGACTGCCATATTTGAGGTTGCATTGTGAAGCATGTACACAGGACGCGTGCGTGAAAACTATCTTCACTAGATTTCCTAGCACAAAAAGTTGTTTTCACTGTTTTCAATAGCAGAGGCGTTGTCATGTGGTAGAACATCCGCTTATACCCTGGTTAAATCTCCTCATGAACCAACCCACTCTGGTTCGGTCCCCACTCTGCTCCAGAATTTTTAGAGGAAAAGCTCCTGAAAGCGTCACCCGTTCGTCCCTTGTAGTAGTGCATAACATGTCTTACACTTTGACCTGCAAGGTGGTGCCGGTGGGTGATCTCTCCTGTGTGTTATTGAGCAGTGAAAAAATCGCAGCGTGCGCGTCAACTAAAACCAAATTCTCCTGTCCCTCATTCTCCATTAGCAGCCATTGCCATGTACATTGAGCACTCTCTGACAAGAAAAGGTTGCTACTGTATACTCGCTGGGCGTAATGTCCTTGGTTTTAGAAAGGTTTAGCGAGCGTTGGGCTGCAGTGCCATGAATACAGTGAACTAGTATATACCATGAACTCGAAGTGGTTAAAGGTGGGAAGTAGACACGAAGCGCAAGCCCTAAGTAAGTGTGCGTGTGCCACCTCTCATTTAGTCCTTGAATGTCCGCTGAATGGCGGTGCTTCTATATGCGGAATATATGATGAAAAGATGTGAGATGGTGGTGCTTGGAGTGTTGACAAGATGACGAACGGACACTCAGAGAGATGCATGGACGGACGCACGGATGGCTGCACGGACGGATGGACGATTGAACGGACGCAGGGGCGGATGCACGGACGAACGCTGGGATGGACGCATGGATCGACGTGCAGATGCATGAACAGACGCACGCAAGGACGGGCGGATGGATGCACGGATGGTCACACAGACGGACGCATCGACGGACGGAAGCAAGAACGAATAGATGGACGGATGCTTGGCCTCACTATATCATTCACCCCGTAGATATGCCGCCATTTTTATCATTATTTATTTTATCTGCATCGTTCTCGACTTTTTGGTCACGTATAAGATAAAGATTTTTCGCTCACAACAAATGACGCAGACCCCAGAACTTTTGCGAAACAAGATCTTTAACATTTTCGCGTTAAAAACGCGTAACCATCGCTTTTGTGCTTGAATAAAATGAGATCCTTGAAAAGGTCTTATGATTTCAGATGAGCCACAGAAAACGAAAGCTCACTTTTTGACGGCCTACATGAGAAGAACACCTTTATTCTGTATGCACTCAAAACCGTTTGCCGACTACCGTTATCACATGAAATTAATATAGAATTCTAAAGCGGCGTTGGCCTTTTTTAACGATTGTTAAGGTAACGCAAACTGCATGGTGCGAACGTAAAATGTTTACTGAGCCGATATTTCCGAATCCAATTCATTTTTGACATCTACCGAGATGACGCATCGAAAACATAGTGCTATGAACCCCAGTGAATATCGTCAGCTTAACACTTGCAACAGATTCTTAATATTTCTTTTTGTGACTGCATTTTGCAAAAGTTCTTCCAAATTTATATTAACGTTTGTCATACAAATATTCTGTATAACATGCATGAAGTAAATCTTCACGATTATTTTAAAGTGCATTTCGAATGTTTCGCACCAACAGATCACAATATGTGCATGCGAACGGCCACAACTAGTTTCACGTAGTTGGCTGCAGAGTACCCCGGCGCTTTCATTTCACCTATCTGTTTATTTTTTCGTTTTGAAAAAACTGAAGAAAGAATAACTACAGAGCAGGGTTTACTGCTTTATTCGAAGCATTATCAGCCTTTTTGTATAAGGCACGAAACGTAATTAACGATACAGATAGCTGCTGGCTTTTCAATGCGAAGCATTTCTTAGCCAACTTCGGTGACATTGAGCGCATCTATCTATCTATCTATCTATCTATCTATCTATCTATCTATCTATCTATCTATCTATCTATCTATCTATCTATCTATCTATCTATCTATTTATGTATCTATCTATGTACCCATCTTTCGACCAAAAATTTTTATGGCATAACTGAGTGGTCATAAGATAGAAAACTTCACAAGCTTGTCGTAAATGCCTTGATTTACATTTCATAGTCTTGCTGCTCTTGCGGTGGTTTCCTTCACATGACATGTTGGGAAACTGGTTTGTTAGGACAAGACGGCATGGCGAACACAAGCTACAGACCCTAACATAAAAATGATGACACGCGTGTCATGTAAGAACATGACTACATGCGACACTCATGATGCACTCATGGCGGCTTCGCTAGAGTAACTTCCTTCTCCTCGACCAGCTTCAACACTGGCTAAGAAGTGAAGATGTTTGAGGTTCGGAATGGGTCCCCTCGATAACTCGAGTGCACGGTGGCAGTGCGAAGGAAGAGCCGTAGTCCGGTGAAAAGACGTTTTATTGCAGCCTCAGGCTACTGCCCGAGTCCAAGCCCAAACATCCGCTCCTCATTTCAGATTCAGACATTCTCTTTTCAACCCTCGGTTGAACAAAGGGTCTTCACACAAGACATTCACACGTGTGGCCTCGCATTGCCTCAACCAATTGCAGAAACACTTTTAAAATGGATACTACATTGGTGAAAACCCCGTTACCAAATACAACACGCAAAAGGAGAGGTTTTCCGCGTGGGACACTCTCTCCCAGACAGGCCGTGCTGACTTTGTCGGCCGACTTCCGTCGGCGGCCGTTCTCACGCTCGAGCCCCGTCAGCTCTTTCAATAAATGTTGCTTCGTAGAAGCCTCCTTAAGAGCGGTGAGTACACTGTTGTGCTCTGTGCACTTACCAGGTGTGCATGCGACAGCGAGGTGCCCCGACATCCTAACAACACCAGGTAATTAGGTTCAGCGGGGGAGGTTATGCTCGTCTCCCTGCCGCGACTATGTCTAGGTCAGCCAAGTGGTCCCGTCCCCATGTCATTCTCAAAGGCACGTGTGCATGCCAACAATGGCGTAAACTCAGACGGTGGCGCCTGACCTACCCTTGCCAGACGCTCTTCCGAGTGAGGCTTCCCCATCTAGTCCCAAACGGGGGCGACCTTGAGCGCTAACCAACCAAGTGGCTTTGAAAAGAGGGAAAAGGAAGAAAAAAGCGCAGTCCCGTTACTGCCTCTCTTAATTGAGGGCACCGCCACAGTTATGCGCAGGGAAGGGGGGGGAATGGGAATTAAAGAGACAGAAGAGAAGAGGTAAGAGAAGTGTAGTGAAATAGATTCGATCACTCGCATCACGCACGCGCGCGCAAGAAAACAAACGCGGCACACGCAACCGACCGAAAGACCACCGAGACGCCGGAGGCAAAGCAATGCGCCCAAGTAGCGAAACACACACACACACACACACACCACTGGACAGGTACAAGAAGTTTGGGTCCGCGACCACGAGGGAAGGGGAGAGAGTGTTCGCTCCGACGGGGCAACGCACCCGTTGGGGAGGTAGAGGAAAAAAAAGGCCGTCAGGCAGCTCGGAGGAGCCTACGTAGGGAATGTCACGTGGGACTCCGAGGAGGCGCGGCGCGTGGCAGCACGTAAACAACGACACGTGCATGTGTAACGGGCCTCTTTAGAGGCGCGTAAAAAGGTGTGCGTCGCCAAAAAAGTCCAGCAGCGCATAGAACGCCCGGCGGAGTGTCGCAGCGTTCGCCGAGGGGAACAACATGTGTTCTGGACTCACGTGTGGCAGTCCGAGTTGCGCGTAGGTGTTGCAGAGACGGCGACAAATATCTGCCTATCCTGGGCACTGGCACAGGATATGTTCGACGGTCTCGTCTGCTGGACACTGCACGCACGAAGGGCTGCCACTGCCATGCTGTTCGGAGAGCAGTTGCACTGTGCAGTTGCATCCCGTACGAATGCGCAGCAAGAAAGCTCGAGCAAGCCGACCGATTCCCGTTGACGGCAGGCGTGCGATAGGTTTGCCGGCTGCTGTACGGGGGTCCGGGTGAAGAGCGCCGACGTGGCGTGCGATGATCTGCCGCGCCACATCGTAGCTGCGTATGATGTTTGTTGCGGGTGTGGAGGGGTCGTGCGCGTCCTTTGCTAGCGCATCGGCTGCCTCGTTGCCACGCACTCCGACGTGTGAGGGCACCCACTGGAAAGACACATCACACCCACTTCGGACGATCACAGTAAACTTGCGCGTTAGGCGCTGCGCGATCGAATTGCCATTCTCACCCTTCGCGAGAGTGAGGAAGGCCGCCCGAGAGTCGCAGAAGAGGACGGCGGAAGACGGCGGGAGCTCGGCCAGCTGATCAGCCGCTAAGTTGAGAACCGCCACCTCAGCGGTCATCGATGTCGCCGGGAGCGGAAGACGGCACTTCTCGTTTCAGAGCAGCGGAATGACGCTGGCAGCAGCAGCCGAGCCGTCCCCCTTCACCGAGCCATCCGTCTACAGATGGAGGTGGTCGGAGTACTGCTCTTTGATCATGGCGCAGGTTTCCTGTAGTAGGGTAGCCCGAGGTGTGTGCCCCTTGCTGCGTATACCTGGAACCCTGATCGAAATGGGTAGCCGGGAGTCCCAAGGAGGAGGAATAGGCAGGAGGCCTGCGAAAGGGGCTCCGGAGATAAGGCTGGCGTACTCCAGCGCGCTGCGGCCCATACCAGTGTCGGGCAGCGACAGGAGACGATGGACCGGCGCCTTGCTCCCTCGCATCATGTGCATGCGCTCCACGTGACGCAGAGCACAAGCCTTGGCTCTGAGCGAGAGGGGAAACTGATTCGTTTCGGCATAAGTCAAGCCCACTGGTGACGTTTGAGGCAATCCAAATAGGCGGCGGATGATGCCACGATGTGCCGTCTCGAACGTCTCCCACTGAGTCGCACGCAGGGTGACTAAGGAGAACGCGTAGACGGCCCTGGCTCCAGCGACGGCGTTGTATATCCTCAGGGCGATGTCAGGTGAACAGACTTTGCTCCGCGCAAGCAGAGAGGATGCCGCTCCTGTGACCCTGCGACAGCTTAGCCGGTGCTGGCAACTGCTGGCTTCAAGCTCAGGCGGTGATCTAGCGTGAGCCGAGGTATCGGACTGATCGTCGCCAACGCAGAACGCGTCCCCGGAACGTGAGGCGGCCAACTTCGTTTCGCCGCCTGAGGGTGGTGTGGACGAGAAGCGCTTCGGCCTTGGCAAAGGAGAGCTGAAGCCCAATACTCGTGATGAAAGCATCCACGGCCTCGAGAGAGCGCTTGATGCTCAGTTGCACCTGCATCCCGCGCGAAGTGTGTCCACTCGCAAAGAAGGCGATGTCGTCCGCATAGATAGCAATGCGCGCGGTGTACTGCAAGTCACGTGGAATGTAGTGCACGATGCGCGCGAGGGCGAGGTTGAACAGCATGGGGCCCAAGATACTGCCCTGCGGCACACCAGGAGTGGACGGGCGAGGCGCGCTAAGGTCGCCAGCATTGCGGACACGGATGGTTCTGCCCCCGAGGAACCCCTCGTACCCGAGAAGCCTGCCACACACACCCATTGCACGCAGAGCGTCCAAAGCACCCGCCTGAGGCAGGCGATCGAAGGCACTCTTGAAGTCGAGGAGAACCAAATATCCGGCTTCACCACGGAGCTTTGCATCCTCCAGAGTGGTGACAACATCGGAGATGCAATCCGCGGTTGATCGGTGGGAGCAGAAGCCGCTCTGGACGTCCACCAGGAAGTTGAGAGCTCCAGCTATCCACTCGAAGCGCTTGAGGGCCATGGCCTCCATCACTTTCCCAGCAGTTGGCATAAGCGAAACCGGCCTGTAGGAGGTCGGTTCCGACGCGGGCTTGCCCTTCTTGCGTACCGGAACGACGATCACCTCCTTCCACGTCGCCGAAGACGCACCCGAGCGCCAGACGAAGTTGTATCTCTCGAGTAGGCCAGGAAGTTGGCTTTCGTCGAGGTTTCGCAGCATCTAGTAGGTGATGCCGTCACTGCCAGACGCAGAATGGTTCCTCCACGTAGCAAAGACATGACGCAGCTCACCGATGGTGAAGTCCTCCGTACAGAGGGCCTCTATCTGCTGCACAATCTCTGACGTGGGGAAAAGCGCTCAGGAGCAAACAGTTCGGGCCAGTCATGCGCTGGCAGAGGGGGAAGTTTCACTGCGTCAGGGACGAGGACAGGGGCGTGGAAGGTGTCCACGAGTAGTTCTGTCAGCTGGGCTGTGGGTTAGTGCAGGGCGATAGCGATGGAGAGGACCGGAGCTTGCGGGATCCGCGGTCGCAGCATCGCCCCAAACACCCACCAGGCGCGCCCGGTGTAGCGCTGCTGTTCGAAGGAGCGGCAGAGGCTGGACCAGCTTTCGGCGCAGTGATGGTGGGCGTGGCGCCTGCACACCGCGTTGATGCGGTTGTAGACCGTCTAATCCTCCTCCCTTCCGGAGCGCTCAGCCCGGCGTTGAGCCCGACGACGAGCAGCCCGGAGGTTAAGCTCTTTGATATCTGGCAGCGGCGTGTTGGCAGGAACACGGCACTTCACTGTAGCCTCGTGCGCGCACTCGGCAATGTGTGTAAACACGTCGCGCGCGAGTGGCACTGAAGCACACAGTCGCGAAACTGTGAGAAGTTCACCACCGAGTACGCGCTCGTATCAGGCCGGGCGCAGAGGTGCTCGAAGCAATGGGGTAGTGATCCGACCTCTCCGTGTCGGGGCTCTGGGACCACTGGTAGCGGCAGTCTTCCGTCAAGAAGGAGAGGTCGATCGCACTAGGAGCTGAACCGCGCCTCAGGAAGCTGTTCCTGCCATCGTGCAGGAGATGGAGACCGGTGGCGAGGGACGCATCCAACACTTTCTGGCCCAAGTTGTTCACCCCCGCACTTCCTCACGCCGTGTGGTGACAGTTGAAATCGCCGCACACAACCGCCGAAGCACCAAGATGGTCCACCAGTCGCACGATAAACTCTGAGTCCCAGAGTCAATGGTGTAGCGCACGTAAACACTAGCTATCGCCGTGTCTGTCACAGCAACGCGCACTCGCACAGCAACGCACTCGACGCCAGGACACAGGATATCGGCAATGTCAACTGATGACTGGGGCAGTCTCGCACGCACATAAATAGACGCGCGTGAGGATCTCGGCGAATGCAACAGTTGCGTGCAGTGGGGGATGACACAGTCGGCACGTTGACACTCGGTTGCGTTGTGATAAGCCACGTAGCCGGGGATATTGAGTTCCCCAGCACAAACGTGCGTTTCCTGAAGAGACTGCTCCGCTCGTGAACCGTGCGAACAAAGAAGTCTCCTTTCTTTCCCGTGCTCGGGTCCTCCGCGTTCGCCTTCGTGGACCAATCAGCTTCGTTTGTTGACGGGACGGGAGCTGGCTACGCGCTCCACATCAGCCGCACTAATTGCGCTACACCCAACACGCTGGTAATTGGAGCCTCATACTAACTCCTCCCCCCTCAAGAGTGTTACTAGATACTCGATGTTCAGTAACACAATACAAAAACAAACAAAAAAATCGCTCAAAATAACTCACTCTCGGTGCACGCACATGCGTGAACCGATCACCACTTCCATCTCAACAGGACAACTTTCGCGTCCTTCTGCGAAATAGACACAGCAACACATATACATAACGGTCTGAAATGGTCATCCGGAAGAAAGCACTCTCGTAATGCACAACACTGAATAACAGATTCAGAATGCTAAGTCCACAGCATCAGTCAGTTCTCATTAGCTTGTCACAGGGCACACACACCGTGCATAATCCGGCGGCATATTGTCTTTTAAACTCACAACACCACATGGTCATTGTCCCAACACAGGAGACCCACGCACCCTCCAGGCCCCGCATGACACACCCAAAGAGAGCGACGGACTCAGTGGTATAGGTATGCCTAAGTCTCAACGGATGGCACAAAGAAAATAATTGATAATAAACTTACTGAACAAGCGCTATCCTATTTTATCTATAAAATTATTCCTACACAACACATAGACTACACCTGAAAGCAGTTCTACCACTTGGAGGCAAGCTCGTATTGTAACAAGCAACTGAACAAGAAATGCACAACAAACAAGACATTTTCACATCACACCGCACCTCTTAGTCTGTTCGCCACCCTTAATATCACGCAAACGTGCAACGCAAACTCCTGTAGAGTCATTCGATTCACAGAAACTACTCGAGTGGCTACCCAACAACAAAAACAAAAGATAAAACAAAAAAGCTCAACCATATGAAACAGACAAAACATCACCTTGCCACTAAGAGTCGCTATCACTGATTTCAATGATAATCCGAGATGCGAAAGAGCAGCAGCCTCTCTCAGAGCGCCCTAATTACGAACAATTTTTGTTTCACATTCGCCTCTCATTCAACTGTGGACGCCTCCCATGGCGACTAGTTCAGCCTCTCACAGAAAAATGCGACTGATCGTTCACCTGCCCTGTCCTTTGGGAAAGGCAACCTCTCACTGCCATTTGCAGTGCGTTCGTAGCCAAACAAAAAGCTTCGCTGGGGTTGGTTGCCGTAAACTCGGAAAACAATGCCAACTCTCAAGCTCAATCAACAGCTACCTGTGCCTCTACGATGCACGGCAGCGGGTTCGACACTCTCTAACCGCCGTAACCGACAAATAGCCGACTTTTTACTAAAAAGCCTTTCACCATGTCACCATTGTTCGGTAACACGTCATACATAAACAATAAAAAAATGAAAATGCAAAACTTGTCCTTAAAGTGACCTCTCGTCACGTAAGATAACTGTATCATACCTTAAAAAACAACGCGATCTAAAATTACCTTCAACAAATCTCGAAGTTCAATTCTCCAAAGAAATTACGGCTCCATTTTGCAATTCAGTCGGGCACGCGATGGTCCTAATCTGGGGACTTTTTCTTTTAAATGGGGAATAAGCATGACGTAGAACCCCCTCTTTCCACCGCCGAACCCCTATGCTAGCCGCTTTTCAACGCGCTTTCTTTTGTTGCTTTTTCTGAGTAGTTACGCCTGCAAAGGCTGTCGTGCGCTAACGCTTTTGCTGGTTCCACTGACTGGCACAACTGTTTCCTGTCCAACTGCACCCTATCAGTTACCCTGACGCACAACCCCTTTTACACCTGACGCTTCACATCGGCAAGTGGCTCATCACGTTCCTTTTCTCCATCGAGAGCATTTCTATCGAATGGACTAAGCCGTGCACTGTCCACAATAATACATTCATGGCAACTTCTCAACTGTGCCTGCTGTACAAGTGACGCGAAATTAGTCGGTTGCGGCTCTCTTGCTCGGTCGTCTTGTTTCTCCACTGTGCGCTGCACCGAGTTAGCGCTAAAGCTGAAACCTCTAGGCACATGCTCTGGCTCCCTCATCGGTGAATATTGTTTCGGTGTAATGTCTTGTCTTGAACAGCTAATCTCTCTGCTATTACCCTCATTTAGATTGCGCAGTGGCTTTTGCCGGTGATGAGGAAGACACTCATAATCAGCGGGACTGAGTAATACAGACATACTCGTATTCAACTGATCGGTCACTGCGCATCGCAATTTTACAGGCTGAGCAGCGCTTCCCGACGAGGTTGGGAGAGCTAGAGGTACGTACAGCAGACGTGCAGTAACATCATGACATAAAAAGTCTGTTAGCCTTATTGTGCCCTACTGTGGTCCAAAATTTCAGCGGACACTTTATTCTCTCGTACCACTGTAACATCCGCACATTTGTCAACACGTGCAAAACAGCACTTGCTTCCCACGAGAATCTCAATCTGCGGATCCCTCATCAGCGAGTTTTGCACAATAGGGGAGTGTCGCGATGGTGCGACTCGTCTTTCAAATGGTTGCATATTATGGGAAGCTATGCATAAAACATTGGCTGTATAGGCAGCAGTGTGACGTGAAAGCTCGTAATCTCTCTGAAAGTGGCCCCATTTTACGCAGCCAAAAACGCTCCTGATTTACGACTCGGATTCGCTCTAGTAAATAGTTTGGCTTGCGGCCCATAATTTAAGTTCTCTGGTTCCGCACCGCAGTCACTACCCTGCCTGCTGCTGTCGAAGCTTTCTTTCACTTCCTGCTGAATGACCAGTGAGTGGAGATCACTTGGCATTAACTGCTTTAGCCTGTCCGCTATGAGCAACTCCTGAAGACTTTCAAATATCTCCACCTCTCTACTTCTCACGTAGTACGCAAACATAGTCTCTAGGTGCACCGTCACTTGGCTCCAAGGCTCGCCTGCCTCTCTTTTTATTTCCACGAACATTCGCCGTTACTCGCTCGTAGTCATCCTCGGCTCCTTCAGCACCCTCAACTTAATATCTAAAATACGGCATTACTCCAGCTTCTGCCTGATTGGTAACGATCGTACGCATCCTATTGGTTAAAAATGGCAACAGAATTGTGCCCTGAATTTCCTCAGGAATGCTCAGTGCTGCAAAAAGAGCGTCCACGTTCTTGAACCAAACCGGAATCATTGGCTCACTACTGGGCATGGGCACTAAGACTGCTTTCAGCCATTTCGCGTACCGTGAAATACTAGCATGCCGGTTCCGGTTTTCCGACTCCTCTGACAAGGCACGCGATGACTTCACTATCTCAAGCTCAAGCTTGAGTTTAACACTTCTGCGTCGAGCTTCAACTCGTGGGTGCGATCCAATTCATTCACGCTGTCACCTTCGATCACATCTCTCTCTGAATCCGCCATCTCCCAGAGTGTGCCTGAACGCAAGTGCACTCAGTAAGAAAAAAAATTGGGGCCCCGAGAGAGCGCAAAGCAGGCCTCAACTTGCAGTGATGCGTCACCCGATGCACTTGACTGCTGGAATTGCGTACGCCTTGTCACCAACGCTATGTGCGATGACCACTTCCAATGTAGCAGGTCTCCGCCCGATCACCCCTGTCGCTGACTCAGTCTCTCACATTGACTGCCCCTGCTGTTTTGCTCCTGAAGCAGCACCCTGCAGCACATCTCCAGTAAGTCCGTCGCTCAACGTCGACTTTTCGCTCTGCTCTCGTTCACCGACGCGCAGCCGAACTCCAGGCTCTAATGTTGACTAGCAGGCTCGTACCGAATGTCAATGCTGCTTCTCGCAGCGCAACATCAGGTCCCGAAGCAGCATACGTCTTGGCAGCTTCCAGGACTTTAGCACCTTCCTCGCTGCGGCCTCTCCACTCCACGTCGACTGCGCCAGTTAATTTTCTCTTCCTCGACTACCTTCAACACTAGCTTGAGTGATATGTGGCGTTTAACGTCCCAAAACCACCATATGATTATGAGAGACGCCGTAGTGGAGGGCTCCGGAAATTTCGACCACCTGGGGTTCTTTAACGTGCACCCAAATCTGAGTACACGGGCCTACAACATTTCCGCCTCCATCGGAAATGCAGCCGCCGCAGCCGGGATTTGAACCCGCGACCTGCGGGTCAGCAGCCGAGTACCTTAGCCACTAGACTACCGCGGCGGGGCTTCAACACTAGCTAAGAAGGGAAGATGTTTGAGGTTCGGAATGGGTCCCCTCGATGACTCGAGTGCACGGTTGCAGCGCGAAGGAAGAGCCGTAGTCCGGTGAAACGACGTTTTATTGCAGCCTCAGGCTACTGCCCGAGTCCAAGCCCGAACATCCGCTCCTTATTTTAGATTCACGCATCCTCTTTTCAACCATCGGTTGAACAAAGATCATCACACAAGCCATTCACACGTGCGGCCTCGCATTGCCTCAACCAATTGCAGGAACACTTTCATAATGGACACTATGTCGGTAAAAACCCCGTTACCAAATACAACATGCAATGGGATAGGTTCTTTGCGTGTGACACTCTCTCACATGCCAGGCCGTGCTGCCTTCATCGGCCGTTATTACGCTAGAGCACTGTAAGCTCTCTCATTAAATGTTGATTCGTAGAAGCCTCCTTAAGAGCGGTGAGTACACTGTTGTGCTCTGTGCGCTTACCAGGTGTGCATGCGACAGCGAGGCGCCCCGACATCCTAACAACACCAGGTAATGAGGTTCAGCGGAGGAGGTTATGCTCGTCTCTCTGCCGCCACTATGTCTCGGTCAGCCGAGTGGTCGCGTCCCCATATCATTCTCATAGGCACGCGTGCATGCCAACAATAGCGTAAACTCAGACGATGGCGCCTGACCTACCTCTTGCCAGACGCTCTTCCGAGTGAGGCTTCCCCTTCTAGTCCCAAACTGGGACGACCTTGACTGCTCCACTCATGAACCGTGACAACAAAGAAGTTTCTTTTCTTTCCCGTGCTCGGGTTTTCCGCGTTCGCATTCGCGGAACCAATCAGGCTCGTTGGTTGACGGAACGGGAGCTGACTACGCGTTCTACATCAGCTGCATTAATTGCGCTACACCCAACACGCTGGTAATTGAAGCTTCATACTATTTGCTAGTTTCGCATATACAAAGTTTGGTATTACGGCACGTGAATGGATCACGATTATATGTGACTGTTGCAAACAGGATAATCACGAGGTGCGTGTCGTGTAGCAACATGACTACATGCCAAGCAGATGATGTACTCGTGGCCCTTTCGGTAGCTTCTCATATAACAAATCTGATATAACGGGACGTGAATGGAAGAGAAAGGCATGTTATTGGTGCAATCATGATAATCACGAGATGCGTGGCACGTAACAACACGAGAAAATGCCCCACTCGTAATGCACTCGCGGCCGTTCCCTTAGCCTCAAGTGTATCAAATTTGGTATGACGTGACGCAAAAACAGGACAAAGGTAACTAAAACGTCCAAACGTGATAATCAAAGCATGCTGACCTGTAAAAACATTACTACATGCCATACTTATAAGGCGTTCGCGGTTGTTTAGCTAGCTTCACATATACCGAATTTGGTATTACGGGAGGTGAATGGATGATTAATGTATGTGAGTGGTGCAAACATGATTATCACGAGATGCGTTTCATGTAACAATTTGAATTCATGCCATGCTCATGATGCGCTTGCCGCCGTATTGCTGGCTTCACATATATCAAATTTGAGATGACGCCTCGTGAAGGGATGACGAAGGTATGCGACTCGTGCAAACGCGATAATCATGAGGGGCTTGTTATGTAAGAACATGACAACAAGCCACGCTCATTATGAGCTCGTGGCCGTTTCACTAGCTTCATATATTCTAAGTTTGGTACCACTTGACGTGAATGGATGACGAAAGTAAATGACATGACCAAGCATGATGATCTTGGCATGCGTGTCATGTAAAACATGAATACATGCTACCCTCATAGCACGCTTGCGGTCGTTTCGCTAGCTTCACATATGCGAAATTCAGTATCACGTGACGTGAATAGACGACGCAGGTGACTGACACGTCTAAACTCGATAATCATGATATGAAAGTCATTTACGGCATAACTAACCTCTGCCTCGAAACGTTGCGCTGATTTTAAATTATGATATAGAGCTCCTGCAGTCATGCTTCACCTATAATTCATTCTCAAACGCACGTGGGATCTTCCAATTTTTATAGCAAGCCCACAGGCATTACATCATAGAGACGTGGACTAGCGCAGGCTGTCAGCATAGTGACAATTGGCTCCGATCTTATCCACAGATAGCATCAAGCTTGTGCCATGTCGCATGGTTTCATGTATGGTACTTTAATGAAAGAGAACCGTTTTTCAGTTACAGATAATCATTTCTCAGTAGCTGTATCACCGAACAATAATGTCTTGTTCGAAGATTCTGTTATAACTTTAAAGTTTATTTTGTAATGATTCTGAAGTATTGTAATCTGGTTTAGTAGTTTCAATAACAATTATTTCAAATTATTATTGTAATAAGCATTGGAAAGTGCAAGTGAGGCCTATATATAGAAATTACTATTGCTCAAAAGATAACTATCTTGATAATGGTCCCCTAAATTTTTTGAACACCTACAAGTATCTGCTGTTCACAGAATGGCTAGACGAAGCTGGTTGCTACATATTGAATACCTTACTAACTCCGCTATCACGTGCTTGGCTGTTTACACTATATCTTTGCTGAGTTAACTGTTGTGTGTATTTGATAGGTACAGCTTTGAAGTACACGAACGCACTCTAACTTTATTAAGTTCCTTCAGCGTGGCCTACCTCTTATGAAATTTTCTAAAGTAACTCTCTCGAACTGTCTACAGCGAATATTTTCGGTTCAGTATGCCTATTTAAATCACAAATGCGGGAACCTCCGCCATGAACAATTCCCTGGCACTCCACCTTTTTTTTATGTCGCGGAGGAGTTTGTCGTTTAGCAGTATTGCAAGGTGCAATCCCAAGCCTCGGAATAAGACGTCGGAACGTGGCCCTATGCTCCATCACCCGATGCGTTTCTGCCGCTCGCCGAGTTGTCTCCGTCGCTCGAGAGCTTCGCCCGAGGAAAGAAGGAAAGAAGAGCCTGAAAACTGTGGCACACATCCAATGATGGGGGTGGCCCCGGTCCCGATCGCATGAGTGGTGCCAAGCTTGAACGAGCCATACAGCAGTGCTTAGGGCCTCCAGGATATACAAATAATGAGTTAACACGCAAAAACGCGCTTCTTAGAGAAGGAATAGCTATATTGAAAGGTGGGGTGGCTCAGCAGCAAAAACACCAGGTGATATCACAGATGAAACCTCTTCCACCTCACCCCATGCTGGTCGAGGTAGACACTGTTGAAGAAAGCTCACTGTAGACAGCGGATGAACGTGAAGACTGCCCGGTATCTTCTGAGAGTAGCGTTAGACACCGAAAGCCTCATGACCGAGTCGAGTAGCACCTCTTACGAAATGCTAAAAGAGCGCATAGCGAGTATACAAGCCTAGACGAGCGTTTCGTGAGCCAGATGGAACAAATTAACAAAATACTTACAACGGTCGACAACTCGGTGGCTAAGCGCGCGGAACAAATGAACCAGGTGATTGCGACGCTTACAGCTTCAATGGACAAAATTGAAGCTAGGGCCCCAACTCTTGCGGGAAGGGTAATGCGGGCAACCGGTAAACCCTACGCGAGACTGCAGCAGCACCAACAATCACCACTGGCAGACACAGAAACGCAACACCAACAACCGTGTCTATCGGGCGACGGGCTGCATTAAAATATACGCATCACGATGGCTAAGCACGACAAACTACACACACACACAGTAGACAACATCCACAACAGTAGACGATAAGACAGGAACTGTCGGGGTTACAGAAGGAAGAGGGGCCATCTCCAGCAGTTTATGTACAACTGTGAGAGGAAGCCGGACGCGATCCTGTTACATGAGACAAATGACGAGGTCAAACTAGCGAGCTACAAATCCATAGATGTGGCCACGTCTAGTGAAGAGCAAAAGCAAAGAAGACGCCGAGCTGCGCCGGCTGGTGTTGGGGTGACGCCGCCAGCCGCTGCTGCGCTCGTTCGTTGCAACCTCGCAGTGGCGGAGCGTGATCTTCAAGGGGTGAACATACCGCACGTGTTCGTAGAGGTAATTCCGAGGAGGGGTCCAGGACCATTTGTATTGAACGTATACAGCAAGCCCTCATGGCAGCACAGATTTGGGGAGCTGTTCCGCAAGTCACGTGCTGTCGCCGGCGATCGGCCGCTACTCGTTGCGGGAGACTTCAAAGCGCCTCACGCGGCCTGGGGATATCGACCAGAAACACCAAGGGCAGGCTCCTATGGGAGGACTCGACCGACCAGTGACTAGAGCTCATCGCGAACTCTGCCGATACCACGCGCAGGGGCAACAGCGCCTGCGCTGACACGCTACCGGACCTTGCATTCGTTGTGAACATAACCAACGGGCAGCGACACAACATGCAGAAGGATCTCGGAAGTGATCATTCTTTATTAGAGATTAAAATAGAAACGAGATTGCGTGCTAGCGGGTGTCACTTTGAGAGCGAAGGCAAGGCCAGAGGACCAAGGCTCCTTTTCGTGGAATGGGATGCATTCCGTAAGACACGCAAGAAACGTGAGCGAGGCGACCAAGCAATAACTAACATTGAAGAATGGACCGTGACGCTCAGGGAAGACGTGGAGGCAGCAACGCACGAGATTCCTCCTGAGGCAAACCTTCATGTGATAGACAGCCGGCTTCTGCACATATGAGAGGCCAAACAGTGTTTGCTAAAGAGATGAAAACATCAAAGGCGTAATAGGAGGTTACGTAGGCGCATAGCCAAACTGGACAGCGAGACAGAAGAACACGCTGTTCAGGTATGCCGAACACAATCGGAAGAGACGTGCGATGGCCTCGAGAGACAGATGCGTGGTGCAAGCGCTTGACGCCTCTTGCGGCACCTCCTAGATCCGGAGGAGGCCAAGAGTGCTCAGGGACACAAGATTAGCAGGCTCGTACGTGACTTTGGGGGCACGCCAGATGAACTTCTTGAGGCTGTTCGTGAGCGCTATTTTAGAGCAGGAGAAAGAACACAGCACGCAATGTATGAGGGAGACAACAATGAGAAGCCAGACGCTGAGTTTAGAGAAGCCGAATTTAAGGCAGACTTAAGCAACCTCAAAACCAAGTCTGCTCCAGGCCCAGATCGGGTAACTAACAAGACTCTACGCAATCTGGACGATTAATCAACTATGAGACTGACAGAATAATTTAACGAATGCTGCCGAGAGGGCTCCCCCTCCCCCTATGCGCGGAAAAGGTCCTGCGTGGTCATGATTCCCAAACGTGGCAAGCAGGTGAGAATCGATAACCTAAGGCTGATCTCGCTCACGTTCTGCGTGTGTAAAGCCATGGAACACGTTGTCCTGACTCGCGTTATCGATTACCTCGAAGACGCTGACATCTTCCACCCCACAATGGTCGGATTTCGCTGCAACCTCTCCGCAGAGGACGTGATGCTGCAGCTGAAGCATCAGATTGTAGACAGCACTTCTAGTTCCACCAAAGCAATTCTTAGGCTTGATCTGAAAAAAGCTTTTGACAGCGTCAAGCATGCGGTGATTCTCGACAGTGTCCGATCGCTGAGATTAGGCCATGTATTTTATAACTATATATGTGACTTCCTCACCGGCAGGCATGCGAGCGTCGTTGTCGGCCACGCGGAATCACGGGATTTCGAAACGGGTCCTACGGGCACGCCGTAGGGCTCCGTCGGGTCGCCCATGTTGTTTAACCTCGTCTTCCTTCACCTACCCGAGAAACTAGCGACAATAGAGGGTCTGCATCACAGCCTTTACTCGGGCGACATAACCCTCTGGGTCCCCGGAGGAGGATGTGAGGGCGATGTGGAGCGAACGCTGCATATGGGCGTGGATGCGGTGCAAGAATTCTTGAGAGGTACAGGCCTCGAATCTTCAGCGGGTAAGTCTAAGCTATTGATATACAGACCCACTAGAAGGGATAGCAAAGCCGTCCTTCCCTGTGGAGGGAGATCAGAATTCAGAGTACGGCGGACGGCGTTCCCATACCGAGAGTAGAGAACAAAAGGATATTGGGACTACATCTGCAGGCCAACGGTCACAACGAAGTCACAATTCGAAGACGCAAACGTTCGGTAGACAACACAATACAACTTTTAAGCCGCATAACAAACAGACGCAGCGATATTGCGGGAAAGCTCTGTGATCCGCCTCGTACAGGCTTACGCGATCAGTCGCCTAACGTACGTCGCCCCGTATCTATAATGGCTGGCGTCCAAACGGCACAAGGTCAACTGCATGATTCGCAAGCCGTTCAAGAGGGCGGTTGGGGTACCTGTAAACATGACCATCGACAAGTTGTGCGAGCTGGGCCTGCACAACACCCTAGAGGAACTTATCTAGGCGCACAACATTGCGCAATTCGAGTGATTGTCCATGTCCCAGACGGGCAGGCGCGCGGTCGCATCTCGTGTCTGGCCCGGATACTACAATCCAGTAATGGCAACAAGGACGGTAGGGAGTTTCGAGGAGCGATGGCCTCGGTGTCGTCGTCCTGGTATCTCAAAACTGTGAGTAACCGTTAGTCGCACAATTCACCTCAAAGGACTAACATTTAGTCTTCCCGTTTGCACCTTCTAGAGCAACTCTAAATCTCCACATTCACACCTTACCGGGCAACCGTTAGTCGTCACAGTCGCACGTGCAGGACGAAAGGTTGATTCATTCGAATACTCCAATCGGATGAACTTTTTGTCCCCGGTTCAAACATTGTTTTTTTGTTTATTTTCCGCCAGGCTTTTTTTCACCTGTTTTTCTGCGCAATAAGCAACGAATTGCCCAGAAAAGAACACGCGAAAAAGTAGGTAGCCACCAATATGTAACTGCTTTTGCAGTCAAGGCAATAACAAACGACAAAAGTGAGACATCAAAATCTTTTCTTTTTCTACATACACATGAAGCTTCTCCATTATTTTAGGTGAATTCATTGTGAAGTGTACAAGTCCAGTCTTTTTGTCAAATCTTGTTCCCTCTTTGGGGAGCTCCTCCGACGGAAGCGATAGATGACAGGCATTGCAGACGCCAGCACTTCAGCCTTCTGCCTGTTGTGTTCCCACCGCTGCACGTTCAATATTATAGTAAAAATAACTAGACACACGTGACAGAACATGAAGATACACGCATATGACAAGTACGTGCACGTCATTAAAAAACAAGCGTTAAAATATACACAAAAATAATTTTACCATCACATCTCGCACAGTCCTTCTGAAGCTGATCTGACAAAAGAGACGGATGACAGGCTTCGCAGACGCCAGTGCATACAGTCTTCAGCATGCTGTGTGCCCACGGCTACACAATAGCTATGTAAAATAGTCTGTCACACGTGACAGAGGGTGCATACAAATGTATATGAGAAATACGTGCAAGGTGAAATGAAAACATACGTGAGATATGACACGCTGATAATTTCACAGTGATGTCGCACATCGTCAAAGACTCAATTAGATCCACGTAGCGCAATAGCTTCGAGGTGGCGACTGCAGCTACTACTCCGAGAACCTCCGTGCCGCTAACAAGTCTGTGAGTCCTAAGCAAGTGACGTCGTTCAGCTCGAGCAAAGGAACGCGAGACCAAACACGGCGTTGCACGCAGAGTGTCTGCCGCCAGCGAACTTCGAATAGGAAAGCAAGCGCAAGCTTCGCCGCCGCCACGAACAGCGCCGAGCCGGTTTGGAGCTATCGCCGAAGAAATGGCACGATAATGTGGCCCTTTTCCACAAGCTCGAGCGAGTGCAGTGCGCAAACGCGAGTGCGCCGCCGCGGCCAGCGGATGGCACCAAACTGCTTGCAACCGACTGTAATGGCGACCAATTCGAACAATTTTCAGTGAGTTTCAACGCTAGCGAAATCCCCGCTAGCCCGTGCTGGTGCACTTACAGCTCGCGACATACTACAACCAAGCTCTTTACGAGAACCCGCAACGTATTTTCGACGACTGCCAACACAGCGATGAGGTCTCAGCCCAATATCGTCAGCCAGGAGCTCATCACGGTGGCGAAGACAGGCGAGCACTCGTTGAGCAAGCTTACGGGAGGGCGATAGCAACGGCGGCCAATTTCCAGGCAGTCGCAAAGCACCGGTGAACTGCAGATGCCGAAGCTGACCTTCGCGATACATTTCATGCGTGCGATATACAACACGACCGAGCCCGTTGCCGGCAAGCACGATCCATATCGCACACGCGACAAGTAGAGTAGAATAAAGAATTATAACCTACTTGCCTTAGAATCCAGCGCTGTTTTTTTATTTATTCATTTACTTATTTTCCAAATACTGTTAGCCTTTCAGCTGTTACAGGGGTGGGGCATACTAAGAATGACAAACATCAATACATTCAAATCATACAGCAATTTAAACAGCAACACTTGAACTTGGAAATGCTACATGACATACATTGGAAACACCGGCATTGAGGCTGAAGGAAAAACAGTGCAGTCGTAGTAAGCATACAAATGAACAGCAATAAATTAAAATAGTAGACCATGCTTACAGAAAAATATCTTTGAGTCCTTCCTCAAATTTTTCCAGTGAATCACAATGAACCAGTGGTAATGACAAAGCATTCCACTGAGGAATTGTTTTTAGAAAAAATGAATTCGCAAATACATTGACACGCTGTTGTGGCACTTCGTATGTGTAATCGTTTACACTTCTTAGGTTTCTTCCGCGGCGTGGCGTGAAATATTTTGTTGTGTTTATATTTAATTTTTGTCAAAAAAACAAGAACTTCATCCTTGGCAATTGCCGTTGTTCAGCTAAAGTGGGCAGTTGAAGAGAGCGTAGCATTTCTGTTACTGACTCACGCGAGGAGTACTTTGAAAGAATAAACCTGGCAGCTCGCCTTTGTACTTTTTCTAACATATTAATGAGGCCGATTTCCGAGGGATCCCACACGTTGCTGGCATATTCCAATGTTGGCCGAATATACGTAAGATATGCTGCTAGCTTTAGGGGAGTCGTAGCAAGTCTTAGTTTTCTTCGCAAGTACCATAGTTTTCTCTCCGCCACCGCTAAAATGTTTTCCAAATGGGTCCTCAAATTTAGACTACTGGATATTGTTACACCTAAATATTTGCTTTCATTGACAGTAGACAGGCGGGTAGAACATAGAGTGTAATTGGAATAGATGACACGCTTACTTTTGTTTGTGACGCGCAAAGCAACTGTTTTAGTTTGATTTATTTCCATTTTAGAATCAGTGCACCAATTACTGGCAGCATCAAGAATATCTATAAACGTTTTTTGGTCCGCTTCATTGTGTATTTTTTTTATATGAGGCAGTCGTCTGTGCAAAATCGCACTGTAGTACTTCTATCTATGCCACATAAAATGTCGTTTATGCAAGTTGAGAATAATATCGGTCCTAAAACTAAACCTTGCGGTACCCCTGAGGTAACGCTTAATAACTCAGATTTGAAGACGTTTATTTCTACATATTGTGTTCTGCTTGTCAGGTACGCACTTATCCACTGTATTATGTTATAATATATGCCTAGGTGTGCTAAATTATTAATTAACTCTCTGTGGGGAACCTTGTCAAATGCTTTGGGGAAGTCCACACATATTGCGTCAATCTGAACACTATTATTTAAGGCACGCGTGAAGTCATCGACTGTTTCTATTAATTGGGTTACAGTGGATAAATTCAGCCGAAAACTATGCTGATTAGGAAAAAATGTTTTTGTGCCCTCAGGATACGTATACATAGCTTTGGATATATTATGCTCTAAAAGCTTGCAGCATACACAGGTAAGGGAAATTGGACAGTAATTTTCCACCTTTTGTTGGTCTCCACCCTTATGCGTTGGCACGACCTTCGCCATAAGCCAGTCGTCTGGGACACGCTTTTGCTCTATTGAGGCATTATATAATATGTACAAATAGTGCGCAACCCATTCCGCATACCTTCGCAGTAAATCATTTGGTATGCCATCTGGTCCGATCGACTTTTTCACGTTAATGTTCAGTAATAATGATACAATGCCTTCATAAGTGATCTGAACGTCAGGCATAACTGACAACTGAGCAGGAAGTGGCGTGGATGCATCACCATTATTGGGACAAGCAGTAAACACTTACTGGAAAAATCTATTATGTAGTCAAGCGATGGAAGAGCAGTCTGTCACCAATTCATCATTGACAACAAGAGAATGCACGCGTCTTGAGTGGTCTTCCTTCTGAGTTAAATGACGCCAAAAACGATGGGGGGAAGATTTCATAAATGCCGGCAATATTTCTTCGTAATACTTTGTTTTTGATTCTTTCAGTTCAGCACGCAGAAGCCTTGATAAATTGCGTATCTTGGATTGAGCTTTGTTTACTTTTTGCCTCTGGTGGTTAATGGCGCGCTTCAAATGTATTATCTTCCTATTCATCCAAGGATTCTGTTTATTTTGTTTATTTTTTTGCAAGGGCAAAAATTTGTTGATAAATAGCGTGACAATTTCTTTAAACCTTATCCACATCTTATTGACGTCAGATTCCTCACTGAACGCATCCAAAGAAAACGACAAGTAATCAATTATGCTTGTATCATCGGCCTTGTTGAAGTTGCTCACATGCCTGAAGCTTTTTTTTTTTGCATGGCAAGGCACCACCAATGCTTTTCTCAACTTAAACAAGTTGGTGGTCCGACAATCCATGTTCAATTGCAACTTTGTAGGTGTCATTTCACCCGTCAATAAAAACTAGATCCAGTATGGAATGCAGATACCCTGTTTCACGTGTACTGTCAGTGACGACCTGCGTGAGGTCATGGCTGAATGCCATGTCTAAACGCCGTTGGCAGTCTGTTGCTTCCTTCAATTTAGTGTATAATGTGGTCCAATATATTCCAGAAGATTGAAATCTCCCGCAATAATAATTCTACGATTCCGGGTAGCAATACCATCAAGGTATTGCTGCAAACTTTCTAGGTATAAACTAGGGGCGCCTGGAGGCCTGTAAACGGCACCCAAAACAAGAGAAGTGTTGGATAATTTTATTTATACCCATACACTTTCCTGGTGGGGTACTCCTTCCATAACAATTGCTTCAACATCTTCTGCAAGTAGGATCGCCACACCACCACCTCGTGTATCGCGGTCTTTCCTAAATATTTTGTAGCCGGGTGGTACAATTTCGCTATCCGCTATTTCCGGTTGCAGCCAAGTTTCTGTGACGGTGATTACGTGTGAGTTATAGCTTGCTAATATATATTCTAGGTCACTAACTTTATTGATAAGGCTCCGAGCATTTAGAATACTTAAGCGAAGGCTGCATGTACCTGACTGCGAATGGCATCAGTCATCGTCGTCAGAGTGATGTGGTTTTTTCTTTGTATGCTTAAACTTAACTTTGCAGTTTTTGTCGTAGTCCCAGGAATACACGTCTTTGTCTATGACCAACTTATCGTAATTCAAACGCATGCGTTTTCCTGCATCTGTTTATTTTTTTCCTGATTCCCATAATAGCTTACGCTTGGCTAGAGTTTCCTTGCAAAAGTCATCACCAACTGATTATTGCTGCCTTTCAGCTTTTTGCAGTTTTCGTAAACTGTTAACTTCTCTCGGGAGTCATATAACATCATAATGACCGGACGCGGCGAACGGCACCCTTTACGGCCTGATCTGTGGATCCGTTCAACTGTTTTTATTTCGACGCCAAGCGTGCGAACAAAAATGTCCTGCAGTAACGCTTGTTCCAGGTCTTCTGTGGTTTCTGCCTCACCCTCTTCAACCCCAAAGACTAAAAGATTATTCCGTCGACTCCTATCCTTTAAGCTTATGAGCCTTTCTTCTTGTCTTGATAGTGTCACGTTAAGGTTCGTGACGGTGTTCGTTAGCTGGCCTATTTTTTTACCCTTATCTTCGATTTTTCGAATGGCGTCTTCTATTTTAGTCATTCTTCTCCTAAAGCGCTCAGATCTGCCTTAATTGACTTCTGACCTTCAAACAGTCCCTTTAGGAGGACTTTCACATTGGGACCTGGGTTGAGTTCAACACCGCCAGACAATAGCAGGCACAAAGGGGAAAATCCAGAGAACAGTACACTTGGGCACGGCAGCACAACAACAAATCTGTTGTCAGTTTTGTAACAGTATTTTGAGTATAAACTGACCTGTTCGAGCAACAGAAGCGGCTTATTAGGTGACATTGCTTTCGCAGTGCTACCGTGCCCACTGAACGCTGCTGGCAGGGGGTCCAAATTTATAGGCCCCGCGAAGAACCGCTCTATGCGCGTTCCAGGATGCCTGCGCTTGAGGGTAGTGTCGACGATGTGTCCGTGGTCAATAACAGCGGTGTCAGCTGCTGGTACGGCCACGCATGCGCTGTATGCCCCAGCTTGTAGTGATGCGCAGACGAAGAAAACCTGTTCGAGCCACAGTAGCGGCATATTAGGCGACATTGCTTTCCTAGTGCTGCCGTGCCCACTGAACGCTGCTGGCGTAGGGTCCAACTTTATAGGTCCCGCGAAGAACCGCTCTATGCGCGTTCCAATTTGCCTGCGCTCGACGGAAGCGTCGACGATGTGTCCGTGGTCGATAACCGCGGGGTCAGCAGCTGGTACGGCCACGCATGCGCTGTATGCCCTAGCTTGTAGTGATGCGCAGTCGAAGAAAACCTGTTCGAGCAACAGAAGTGGCTTATTAGGCGACATTGCTTTCGCAGTGCTGCCATGCCCACTCCTCCTTCCCCCTGAGTCTCCTTCTGCCCTGAGTCGGACCTCCTCCTTCTCCCTGTACTTCTTCTGCCCTGAGTCGGACTGAAGTATATATCTGATAGGCCTGTTGACTTCTCGGCCACCATTTCGTCTGTCTAACTGTTGCTATCGTGTGTTCGTCGTGACTATTTTGAAGCCAGAGATATACAGCGTGGCGTGGTAATGTGTCGAAGATTGCTCCAAACTTTATGGGGGCAGCGAAACGCAACAGTAGCAGCCCACGCTCATCCAAGCGTACACACAAGAACCACGTCGTATTTCTTAGATCGACGAATCCAGGCGGCCGTGGTCGAGCACTCCGAGTGCGACGCACCGCGAACCGTCGCCGGAAAATATGGGGAAAGACTGAGCCAGCAGAGGAGAAGAGGGACATGTGTTCTGTGAAGAATGATAGGTGGTCACCTTGGCAACGCTTTTCACGCTGCCAGCAAACGCCGGGTGGTTCATCCCTTTAGAGACTAAGTGGTTTCGTGCTACACGCTTCCCTCTGTGGTTGCTCGTCAACGGTATATCCGTTCATCGCACGCGCTCATTGGGCTCCATTACTCCTTTTTCGGGTAATTTCGCCATAGCGCGTACGCCTGCATTATTCTCAACTATACCCGACAGACGCTTGAAAAGCCTGCGGGGAAAGGACCACACGGCTTCACATGCTTTGGGAGTGTCCTGAAAAAGTTAACGTCACTGCCACCGCTCCCTTCGCGACGCATGTTAGGTAGGGACGAAATCCGAGGCCAATCGCTGCTGCTACCACCGCGCGAGGGTGGGGACCGGCCACCGCCGCGGCTGCGGTCGCTGTTGCCGATCGGCGGCGTCAGCTGCGCTGCTGCTGGGAGGCCGCACTCACAAACGGCAAGCTGGCCGACCAGCTTCGGGCCGTCCGGCAAGCTGAAAATGCCACCCGGGAGCAAGTACTTCGAGCGGTCAACTGACGCACCGCCATCATAATCAATGGAGAGTGGAAAGGGACAGGGGTTAATCCTCTCTTCCCCCTCACCCAGTAAAACTGCCAGACTTTAAATAAAGTCTATTCATTCAGCCATTGCCGAATTTATAACATTAGATGAGTGCCTCAGAGCAGGTACTCCCTAATTGATAGGGCTTCCAGTTTTACAAACTGAAAAAATACTCGCAGTTTTTCGCTTCTCAGCCATTATGACGTGAAGGAATAATGCATGGCACATGTCACTAATGCTCTGATTGCACATGTTCTGCACTATAGTGTAGCGATGCTGAGGCAGACAGGCTAAGAAACAAGTAACTTTATTAGGGCGAACTTGTGCCCACAAGTCTAATGACTATGGTCGTCGAGTCCAAGTAGCCGAGAGACACAGATTCAACTAACTTCCTCTTTCTCGTTGTTGGAGCGCACGAACGCGTGGCGCATGCCAGCCGGGTCTTTCTGGTGCTCTTGCCATGATGATTGTGGCGGGCTACTTGGACGTGGCCAACCTGTGGCGGCATTATCCCCCTCCTCAGATGCATCGTCCCGATGCTTGAGAGAGTGAAATGATACATGCGCCCTCTCGCTCGTTTTCCGACGATCTGTCATGATAGGGCTTCATGCCGACTACGTGTACCACTTCCGTGGTGTTGCGGCGTCTTGAGCTCACGTGTCCCGCGGATCTGACTTCATAAGTGACGTCGCTGATACGGTTGAGTACTTCATAAGGGCCGAAGTATCGACAAAGAAGCTTTTCAGAGAGTCCGCGGCGGCGCACTGAGATCCATATCCGCACTTTGTCACCGGGATGATAGAGTGCGTCACTGCGTCGCTTGTTGTACCGACTAGAGTCGATGCGCTGTTGACGGCGCATTCGGTATCTTGCCATTTAACGTGCTTCTTCGGCTCTTTGCAAGAAGTCATCTAAGTCAGGTGGATAGCTGTTTTCGTCCTGTAGTGGTAACATGGCATCCAGTGGGGTGGTCACTCTTCGGCCGAATACTAGTTCGAAAGGGGCAACGTGGGTTGTTTCTTGAACGGCCGTATTACATGCGAATGTTACGTAAGGTAATATTTCATCCCACTGTTTATGCTCAACATCGACATACATTGATAGCATGTCGGTCAGAGTTCGGTTGAGGCGTTCTGTTAAGCCATTTGACTGAGGATGATACGCCGTTCTTCTTCTGTGATCGGTATTTGTCATGCGCATCAGACATTGCATAAGGTCTGCAGTAAATACGGTGCCCCGATCCGTAATAACGACGATGGGCGCACTATGTCTGAGCACTATGTTGTTCACAAAGAACTTGGCGACTTCGGCAGCTGTCGCACTGTACAGAGAGTCAGTCTCAGCATAACGGGTCGGATAGTCTGTAGCTACGACAATCCATTTCTTGCCCGCACATGATGTCGGGAAAGGTCCTAGGAAGTCCATGCCGACTTGTTGGAATGGGGCATCCGGAGGCTCTATTGGATGGAGAAGGCCGGCTGGTTTTACGGCTGGAGTTTTGCGCCGTTGACATTGACGACAAGTTTTCACGTAGCGCTGCACTGATGCGAGCAACTTAGGCCAATAGTACTTCAGGCGAATCCTGGCGAATGTTCGGCTCACACCCATGTGGCCAGATGTTGGCTCGTCATGGCATGCATGCAGAATTTCCTGTCTCATAGCTGTGGGCACGACTAGTAAAAACGTTTCGCCATTAGGTTCAAAGTTCCTCCTGTAAAGGACACTTCCTCGAAGGCAGAACGTGGAGAGCTCTCCGGAGAATAAGCGAGGAACTTGAACGTAGAGACCCTGCAGGTGTTGTATAAGCGCCAGCAAATCCGGGTCATCTCGTTGTTGTTGAGCGATTTCGGATGCGTCGACAACGCCTAGAAACGGGAAGTCTTCCTTTTCAGGTACACTTGGATCGACGGGAGAGCGTGACAGGCAGTCGGCATCACTGTGTTTCCTTCCAAATTTTTATACGACCGTAATGTCATACTCCTGCAGCCTAAGGCTCCATCTGGCTAGTCGACCTGACGGATCCTTGAGATTTGCTAGCCAGCATAGAGCATGGTGGTCACTGACAGCTCTGAACGGTCTACCATAAAGGCAGGGTCGAAAATTATTTATTGCCCAGATGACTGCGACGCACTCTTTTTCAGTAGCGGAGTAGTTTGCCTGAGCTTTTGATAGTTTGCGGCTGGCATAGGCTAACACTTTCTCTTGACCATTTTGCCACTGGACCAGGATGGCGCCGAGGCCGACATTGCTGGCATCGGTATGGACTTCAGTGTCGGCTGTCTCATCAAAATGGGCAAGTATTGGTGAACCCTGTAGCCGTTTTTTTAATTCATCAAAAGCTTTCTGTTGTTCGCTTTCCCATGTGAAGAGCACGTCGTCTTTCGTTAGTTTTGTAAGAGGTTCCGCAATCTTTGAGAAGTTTTCCACAAATCGCCTATAGTAGGCACATAAACCCAAAAATCGACGCACTGACTTTTTGTCTTTGGGTGTAGGGAACCTCTGAACAGCGGCTGTCTTTTCGGGATCAGGACGAACACCGTCAGAACTAATGACATGTCCAAGGAATCTCAGCTCTTCAAAGCAGAAGTGGCATTTTCGGGGTTGATTGTCAAGTTTGCTGACCGGATAGCTTGTAATACAGTGCGCAGTCGCTCTAGGTGTTTGTCGAACGTTGCGGAGAATACCACCACGTCATCTAAATACACTAGGCATGACTGCCATTTCAATCCCGCGAGGACAGTGTCCATCATTCGCTGGAACGTCGCTGGCGCGGAACAGAGGCCGAATGGAAGCACTTTGAAATCGTAGAGGCCATCTGGTGTTAAGAATGCCGTTTTTTCACGGTCCCGCTCGTCTACCTCTATTTGCCAATATCCGCTTTTCAGATCTAAGGAGGAGAAAAACTTTGCGGAGCGCAGCCGATCTAGTGTATCGTCAATACGTGGCAAGGGGTAGACATCTCGTTTAGTTACACTGTTGAGTTTTCGGTAGTCGGCACAGAATCTAAGCGTATTGTCTTTCTTCTTAACGAGCACTACGGGGGACGCCCATGGACTATTCGAAGGCTGGATGACATCATCCGAAAGCATTTCCTCAACTTGCTTCTTAATGATTTCCCGTTCTTTCTGTGACACTCGATATGGATGCTGGCATATAGGCCTCGTGTCGTCTTGCGTTATAATTCTGTGTTTCGTAATTGACGTGCGCTGGACCTTCGAGGCAATCGAAAAGCAATCAGAGAATTCTTTTACTAAGGCGTAAATCTGATTCTTTTGACTGTCCGGAAGGCTCTGATTGACGGTCACGGATGTGTCGATGTTGCAGGCCACTGGTCGAGTGGTTGATGTCGTTAAGCTGCATAGTTCAGTCGCCGTACAGAAGTCGTGGAAGTAGGCAATAGCCGTGCCTTGAGCGATGTGTTGAAGTTCATTGGAGAA
The DNA here is from genome assembly GCF_013339725.1 of Rhipicephalus microplus. Lineage (NCBI taxonomy): Eukaryota > Metazoa > Arthropoda > Arachnida > Ixodida > Ixodidae > Rhipicephalus > Rhipicephalus microplus. Next base: position 109,255,439 of record NC_051169.1, read on the forward strand.
ATTTGTGAATAGGACATCTGCACGGCCTTTTGTCAAGTGAACAAGACCCCTAGCTACGCAGACACCTTTGTTCAAAAACAGCCCTAGATTTTTATCCGCTATGCCTTCGCGGTTGTAAAATGCGTCATTCTCTACGAGCACCATTATACTGCAGCGTGGCGGCACAGTTACGTCATCATGAACAACGCGTAGAGCAGTTAGGCGTCGCTCCTCAGATTCCTCTCTAGGTATAGCTCGTTCAGTCGAAAACGACACGCTGGACCTACGCAGGTTAATTACGGCGCCATTAGCTCGCAAAAAATCCATTCCTATAATGAGGTCTCTTGAACATTCTTGTAATACAATGAAATCGGCGACGTAAATAAAGCCCCGTATTTCAAGTCTTGTGGTGCATCTGCCAAGGGGCGTAATAATGTGACCACCTGTCGTGCGCATCTGCTACACACTCCACTGTGTCACAACTTTGTTTAACTTCTTCACCATCTTGTGACTTATCACTGAATAATCAGCACCGGTGTCGACTAAGGCATTCAGCTCCCATCCTTACATTCTCAACCGCAAATCTGAAGTAACGCTTTCGTGGCTGCACCCATTTACCGGAAATACACCGTCGTCTCCCTCAAGCCATATTGGAGGATCTTCGTAATTGATGTTATCAGCGGCCTCACTTCTCCAGGTCGCTTGCTTCAGTTTTCCGGGAGTGGGCTTGGAGAGCGATGACCAGGCTGCCTTGAAGGTGCACGTGGGCTGGATGACTGGTAGCGCATAGGCGATGGTGACCGCGACCGACGTTGGCGTAGAGGTGACGAGTTCTGGCGTGTGGACAAGTACTCCTCAATCTCTGCTGGTCGTTCGCCGTTTCGGGGGCACGGTGCATACGATGGGAAGCCTCTTAATCCGGCCTGTCGGTAAGGGCAGAATCTGTACAAATGATCCGCTTCGCCACAATGGAAACAAAGAGGCCTGCGCTCGTGATCACGCCAGACGTCACTTTTCCTGGGCCTAGGCCCCACATAGCGATGCGTGCTACGTGCTCATGGGGGCAGATAGGTAGCCGTTGGTTCCCGTGGACGAGGTGCGCTGCGTGCTGTAGATAGGAGAGGAGTCGCCGCCATCGCAACTGCTGCATTGTTGTGTACTGTGGGTTGTCGGAGAACTTCAAAGTACGTTCGGATAGGTCGAACCGGCTGCAGCTCACGCTCTGGTTCTCGTATGACCTGCCTCAGTTCGTCACGAACAACGTCTGTAACAGATAGTGCAGTTGGAGTCTGGTGCATTTGCAGTCTGCGCAGTTCTTCCCTAATGACTGATAAAATGAGCTCTCGCAGGGCTTCAACGTCGTTTCGCACGCCTCCAGAGAATCCTGTGCAGATGCGCAGTTAAGATTCCGGTTGTACTGCCAAGCGCGTTGTTCTAGTGTTTTTTCGATGGCCGTCGCTTCCGAATAAAACTCAGCAACTGTGCTTGGAGGGTTGCGGACGAGAACGGCGAACAGCTCTTGCTTCACTCCGCGCATTAGATGGCGCACCTTCTTATCCTCAGCCATGTTATAATCCGCAAGCTTGAACAGACGGACCATGTCCTCAATGTACATGGCAGCACTCTCGTTTGTGAGCTGGTTCCTGGATTGAAGAGCAGATTCCGCTTTTTCTTTTCGGTCCATGTTCGCGAACGTAGCCACCGCTTGTCGTCGAAATACCTCCCAGGTAGACAACGAGGTTTCATGGTTCTCAAACCATGTCTTTGCGAAGTCTTCCAGGGCGAAGTATACGCGACGGAGCTTCTCTCTTTCGTCCCATTCATTCAAGCTCGCCACTCTCTCGAACAGGTCCAGCCAATCTTCAACATCCTCGTACGAGCCGCCGTGGAATACTGGCGGCTGGTGCGGTTGGCTAATGAACACTTGTGCCGGTGTTACCTGGGTAGTCATAGTGGTGGCATCCATAGTTTGAATTCCCCTTGGTATGAAGTGAAGAGGACCGAACTCAGGTGAGTCACCTCGAAGACGGCGACTTGCCCTCTGGTGTACGGGAGTCACTTCCACGGGGTTGATACGCTGGTCGTCGGGGCTACGCTGTCTTGAGCTCGCGGGGCTTCGATTCATTACCCAGCAAATCCACCAGAAATGTAGCGATGCTGACGCAGACAGGCTAAAAAACAAGTAACTTTATTAGGGCGAACTTGTGCCCACAAGTCTAATGACTATGGTCGTCGAGTCCAAGTAGCCAAGAGGCACAGATTCAACTAACTTCCTCTTTCTCGTTGTTGGAGCGCACGAACGCGTGGCGCATGCCAGCCGGGTCTTTCTGGTGCTCTTGCCATGATGATTGCGGCGGGCTACTTGGACGTGGCCAACCTGTCGCGGCAATAAGATGCTGCAATCTCAGCTCCTGCATTAGCGTCGTTAGCTGTGTTATCGGTAAAATTTCTCGCAAAACAACTCCCGCAAGTTTATGTGTTCGTGAAAAATGACTAAAATTAACCTCTCTCCCGGGACACATCAAAATACCATAGCAAAAAAATTGGAAAAGTTTGAGATCATGCTTTGATTTTTTTCATAGACGCGGAAAAAGTACAACATGATGTGTAAGTCCATTTGCTTGTCACTTTGTCTTTTTTTTCCTGTTCTTCCTGTTTAGTACGTTCGAAATGTAATGGTTATTTACTCTCTCTACAAAGTAATACGAACTGAGTAGGTACTTGATTCATCGCAAATGAAACTACCAGGCTGACATCACGACCAATGGCGTACTTGAGTTTAAAGCTGAATTAACGAGGTACTGATTGATTGATTGATATGTGGGGTTTATGATCCCAAAGCGACCATATGAAAATAAGAGAAGCAGCAGGAAGGGCACCTGAAATTTAGACAACCTGGGTTTTTTTAACATGCATCCAAATCTGAGCACACGGGTCTTCAACATTTCTGCTTTCATCGGAAATGCACCGGCCACAGCCGGGATTCGATCCCATGATCTGCAGGTCAGCAGCCGAGTTCCTTAGCCACTAGTCCACCATGACGGAGCCACCGCGGTAGTGAAGGTGAGTGTTCTGCGCTCGTGTACACATAACTTGACCAACTCATGCACTACAACAGACCACTCGCAGTACAACATATCTGTTATTGCTTAAAATGCGAAAAAGCATAGCGCTTTTATAGATGAAGTTGCTTGTCTGTGTTATTGCGTTATTGATATCAATAAAGTGTAAGTGTAAATATTTGGGTGCAGGAAAAGTACATTGGCATACAATAGGTGTCAACTATGCAGATAGCGGAAAGTGGACGAACGGTACAATATGGCTAACAACATTATGAGGAGAGGCACAAGTCGCGCTCTCGTGCGAAATCAAATCTAGTCAAGCTTCAGGGCTAATATAATATGCAACTTGTTGAAGTGGTCACGAATGTAATGACAGCTGAGGTGGTCAAATTTCAGTAAAAGGAAAGTTACGTGTGCAGAGCGATGTCATGGGCAATAAAGGACATTCTATGGTCCATATCACCGGAGCCCTCCACTAGGGCTTTCCTCATAACGACATTCCGGTTTTCCAACGTAAAAGCGCAGATATTCTAATGACGCTATGGAATCGCTTCGGTTCGTACCTTTGTGGTATAATCACGACGAAGGTCCTGCTATGTTAGGGTGACAAATTTTAAAGTTGGTTTATTTTTCAAATAACTAGCTTTCACTGAACGTTTAGCTGTCATTTTTAACGCTTTTGTAGTGATTTGTAACGCTTTTGCGGCTGACTACAGCATTTTCAAGACTAGAAATTTTCGCTAATATTATCGCGGTAATATTAACTAGTACAACGCTTGTATTGGTCAGTGGTGAAAAAAATGCCTTTCGCTTGGCTGCTCTACAGCATCGAAAAAACAAACTGAGTGGAGCTCGGCGAACTCCATCACGTTGCATACCTCTACCATATTTGCCGGTGCCTGCATAAGGTTACTTGTTGATTCCCTCAAGCTATGTTTGACTTTATCACTAAGCGGCTCCGAGTCACCAACGAAGGAACTTTTATTGAAACACAAACGAGTCAATGGTGAACGTCATGATCACAACGAACAAACAATGTTTCCCAGAAAAATGCAAATAAGCCCCCAAAACGCTTGAGGCGACTGGAAAAAAGATAAACAAACTGCTAGGCAAAAAAAAGCCCGAACTTTATTATGGGCGGAACTGGCAACTCTGGCCAGCACCTTGCTTTGAATGTCACAGAGGCAAACTTCTGCTTCGCGTCCATCGTTCTCTTTTGAAATACGATGTTTTTCACTTTCCCAACGAATGACGGAGAAAACGCGATGCGATAGACTTGGAGGAATCCTGCTCATGTGCATTCCGCAAGCAATGCTGATCCTAAAGGCAATGGTCGATCACAAAGTGAGCCTTCTCTGGGCAAGCGTCTAAGCAACGACAAGTAAAAGCTTAAATAGTGGCGTCTTCTCAGATACACTGATCCCATCCAAATGATATCGTTTGAGGAACCTTTGCTACACAGCTCATATATAGCCTCTTGATCTCTTTCACATCACTACACCGACATACAGAGCAAGGAAGCCAACGATACGGCTCCACAAGTGGCATGACGTATCTCTTGTGCAAACTCCAGTAACAATGCGAACTTACCATACACGAAGTACGCTAACTTACAACTGAGGTTCTATGCGTCAGGAACTTATGAAGGGAATAGCTATCAAGGGATGCATAATACAAAATACTGCGTTACTACTTTTATTGAGTACCACATAAGGCCAACATGCACACCATATTGTAGTTGCACAACGTTTCAATGCATATCCATATCACATATGAAGGACCGAGATTCATGGTTATTAGCGCTCTTGTGATGCGTTGCTAAGTCCGTGGAAAAGGTGTAAAATTAGGCTCTGTAATGCCCGCTCTCCCCCTATAGGCAGATGGAGGTCACCTTTTTGATGGTTGTACACTCTTAGAGACGAGAGCTGCCATCGAAGACTGGCAACATCTTCAATTGGAACAAAAAGATTTTTAATTGATTGTGTGCAAAATACTGCAAGAAAACGTAATTGCATCTGTCGAGAATCAGTTCGGCAAATAGGTGATTATATAACAACACAAAATTGCAGAAAATAGAACTTACTATATGTAATCCACTTTTTGTAACGCGTTACGTGCAACTGTGGCATGAAGTGTGACTTTCGAGAGCACTGCATGCGGTTCACAGCACTGTAAGTGCAGTCATAGAGTACTGCTGATTCGACTGTCACTTTTGTGTTTCTCCGTCACCATTGTTTTCAGGCGAGACCGGAATGCTGGCTTTGACACATGGCTCTAGGAAATCGGTCTCCGCTCTAACAGTGGACCAGCCACACCAATCACGCAGGCACCCAGGATCTAAGCATGACAGCAGGAAGAGGAATGCAGAAAACGCCGCAACTAGGAAGCAGAAAGGCAAAGGTGCAGAGATGGGGCCTGTCATGCAATGGACGACTGATTCAAACGCTTGGAAAGTGGCCGCTCAGACCGATCCATCTGAAAGCGGCGATAGTTCACGCAAACCCAGTGTGTGGGAGACCTGGAAGTACCTAGCGTATCGCTTCGGTGGAGGCGTAGTGTTTCTAGTACTCACCACCCTTCTATAAAGGGTTTGTGTCGCGTTTATTCCGTTTGTAACACTGGTTGAATCTTGCGCTGAGAAAATCCACCAGGCGTAAGGACTGTTAGAGGGTCTGTAACCTACAGACTGTTGTCTCGTATGTATTACACTCCTTAAATCATTGACCAATAGAACTGGGGTGTGCAAGTGTTCTTTAGTCATGTGGCATTTAGTCACTTTCCGTGGGTTTGTCAGCGGATGCATAAATCGTTTACCAAGCGTATAATACGCTTGTTTTTCAAAAACGGCCTTTGATAATGATCGCGACAATCAAGGTGCGCAGAGTCACGGTAAGCATGTGACGGTGTGAAGGGGCGTCAAGGTACCAGCCGAGCACTGTATCAGCCGAGGTGATGGAACAGAGCTTAAGGTGTTAGGTTGCCGACTCGAAGAAGTGGCGCTTATACCAGCAGGACTGACTGAAATTAGACAGAAGAAAAAGATTCAAAGACTCTGGCTTCCTTTATTATTTCAATGCGAGGCAGTTTTCCGATTCCATTCGTATCGCCTTTTCAAACACTGGTGACGCTTGGCTTCTCAGTGGACCCCTTACAACGCTGAGGAAATGCACGGCTGTGCACGATGTGTTTGCAGTTCTGAACGCTATGAAGGCACCTTCTTTTATCATAGTTGCGAATTGCTTACTTGGCGTCCTTGAGGCTATACTCACGCGTACAAAGCTCCACACTTTTGCTGATAGTGGCAGTTGTTATTATTATTCCCATTGCCACGGATTGGCCACTTTCCGCTAATTGATTACTTTGCGCTTCACATGATGCGATTGACATGTGGGATTTCACGTCCCAAAACCACCATATGATTATGAGAGACGCCGTAGTTGAGGGCTCCAGAAATTTCAACCACCTGGGTTTCTTTAACGTGCACCCAAATCTGAGCACACGGGCCTACAGCATTTGCGCCTCCATCGAAAATGCAGCCGCTGCAGCCGGGATATGAACCCGCGACCTGTGAGTCAGCAGCTGAGTGCCTTAGCCGCTAGACTACCGCGGCGCGGCATCGCATGACGCGAAATCTCGTGATATTGATATATTTTGCCTCAAAATAATACCTCTTTTTTCCCATGACTAATCGACATGAGTGACTATTTAGTAACTCTTCTTTGAAGCAGCATTGAGGGCTGGTGTATCAGGATGATGTACTTCTTTACCTTCACGCGAAAAAATGGTGCTAAACTCTTGGTTGATACCTGTTCTTTATACTTGGTAAGCGTTAGGACTGTAAGCTTCCATCCAGTGCTGTGCTGATCTTAACCTTGCAGCCAAAAACATTGACGCTAACAACATAATTTCTGCGACATCGTGATTTTAATAGAATTACAATAAAATCGTAGAGGTGCATCCTCTGCAGTGTAATTGGATAGTGAGAAACGTAGGCATTCAAAACTATTTGGTGCCTTTAGCTCTGACTTTTTCGGACTTTGACTTTCTAAGTCATCCACGAAAGTTTTGTGAACAGTGCTGATAGGGCAACTTTCAGAGTAGAATGTGCGTAGGGAAATATTCGCTAAAACAAATAACAGAAGTATTCAATCACTACTTACTAAAAACAAAAAGGATCTAAATAAAAGTGATCAATTGCCGGGTCGGGTCTCCATCTATCAAGACTAAAACGTCAGCCCTCACGTAGTTCTATTTAAAAATCAAAGAGATTGATATATACGTTCCTAATGTCATGCGCAGCCAGGAAAGACCATCTCTAAAAAGTCAAGTTGGGCACTCACATTGGTTCCCTAGCAGCACTTCTTTCTCTTTCTGTTTCTTCGTAGCAAATAATCTATCATCATTTGTGCAGTATTTCTATTAAGTAAATTATAGTACAGTCTCTCGTTGTTTTATACAAATCACATAATCAGATTTTTGTGTTGTAACTCGATGTTTTTAAAGGCGAAGAATTCCTCAGCAAGCCGAAGGCACTTCAACCGCTTCCGTGTATATAAAGTTAAATTTCCAGTTAGCCGCCTACGGCTTGGGCTCTATGCCGGTCTCCTTAGCAACGCAAGGTAACAAAATATCTGAGAAAGATGTGAATGTGTAACAAACACAATTTTCAGGTCATGACAAGAATAACGAGACTTCTATGAGGCGTACCAACAACAGGAATTGTTACGCTTCAACACAGCAAGACCACTAAATGATTGGGAAGACACCCTGATATGGCTCCAAAAATTTTCACCTCACAGCGTTGTTAACGTGCACCTAAATATGAGTCCATGGGCCTCAGGCGTTTTTGCCATCATAAATGGGACTACCGCGACCGAGATTTCATCATGTGACCTGCTGGTCTTTAATAGAGCATCATAACTACTCTACCACTCCAGCGGGTCTCCTGATACATACGTCAAGAAATCATTTGCAGCTATGACATAGAGCACATACCTCCGTTTCGCAGCCCACGCGGCGCACGGGTATGCCGGACATATCATTTGGGGCCTATTTCACTTAAACATGTGGAGAATTGAATAGTTCAGAGTCCTTGAGTCTGAATTTTCATTGCAAGGGTGGATGATGTTACTGACAAGTCAAATATCCGCACGGATACAAGAAATAAAATCCCGGCTTATTGGCAAAGAAGCGAGGTTTTTTGCCTTGTAATCAAACATTTTTCTACAAAGCCCCGGCTCTGATTCTGTCTCATTCGGAAAAATACCCTATACAAGCGTCGGACTAGGAAGGTACTAATTGGTGTAGCAGTTATGGCTATTCGTATTATTATCACTGCAAAAAATATATACCTTTTACCAAGCTATGTTCAGATGTACCGCCAATACGAAATATGCATCACCATCCTTTAGCGTGCACTTCATTGCAATGCATTTTTTATGTGCTGTAACCTGAGTACCGACGCTCTATGAGATCCATAAGCTACCATGAACACGTGAGTGAACTGGGAGTGCCGTGTAAGTGATCGATATGTGCAATGTTGCTCCATTTACATGAAAACCTCGTACAAATTTGTAACGCCTGACATGAAGCGAAAATACCGGATTATGATGTTACTTCTTCAGTTGTGCATCGCATGAAAGTGATTTCTACAATACATGGGTTAAGCCAGTTAATGTATAATGACCGAACATTCATTAACAAATACAATTTTGGCGTCCAACTGCCACGTCTCTATGCGAGAATTGGTGAGTCAGAGTCGGAGCGAGAGATCTCACCTTGTCAGAGATCTCACCGAGTTTCTAAGCATCTTCTTGCAATCTTTCATTCGTCGATCGCCCGAAGTGTGATATCTCTCATTACCACAACGGCCCCTTACGTGTTATGCGCAGTCACCTTGTGACGGACGTTGTCACCGTTTCGAAAAAAATATGAACATAATATTGATGCTATGGTTCATTCCTATACTTTCACACAACGTTAAAGTCGTCTGTTCATTTTTTTACTGATTGGTAACGAGAAAACTTGCATCAATCCTAGGGCTCTCTTCAACCACTCCTTCAATCCTTGCTGCTTCAGTATAGCGGGGCATCTTCGTAAATTTTGCTTTGGCATCAAATCATATGTTTAAGCCAATGACTCATAATCTTGATGGACACATAAAAATCGACGCCTTCAACACAAGGCAAGGACATTCATCATCAGTGTCATTATTACCATATGGTTTGAAGGCTTGCCTGCTTGCAAGATTATTTCCTTGAACACGTTCATCATCTTTGTTCAATTCTGTCGTTGTCAACGTGTTTATTCTGACCTACATTGCTTTCATCATCAGCGTCATGAATCAAGGCGCATTGTCTTCCAAACAGGTGTACTTCAACTTGTTTGTCAAATATAATATCGTCATTCTCCATAATCAATACACTGAACTCTATGTTCAAATTGAATGCTCTATTTATCAGCGACATTACAATGGCTACTACGCACTACATCGGTACCAAATTGCAGCTCAGTACCTGATCATTGCGATTTTCTTCCATTAGGACTTCTCGCTTAAAGCCAAGACCAATCTTAAGCTCGCAGTCGTAAATGAAAACGCCAACGACGTACTTTTCAGACAAGGCATTTTTAAAGGCACCCTGAAACGGCTCTGATGATATTTTACAAACACATTGGGCCCGTAGACAAACTCTCAAGAGTAATTTAGGGACTGATTTAGGCTCACTGCGTAAACTGTGTTATTTAATATAACGCTTTAAAGCAGCGAATCACTCCGGATTGCTGCAGATCGCTGCGACGCAGCCAAACGCGTTTTCAACCGCCCATACACCAAGCAACAAGCTCTGCCCCAATGACGTCATCGTTTCTAGCTGATCTGATTGGTTTCCGAAAGCGCAGCACAGGCTGATGGTATCAGATCGGCAGTGGGATTTACGTGTATGTGGTCTCATGCCACATCGTGACGCAGGCGTCGTAAAGGCGGAGCTTAGCCCCGAGCGCTCGATGAAACAGTTGAGGGCAGCTGAGGGTGAAAGGTGGAACGGAGGAGAAGTGTACTTTAAGTACTCGTAGCTCCGTATTAATGGGTGTTTGGATTGAACTCTGGTGCCAATGATTCACTCTAGTAGTGGTCTTATCAAAAACAGAATGTGAAAAAACTGTTTCAGGAACCCTTTAATTCAATCGCGGTAAAATCCCAGAAGTCTGTCCAGGGCATCTGTGGATGAAATGCCGGTATCAAAATCATGCGGGGCCTTCTGCAATAGCGTCTTTCCTAACATGAGACGTATTGAGACGTTAAAAATTATAAACCAACCACACGCGTTTTGTGAACGCTTTTGATTAATTCCTTCCCAAAACTTTATTGTGTCTTGAAGCCCGCTCTTTTCAGACCAAGGTGGGCCGCGTCCACGTCGGTACCGTCAGGCCGAGCCTTGTGGTGTCATGGTGAGCCTTCTGGACTGCCCGTAGTTGGTCTTGATAAGACGCGCTTCGCACCATCGTCTGCAAGTAAAGCCATTTGATAAGCCTACTTTATTAGTATTATTTGCAGCAGAGAATACACAATAGAAACAACTGCACAAATATTGCAATATTCTACGCGATAAATAACCGGCAAGGTTATAGTGTCAACAATATTAATACGTCGCGGTAAACGTATTTTTATTTTGAAGTCTTAGCGTATGACTTAAACGCACAAATAGCATCCGCAGTAAAGGAAAGTAATCTTTGACTTTGGAACTACGGAATGGGCAATGATTCTGCTACGGTATTTCTTTCTCGAATCAAGAAGGCAAATTCGTCGCGCTTCCTCTAACTTTCCAAATTTTAAATATTCCACACTGATTGGTCAGATCAAAACAATAATCTAAGCCCCCTCAGCATTAGGCTCACGTCTCGAACGAAGCTAATATTCACGTCAAGAATGAAGCAAAATGCAATATACAAAAAGTGAATTTAGCGTAATCTCAGAATATTCTTTATTAGTACAGTAGTGAAGGGTGTGATATTATCATGCGATGTTCGATCAACATCTCTTAGAAATGTGGAACGCCTGGTGAGCAGAAACGTGAGCATTTCACTTACGACTCAATTTGAAAAACATTTTCATTGCAGTTAAACAAAGGTTAAAAAAGTAGGGGACGCTAACGCTCCGCCTTTAGGGGTTCAATATTGACATCCTGTTGCAAGTGCGTACTTTACACGCTTGAAGCATTGAAGCATGTTTTCCAATGAAACCTTTTCGTATTCTCTATGCACCCACTACTTGGTCTTAAGCCAATAAACGCAGCATCGTTTGTGCCTTTTGTAGTGGGATATCAGCTTTTAATCACGGATCCATCATGACATTCTCATATTCTGACGCCCGTTGGCAATGGACGTTACGCCTTACCACTGCAATACTTCAGGTTGCATTGTGATAATTGTAAGCAGGATGCGTGTGTTTGTGAAGCATGATAACTACTTTTACTGAATTTCCAAATTTGCAAGCAAAGGATTTTCACTGTTTTCGCAAGCAGAGGCATGGCCGTGTGGTAGAACATTCGCTTATACCCGGCTTCGATCCCCGTATGAGCCAATGCACTCTGGTTTGGTCCCCACTCTGATCCAGGGTTTTTTATTTTGATTTATGTTATTTGCATCGTTATCAAGTTTTTGCTTACGAATAAGGTGATGATTTTTCGCCCACAACCAACGGCGCCGATGCCACAATTTCTGCGAAACATGCTCTTTAGCACTTTTGCGTTAAAAATGCATAACATTTACTTCTGCGCCTTGAATAAACCAAGATCAATGAAAAAGTATTAAGGTTTTGGATGAACCACAGAAATTGTAAGCTTACTTCTTGACAGGTGACTTCAGAAGTACATGCTCGCCAGCGTTCATTTCATCGCGTCACGCCGGCGTTACCACGCCAGGCGCCGGTCCTGCCATATACTAGCAGGCGCACCCCGCGCTGCGTTGCTTTGACGCATGCGCGTTTCAGCGCGTCCGGTGCCCCTCTGTCGCGAAAAGAGGGAGTCACAGTGTTGTCTGGGTAACGCATCGGCGCGAAACGCAGCATCGCACATTTCACGCCGATTGCCGTCGGGCTGCGCCGACAGACTCCGGTCACGCGTGGCATCACACTATAGAGTGCTCGAGTTTTGCTAATGTAGCGTCGCTGCGCCCAGCGTGCGCGCGCGTCAACGCTACCTTGGAGTATATTGGGCCCTTCTTCATGCGCTCGCGACCATTTTGCTAGCTCCACATATTTCATAATTGCTGTTACGGGACGTCAATGAATGATAAAATATATTACTGGTGCAAACACAATAATACTGAAACGCGTGTCATGTGAGAACATGACAATGTACCACGCTCATAGCGTGCTCGCGGCCGTTTTGCTAGCTCCACATACACTATATTTGGTATCACGTTACGTGAACAGATGTCGAAGGTAAACGACACATCCAAACATAATAATCATGACACGGAAGTCATCTATGGCATCATTTACCTCAACCTCGTAATGTTGAGCTATCAACATTTCTCCTTCGTTCTTCGCATAGCATCGATTCCCACTGTACGTGGGATCTGCCAAATTTGTTTTTTTTTGTACTATGTTTTCTTCCTTGCGTTTTCAAATATATACATATAAATACATACCGGTGAGTGACAGCGATGACGACGCCACCAAAAGAATTTCGCCGAGAGTCCATATAATTGCTATCAGAATAAAATTCATCAAGCGTGACAATGAATCTTCAATAGGTTTTGTCGATCACACTTTGGGGCAGTAAGAAGAAGTAGGTGATGAACTTGTAACAAAGTCTCCTACACTCTCACTTAGACTACTGGATAATAACCGGTTAGTCTGCAACACCAGTGGCCCTACAGATGCTTGATGAAGTCCACCACCTGGGCAATCAACTTTCTACAGGATCCTTTCACACAAGCCCCGTAGAAAGCCTCCATGTTGAATAGAATGATTTGCCACTCCATCTGTAGAGATCCTACTTCATATTCATGTAGTTTCTTCAGGTGAATGCAAACAAAGAACACCCCTCACACATCACTGTTAATGATTTGCCCATTTCTTCAGTTTTTAATGACCTTTTTTTCGTGCGGGAGACCTCAGTACTGCATGTGAAGGGCTCACCCGATGAATGATTGTGCCTATTCTAAAACACCGTTTGATGGCTTCACAGCAAAGTTTCTGCCTTTGCAGTGGCACTTCAAAGGCTGTTGTGGCATTCGCGGAAGTGACAAAAGAAGCCCCTTTTGCTCATTTTCACACGAACTTCCTTGAACTGCAGCGCACGTATACCTGTCCAGATTTTTTTTACAGATGCCTCTAAGCCTCAGGCATCTGTGTCATACGCAGCCGTAGGTCCATCTTTTTAAAATGTTGGAGTTCTGCACACTAATACAAGTTTTTTCTCAGCGGAAGCCGATGTGATACTTGCGGCTATAAATATAAAACAGAATGAGCACCTAGAGCTACAGAAGGCTGCAATTACACTGATTTCCTGAATTCGACAGCAACTTTAAAACCAACAAACAAAATCATTGATTCTGTACTTCTCTTACTCTAGAGAACCCCATGCAGAACTTCAACGCTAGGACAGCTTATAGTAGTGGTGTTCTGTGTGCCAAAGCACTGCGAGATCCATGGACACGTGTCGGCGGACCAGCTTGCTGCACAACTCACGAAAACAATGCCAATACAGTGAGCTGTTCCTGCACTTCACCTGAAACCCTACAGTAAACGAAAGCTCCGGGATTATAAGCAGCGATTATGGGACAGGCAAATACAGAATAAACTTCATCTCATGAAGCCCAATTTCGGGAATTTGCCACTGGTATCGAGGTTACTCCACACAGATATAATACTTGCCAGATTAAGAACAGGACATAAACACAGTACAAACGTATTTTTTGTGCGTGAGTGATCTACTTGGACTCGATAAGTGCGGTGGCCTACTCACCGTGCTTCATATTCCAATTCAGTGCACTGAATGAGATCACATTAAAAAAGTACTTTCTAGCAGTCTTCCGAGAACAACTTCCACTTCATCCATCGGTGCTCATAAGAAATTAACCGGTTGTCAAACTCAAGAGACTGTTTGTGTTTATGAAACAGGTTCACAGCCTTCATGTCGTAAACACAGGCAATACGTGGCACGACGTCTCAAGAGAGGCTGTTCCTGCTGTAGCTTTATTAGAGAAAGCATCGCCCCACCTATCGCTGACCACAAAGGCCTTGAGAGGCATGTGTCTTATTGTTATTTTCTCACTTTAGATATCATTATGAAATCAATTAACCACCTCTAGATCGCACCACGTATCGTTCCTATAGACATATTCTACCGAAAACACCACATAAAAATGTTGTGGCGCTTTTGTCGGGCATTTGGTTTCGCTTAGTAGGCAAAAGCTGCTATGCCTACCGCAGTTTTTGCTGTGTTTTCACTGGTACATGCGCTGTTTATAGCCATGCAAAGAAGAGCGTTATACTGACGAACTTTCACTGTGATTTGCACGGGACGGCACAAGAAAGATAGACCAGGTCTCTTTTTTTTTCAGTTTTCTGTTGACAAAAACCGTAGCCGATCAACCGTAGTCTTGAAACGCGAGAACTTGCCTTCAACGCCGCTTGGCTGGTTATGTTTTATGATTATGTAAAAAGTGATTAGCGCTCTCAAGTGTTGGAATTAGCTATATAATTACGCTTTTTTAATAAGCAGGGGAGGAGTATCGAGCACGTATACCTCAAAGCACGTCAACGTTCTGGATAGCATTGCCATATGCGAAGCGTCTTTCATGGTTGCCATGGTTGATATAACTACAAACATCTTCGACACATCAAAATATGATCGCCATACTGGCGTGAACTAAAGCAGTCACTCGGTCATCGAGCCAACAATCGAGCATGTGTTCCTTTCTTCCTGGGTACGGTTCTTTAAAGTAACAGCGAATGAAAGGATGACTTAGACCACGCTTTTTTCTGATTACCTGTGATTGCGATGACACACTTGGCACAATTGTATGGGAGATGGCTTTTCTGACTCTGGTGCGCTTCACTAGATTTTTACGACTGTGTGAATTCACCGAAGAATATGACGCAGGAAACTTGCTCAGTCAGACGCATTTCGCGGCGTCGGCTTGAACATATGAATTGAGCCACGGACCTTACATGTACGCAACCATATCGTCCACAGCATGTTGTTGAAGCATTATCACAAGCGTATTGCGGATAAAATGTCGCCGAGGTTCGTTTGGTCATTTGCATGAATGTTTTCTCCGGTAAATTTATTATATGCGAGGATTTATGGAAACGATTCATGTCCCCGTATTTTCACACCACGCCTTTGCATATTGTACTCTAGAACCTTTGCTGAACAGGGTCTGTCCTTCCATTAGCACAAAAAATAATGTGTGCACGTGTGTCTTAGGCTGCAGCAACGACTATGACGTTTCGCAAATTACCTACATTGCCGCAGATAAGATACCTCATAAGTTTTGATGAGCATGTCCAAGCTAGAACTACACGTAAACACAGCTTATATGGTCATTTCAGCAGCCGTTGCCACTTTCTCTGTTGCGACCGCCGCTTGTAAACATGTGAGAGGTCTCCCGACGTTCTGTTTTCGAAGGCAGCCTGCGCACCTGCTGCGCTCGTCGTCACGTGTTTCTGGGGGCTGGTGTAACGCTTTAAGCAGAGATGACTTGGCGGAGCCAATGTGTCGTGACGTCACTCAGTGCCTACCATGTTTACAAAAATGGAATGGGTCTATACACAGCTTTACGCTTGTTTAGAGTGAATGATTTGAGGCCTCTGCGAAGCCATAATACACCGTCTCATTGCAAACATCACTCGTCACCAACACCACATAAAGACCTGGCAAGAGATGACCACTTATGTCCTTTGCGCCAAAAAAACTGCCCTAATCAATATTATTATGCAGTTAGGCTAGGCCGTTATTTGCAAACAAAGGCCGTATTATAAAATGGAAGCTATACAAGAATTTGGCAGTGAGGGCCTCCAGTAGTGTGCGTGTGCGTTCCCTCTTCTATTGTGGTGTATAAAAATATTGCGGTTCACTCTGTCAAAAGCATACACTCTAAAAATTATCGAGTAAAAAGGGTGCCTTTTGTCCCACAACAATATTCGTCATCAGGCTTGCGTGCGCTTCCTTTCTTGAAAACTCGGCGCTGGCCACTTTCCTATCGAGAATGCAATGTAACCCTGATAATGGGCATGTTGATCGTGACCGGATTGTACCGGGTACGGGGCGACAGCGCTAGGATGGAACGCAATATAGATGACGATTATTGTTGTAGAGGAAAAAACACCCTATTTACTCGCTCTTTTTTGAGAGTGTAGGACACAAAAGCATGCCTCTGATATCGAAACAAAGCTGTAATACACGCTCACGCTCACTGAACTACCTAAAGGTCAGTTGTCTTCATTTTAGAACACTGGTTTCAGCTGGCTGGTAATAAAAGCCACCTCGTTGCGCACTTGTTCTGAGGCAGCTGTTTGGTCATTATGTTTATCAAATAATTCTGGAAATCTTCAAGCTAAATTTACTCACAGAACGAAAAGTGCAGCTGACAGGCTATTTTGGTCACATGTCACACCTCACTTGTTAACAAGCAAAATAATGCAGCGTTCGTTTACGCAGAATGGTGGACAAGACGCGGGAGTTGAATCAGTGGGATCTACACATAAAATTGGCCCTTTTAAGAAAGATGTTTTAAAATCAGAGTGGTTTCAATTGATCACCTACATTTCAGCACAGTTATGGAGCGAAATAGAATGCGGGAAAACCAGGAAATAATTTTTTCACAAAAGTCTAATTAGCAAGGCCAGTATGTGTAGACGATTGTGCTCACTTGAACTTGTACACCGCACTACTTCACTTAAATAGAAGTGTTTTGCGAGGTTTAGTATGTTCGTATTTTTTTCTTCGAATTTTGACCGCCGAGAGAAATGTGGTGTGGGTGCGTTTTCATTACATTTGTAATCTGAAGGAAATAAATATTAGGACCAAGTGGTGTGCCATTTTTCATCTAGCTCCGCTTGAAATTCAAAAGTTGCAATGTTGGCGAGAAACTTTTTCTTAGAATTTGAGATGGCTTTTTCAGAATAATGTTGACAAAATTAGTACAAAAACTGATATTCTGATAATACCTGAAGCCATTGTAAACCCTAAGGCGTCGTGAACAGTTGCCTGAAAATTTTCAACTGCAGGTGTAATCAGAGTCCTAATCATCACGTTAGCAAAACGTGAATTGTAACGCGAGGTGCAACTGACGCGGCCTGCGTCCGTTGGCGCTGCTAACGTTGGCACCATTTCCAGGCACGGGGCGCTTGTGAATACCGGTCAAATCCACCGATTTTCGCGGAATAGAAAAAGTTGCTCCGTGGAGTGGTTCTCGCGACATATCTGCTCCAGATGTGCCAACGGAACACACAGGGAGCACTCTCAATCTGCGGATGGAATAGACTTGCTCCGCACTGAGCAGAAGAAAGTATTACCAGAAGGGCTCCAAATCTGTCAATGAATGACACCATAAGTCACCACATGTCCTTGGTGTTTTTATTTGAGTACCTTTTTTTCTTATTTCGTGCGAGAGAGGATAAAAACACCGGTGGCGGTTGTGGCGGACAACTACGGCGCTGTGCGTGACCCGTGTTTTGATCTCATAGAGGTTTTTGCTGTAAAATGTGTTGCCAAAGCCCGGAACACCTCGCGGAAATAATGAATTTTCTAGATAGGAAACGCGGCTACGGCATGTTAGCAACTAACATTGGAAGCGTGGGGCGCTGTTACTGCTTGCGAACGCTGGCCTTGCTGACAGGCACGTTGCCATAGTAACAGCACATGTGATAGATATCCGGTGCCGTGACCGGGCCGATTGGTGCGTGCCTTTATTACACTTTGTAGTCAAGCACTCTTTGCAAGTTAGCCAAGAAGTTGTGCGCTAATTGTAGTCTTGACCAAGCCACCTGCTGCCTTCATTCACGTCAGCACACCCCGAACCTATTCAGTGCGAAGTTGACAAAAAGTGCGGTAGAATTCATAAAATATAATTTTTACACTCCCTATGAACAACAGAAATGAAAAGCTAATACGCAAAAAAGCAAGCGAGTATTCATGCTATATTGTCTGTATGTTGACGTTGATGAGTTAAAGTGCTTTCTCAAATATGCAAGAAATACTCACTCACACCTAAATAATTTAAATAAAATTACGTTAGTGTCTAGTTTTTGTGTTTGTTTATATTATGTTTGCTTTCAAACAAAACGCCTTTCGAATGCACCTTTAGTGGCAAATGTTGTTGCCATCGGCTTGACATATCTTAAAATACATATTTGCCTCTTTCAACGTAAGCAGCACGAAGCGCAAAAATATGCCTCTACGAGCATCTCAAACTGACGTCAAGCCCAATGCAAAGGTTGATGGTGACTCGTGTAGTGATGACTTTTTGGACTACGTAACAGTGCATGAATCAAGCAGTGAGAAGGAACACGTTCATGCATACATAAAGAAGGCAAAAATTACGGTACCCTTAAAATAATACCTAGCGATATCCTACCGCTGCAATGCGTACTTCAACTACTTAGTATATATCATGTATGATCGTGATTTGCGCGTAAGATCGGCAGTGGTCCTATGTGTGCGGTAGGAGAAGGGAAGGCGAAGATGCTGGTGCACGTGCAAGAGGACACCACCGCCGTAAGGTTGGAAGGCGGAGAAAAAAAAAGAATAGCGGCATCCAGAAAAAAAGAAGAAGACAGGTGGTGCCAGGTGTGCGACGGAGTCATGTTACATGACTCGGCGTGAGAGTCGAAGCTTGGGACGCGGCCCTCGCGTTGAAGCGATGAGCTCAATGTGGCCGCTGATGTCCCGGCCCCGTCTCCCACACCCCTCTTCACCAAGTGCACAAGTCTCTTGGTAACCTCAGCGAGCCACCAGTGGCCTCTCCAAGATAGTCTGCAGTTATCGTATCAGCGCCAAGTCATCGCATCGCCCAAAGTGCTCGACTCTTCGACCGGTGAGCCTGTGTCGGCTTAGAGACACACACTGTTTAGTAGCGACGCTCGTAAAAACTCAAAAACTCTCGTTAGCTCCTTTGTTTGTATTTGCTTAGTTTGCTGTGTACGTCTGTGTGCTCGTTACTTTTTATGTTTTTTTCATAAATTGAGTTCTAAACCTGCAAACAGCCTCACCATTTTATTGCGAACGTTGTCGTCTGTGGACGACAAAGCCCATATAATTTAAACATCTTAAGGACGTCATCACAATGATGTAACTCGAGAAATTTGAATTGTGAAATACTACAATGTAGTCGACAAAGTTTATATGCTTGTATCAGTCAAGCTTTCTAGAGCTGCATTCTGTGTAATGGGCAGCTGCCCTAAACCACGAGAAACTAAGGGCGTGAAAAATTTTCCAAGGGGCATTGCAAACACTACCCGTTTTTTTCGGGGGGCGGGGGGTATACCTAATAACACGTGTGCCTTTAGTAATGAGTGGCTGCCTTTAACCCACGAAGTCGTTATGATAATCACATGTTCTAACGCCAGATGGCAATGTACAATCGTGCCACGCAGTATATCTGTTGTATTATTCATTGAATTGTGAAGTCCGTATACAGGACGCGTGTGTTTGTAAAACATGAACGTTGACCCGCCACGGTGGTCTAGTGACTAAGGTACTCGGCTGCTGACCTGCAGGTCGCGGGATCAAATCCCGCTTGTGGCGGCGGCATTTCCGATGAAGGCGGAAATGTTGTAGGCCCATGTACTCATATTTGGGTGCACTTTAAATAACCCCTGGTGGTAAAAATTTCGGGAGCCCTCCACTACGGCGTCTCTCATAATCAAATAGTGGTTTTGGGACGTTAAACCCCACAAATCAATCAATCATTCAAGCATGGACGTTATTTTCACTGCTTTTCCAAACTGAAGAAACTTTCAGGAGTCGCATGGCTGTGCGGCAGAAAACACTTGGTTACCAAGAAAACAGCCTGCTTTGATTCTCACTTGATCCCGGAAGTTTTAGTATATATTTTAGTAGCTTTTTTCTCAACATTGCGGCCACGCACAAGAATATGAATGCCCCGCCATGGTGGTCTAGTAGCTAAGGTACTCGGCTGCTGACCCACGGGTCGTGGAATTGAGTCTCGGCTGGGGCAGCTCCATTTTTTATGGAGACAAACATTTTGTACGCTCGTGTGCTCAGATTTGGGTACACGACAAAAAGCCTGAGGTGGTGAAGGTGAAAATTTTCGGAGCTCTCCGCTACGGCAACTCTCATAATTATACGGTTGTTTTAGGACGTTTTTCACGAATAACCAACTGCGCCCACAATGACGCTGGAATTTTTTGCGTAACGTATTCTTTAAAGCTGTCGCATTAAAACTTACCTTTCGTGTAGCCTATCTTATGATATTCTTTTCCGCATTTATGTCTGGAATATTGCAACATTGCTGGTTCAGAGGTGAAGCTTTAGAGGTATATAATGGGAAACAGAAATATAAGAAAGGTACACTTTAAAAAAATATCGAGTAAAAAGGGTGTATTTTTGTCCCACAACAATAATCGTCATCAGGCTTGCGTGCGCTTCCTTTCTTGAAAACTCGGTGCTGGCCACTTTCCTATCGATAATGCAATGTAAACCTGATAATGGGCATGTCGATCGTGACCGGAATGTACCAGGCGCGGGGCGATAGCGCAAGGATGAAACGCAATATAGTTGACGATTATTGTTGTGGAAAAAAAACCTTTTTTTCTTACTCTTTTTTTAGAGTGTATATGTAAGACAGGCCGGTTAATCACATTGAAATGATTAGTGTAGGTGGTCAGAAAAGGAATTACACATCAATGCAACCTGCTGTTTATGCACACATGACAGTGTTAATTACTGATGGCAGTCATAAGTACTCATACCTTCTCCCACGTGTCGATACACTCGCATACATAGGATACCAACTGACTCTTACGTGTACTCACTCACTTTCATACTAGACTTCACTCACGCCCCTCATCATACTTGCAACTTTCAAATGAGTTTGCTTACTCCTAACTTATGAGTGAGCTTACGCCAAGCTGCAACTGTCGCATCTTCTGTAAGTAAGAAATCCAACAACACAAGGATGGTTGTGAATGTTCCAGTTAAATGAAATGAATTTTTTATTGAAAAAGAATATTTGTGTATGTTCACTGACATATCCTACCGAAACTAAATTATTCACCTTTGGTTAGGCACAGTGCAAATCACTGGTGGTACCCTTGTTGCAGCCTGTTGGCTCTGGAAACAAAGACACATACTGTTTGCCACAAAATAAACAATTTGAAAACTGTCTTCCTTTTGTCATAGGTGTGTGTTATTAAACTTCTTGTATTCTCTGTACTATCAAAACAACAAAGTTTTTAACCAAAAAAGCCCCGTGGCCTCTGGGCTCTGGAAATCGAAAAGATTCACATTGGAGGAACACTTTTCTTTAAGTTGTATTAGGTAGTACTTCTTCCATTATATATCCATCATAAAAGCTTATGTACTCTATCAACTCAAGAGTTCTCTGGCATGCACTACACTTCTGCCTGAAAAACCAGGCTAAAGCCTCAAAAATGAAAATTTAAACTAGAAAGTGCACATGCTTTTAAACTAGTAGTGGTACCTGTGTATTTTGTATATGATGCAAGTTTAACATTTCTGAGACTAGTTTTGAAAGAAAACGTTTTTTTCCCATGATGTGCCATGCTTGTGCACAGTACCACGCATATAAAACTTGGAGACAAACATATTCACTTTTGGGGTAAACAGCTTCATTCTCTCTCATTTAGTTGTAAAGAAATTGTCTAAGTGCTCACTTATGTTTACACAATTCAGTCGTAGAGGTAATATTTGTGTTTTTACATGTGTTGATGAGAAAGCTATCGCCAAGGGTGACCATGCTGAACTTCTGGTTCTACTGCTATTATACCTCTACCACCACATTATATGGCTGAACGTGTGCCTGACTAATTTACGTGTACTTGCATATGCTGAACTTTTATAAAATCACAGGTGATCAATAACACATGTGCATGACCAACAGAAGCTCCCCATTGAATATCCCAAATTACATGTCGAGATGCTTGGTTATTAGCTTTCATGTAAGGTATTAAGTAAGCAAATTTACAATACGGATGCATTAAGCAAAGTTGCCTCTCTGCTCTGCTTTACGGTAGGCAAGGAGTCTTCATGCACATGAATAGTGCCTCTGAGAAGTACACAGGAAAATGAAATAAAACAAAAAATAGGAAAAAGACAAAAGAAAGGCATGTAGGTCAACCAGGTTGATCATTTGCTGCCCTATTGCATGAGGGTAGGAGAGAGTGTTCAGAAAAAGAATTAGGCATGAGAGCACAACTGATATGTACGGACACATAATGATGTTTATCACTGATGCACTGATGGTCATGTATAGAGCTGTGTTGTTTTGAGATGTTCAAAAGCATTGTTTCAGCTTACCATGCATATTACGCTTCAATTGTAGTGCTATGTAAAACAAAACTTATGAGCCTGTTTTAATGATTGAGAAGATTATAGGTGAAACAAATGCTTGAAAACATATTGTGGCTGCATAGACAAATACAAGCAATGTAAAGTGCAATAAAGTCAGGATGCATGAGCTTCTCTTGAATCATGAGTTCTTATTGGATGCTTAAATCGTGAGTTCTTAGTGGATGCTTCAACTGTGCTGCAAAGAAATTTAACCAATGCGTTTGTCTGTAACATTGGCCATTTTAAACTATCTATATGTATACCTAGAATGCCTACTGCGATTGAAGTTACGTAGTGTGCCTTAACTTTTCCTTTCATTAAGCGTAATTTTTCAAACAATGAATGTTGTACACTTCGTGTCTCTTGACTTCAAGCCCCCAATTATCGGTTTAGCTCGATAAAATTTGTGCAGCCTTTATTTTGAAAAAAAAGAAAAAAATTCAACCAAAAAGTTGATTTTAAAACCGCTTCGTGGTGAAGTTGCCTTCCCTCAACAGCCACAGCTTGCGATGAGTCATGGCAAGTCTCGCGCATGCCTCGGGCCAACCCTTGAAGAAGAAGCTGGTCCGGCTGCGATATGCTGTTTTTTAAATACATTTTTTGTTGGAGCTTTCTCACTTTTTCATTCTCATCAAGATCAAGGAGGCCCAATGTTCACCTTAGTCCTTATTTTTCTTATAATATCAAGTGAATAAAAATGTCAATAATAAAATAAAAAATAAGAACAATTGAGCAAGAAGTATAGTCCCACATACGTAGTTGAACGTAATATTGATTTTATTTTGTTTTAGCACCTAATGCAATAAAAGAAACAGCAATACATAAAAAAAGTTTTTTAAAAAAATTGCGACGTAGCGGGATTTGAACCTGCGCCACTGAGCCATGCTCGCGTACGTGAACTTGTGGCGTTAGCTTGCTGAACCAGGCGCACACAAGGTGCGGGGGGCGATTTGTTAACCGTATATATATATATATATATATATATATATATATATATATATATATATATATATATATATATATATATATATATATACATATATTTATATATATATATACATATATATATATATACATATATATATATATATATATATATATATATATATATATATATATATATATACACATATATATATATATATCGCTATGTGTTGGTATATTCGTGTACGATATGCGATCGTATTTATTAGTGTGTGCATATGTTTTGTGATTGTATGTACGCCACACGCTTTTTGCGTATATTTCAACTGCAGATTGCCGCTCTCTCGCGGATGAAAACAAGTATTTTTACGCTTACACACAAGCTTGATGCAAAGCAGTATTTTGTTCATGTTCCCAGGTGATAAAATTTATAACTTGGCTCGACTCCCCTAGCCAACCAGCAATGTAGGTATGATAAGCTCATCAGGTGTTTGGCTCATCAGGTGTTTGGCTGTTTCAGCACGAACAAGGCAAAGAGAGAAGGAAGACGGGTAATGACAGGACCAGTGCCGACTTTAGTTTGCAGTAGAATACCTACGTTGGTCATACCAATATTGCGACAGCCTTTTTGTTGTGCTTTTATGTCCAATTTATGCTATGACACAGTTGTCAGCAATACCAGAAAGAATACTGAAATTAACTTTTAAAGATCATAGTGACCAAATGCCTAGTAATGCACAGCAAAAAGTAAGAACAAGAGACATCAGTATGATCAATGGGAGACGAGTACACCCAGTCGTCTGAAAAATGTATTGTGCAAATTGTTGCCTAAATAAGAGATATCTCTCTGTTTGCAAACAGTGCGATGTCACTTCGAGCACTGCGCCCACCATTACCTCCCTCGGTGCAGGGACTGCTTGGCAAAAAAGTTCCGCCAGCGGGATCTTTCTGCATAGCAGGGCTGCGTGAATCTGCATTCCTCAGACAGAAATTTCGATGAATTTGTTTTCTAATGCCAATAAAAGGAAGGGTACTTGCCTATATAGCACAATTCTTTTAAATTAAGATGCGATGATTTGCTCCCGTAGGTGGCAGCCATAAGAAAAATGTTCCTCCTCGAAAGCGAGCGTTTTGTATGTTGACGGCGAGAGATGTTTTGGGAAATATTGGCATGGTATGGATTTAAACGTACTCAATTTTTGTGGCGAATCGTGCGTTGCTGTTTTAAACGAGGCGGCGCAGCGTTGGCTGCAGCAAGGTTTTAAGCTGCTGTGCGATAAGTTACGGACAAGATTTTCACTCACGTCGCAAAAGTTTGATCGAAAGTGAAAAAAAAACAAACAAAGAAACACTTTGTCGTGTGTTAGGCTGACGTTAACATAACCCCATGAAAATCAAAGCAAAGTTGTCGACGACGTTCCTCGTAGCCCACTGAAATGTATTTGATTTAAACTCTATAGCTTATTTATATACATATTCTTTTGTGCAGTTACATCGCTGTATATGACACCTATAACGTATTTGCCTACTTACATTGCTCCCTTATGGGCTAACACACAAACTTGTAGTGTGCATCGTCAATTCATGAATATCGAGCGGTAAAGGTACTAATTTAAGGAGAAACAAGAATTTGTGCTTATTACATGAAGACATATGAGGCCTCCGATAAAACGAGTTATACCTTTATTGGGTTTGTAAACTCGTCGTGGCGAGGCATACGTGCAGCTCCAGCAAAAGAATCTTCTAGCCCAGTGACCATGCAATTTTTTTTTCTGCACGCAGCGCAAACACTGAGATGTAACCACTCGCAGTTGATCGTGTCAAGTGCATATTTAGCTTGTTTAAATTTCGAATCAAGTTTGTCCGGCAACCGGTCACTGCCACGTGTGCTTAGTTCTTCGCAAATAAGACACATTCTTATTTACACTGCTCACATCACGCACAATATTTTTAGTTGAACCAATATTCTCGAAACTTTTCAATACACACTGCATGCCACAATCAACAGCGCACATTTTCGAAGACTATGCCACTGTTCCTCGCACAGGCCGCCACGTGTGTTCACTTCTTCAAGATAAACAGCAAGCATGGCAAACATTTTACAAGGCAGTTTACCACACAGCTGGATGTTTGCTGACACATACTACAGCTAATGTCGCCATCGTAACGTGAAGTTTAAGCTTTGAAAATTGAAAACTTGCCCCTGACACCGCGCCACAGTACCGCGCCGAGCTACAAGCGGGAGTGTTTTTCCAGCCACACATTTCACGAGTGCCAGTGGCATCATGCTGTGACTTACCTCGGTAGAGGCCCATTGCTGCATACTCCATGTGATTGAGGGCCCTTTTAGAAAAAGCAGGCATTGTTGGTTTCGTAACTTGTTCATTTCCAACTGGACCTTCATTTGCACGAGTTGTCTGACTGATAAATATTCAGGCGAACTTTGTGCAATAATTTACACAGCTGGCAGTCTGTGCTTGTCCCATACGGTTGTTACTGGTGTTTCTCGTTTATACTTTGCACTATTGATTGCTGCTCATCCATAGAAACTAGCCCAGCTTGCCGCTGTTTTGGACAAGATGCAGCTGACAAGTGATATGGTGTTCATAACACTAAACGCTCAAGCAAAAAATATAGTTTCATATTCATTTAGCTGCATTCATATCAGGAATATAAGCATTCATTTTTTAAACATGAATCCCTGTTCTTTCACATGATGCTCACAACTTGAAATATCAAAACCAATGGTGTTTTTAAAGAACTTGAGTTTTAGCAAAACTTCATGCTGTTTTCTTGAACAGCTGACAAATACGCTACTTCATGCTTACTTGCCATGAATTGGAATGTGTTAGAAATACATTTTAATTCTTCACCGGGCTTCCAGTAACACTTCACATTGGGGGCAACATTTATTAAGCATCGATTGAATAATTTTTAAGAACGAAGAGAAAGAAGCGGCAGGCTGGGATGCTTACTTGATATTGGCATCAGTTTTGCTACCCAGCACAATATCATGCAAGCTTCCTATAGAATGGTTATGCGTCTTGCATGTGTGTCTGTAAACCAAGAACTTTGGGTAGAACTTTATTTGTCTTACAAATTGGTTGCAGGATTGGGAAGGCTGTAGGGCTGCTTAGCCAATAGTAATGGTGGAATCCCTGGACATGCGTTCAACCTTGCTGCATTAGCTGCTTGGTGTTTTCACGGCATTTTTACAGATGTGTTGGGTGAATAAAACAAGCAGGTTGCAACACAGGGAAAAGAATATTATGGCAGCACCTCTTGTGCGCGCCTTACTACCCAAGTATATCAAATATTTATCTTCCACCTTGTGGCATGTAATGTCTAAAGAGACACTTGTTTTTGCTATATATTTGAGTCTTGATGCTTTGACAGCAAAAAACGTATTTGGGTTTGACAGTAGGTGTTCTTGAACAAAAAACTGATCTCAATAATGACAAAACACCCTTCATACTTTGCCCTTAGCATAAGCTGGCATATATCTATAGCTGATTCAACTGTTTATTTTGGCTGTGATGATAATGGGCAAGTAGCAAATGCAATTTCAGATAGGATTGGTCGGTGACGTCTGTTTAGGCCGTGCCATGTTGCTTTGCTACCAAAGTTACTTGTGGCCACATATACAATAAAGCCATATGACGTGCATTCTAAATGAGATTACCTTATCACATTCACTGCGTCTTATTATATGTCCAACAAATGCAGATATCTCTCTTGCCACTATAAAGGGATCCTAAACCAACACAAGGTTGAAATTTAGTCGTGGTGTTGCAGCTGTGTATGACTCTACAATAGATGGATAGCCGTGATAATTTTTCTACATGCTGTCGCAATAGTAATGTCACGCAAACTGGATGATACAAAAGAGGTCTTCTCCTATTTAGCTTTTTTTCACTATGCTTCATTCATTGGCATGTCTCTTTTTGCAATGTGCTTCTCCTCACTTTGCAAGGAGCAATAGGAGTTGGCACAAATACACGTATTTAAAAAATGTTGCAAGGCAAGCACTGAGGGGCTTAACACTTCCAAAAGGATCAAAGAGGAAAAAGGATTGTTTCTAGCTAATTTTTGGGTACCCATAGCTAGTTGTGCTACTGAAGTTGTTGTTGATCAGGACACTATTCTGAAGTCGTTGCACTCATTTGCTTGAAATGGTAAAAAATAATGGGAGGTGCTTTGGCACCCTTTAATGCAGTTGCATACAGAACTAGGACTCAATGAGTAAGCGAAATCTGTTCACAATAAATCAATCATAAGATATCTTAAACTCATGGAATATTCACAGAAAAAGTCAGGAAAAGGCTAAGTGGTTGCCCCTTGAAAGTGGAGGAGACACCCTGCTTCTAAAAGGTCAATAGACAGTCTAGTAGTCTCGATATTACATGCACTATAACATATTATGGTGTGGTGCATTTCGTGCATGTTATAATGAGAGGGGTTTTTAATAGAACTGTTGCCACTTTGCCCTGTATTACTGAAATTGTTGACATATTTATCATACATGAATCGTCTTATGTCTTTTGATTTTATTCAAAAGGTGTGCTCACCCAGCCGGTATAACTTGATTTAGATAAAATCGTAAATGCTCGAATTTTTTTCACTATCCAGCAGGTTTGCTTTTAAAGTATGCAACCATAGATGTAAACGAAGTTGTAGACGTGCTTGATTAATGCATCGCTATCACCACCATAACTACGCCGGCTACAGTGTATAGTGTGACAAAAATAATGGTACTTAACACTACTGGCAGCATACACTTTTATGTCTCAAATTGTGTTAAAAAGCCTCGTTAAAATGAGTGTACTTTTTTCTCTCCAACTAAATATTCTCTAAATATTCTGTTCGTACTCAAAGCAGCCTCCGCTTTCTTAAGGTCCTTACATATTTGGTGTTCAAGAGAAGTATCAATGTCATATCCTTCCTTTGTCGGCCTACTCACCACTCTAAATGAGAATTGACTGACGACATTACTCAGGAAAGTATAGGGATGTTATAAAAAGTAATTTCAATGCAATTGTCAAAAAGCGTGAATATATTAGTAACTTGTCGCCAAGTTACCTTTCCCTCCACTTTCTTTCACAATTTTGTTACAGTTATTTTTGGTAACATTCCCTATAGTTTGTTTGGCATCATTGTCTCTTAGTTCTTGATATAATGTGTTCAGCAAGGACAACGACCTCTTAAATTTATAGTTCTTTGCCTTACTTTTCAGTCTGAAACCGTGAATCCCAGTAATCTTAGCAGTATGTGACTAGTTTTTATTCAGTTGTGTGTCTGTGTGTTCGTGTACATGTATTTAGGTTGGAGAGCACACCATTGCCACCTCTTGTGACTTGCAGGTTTTCTGAGAACTAACAGATACATAATGCTGCCAAAGAAGTATAGGGATATTGGAAGTAATTGTAATGTTATTGTCAAGAAAGTAAAGTGGAAAAAAAGATAACATGTCATGGCAATAGACAAAACCTGCCACCTATGAATAAAGCGTGCGGTGCTCTACCAACTGTGCCCCCCCCCCCCAGCAGCTATCGCCCCTTTCGCTTTGCACGGTATATATGTGTACCTAATCGTCGGAGAGTCAGTCAGCCCCACTTGTTGCCATGATGACTAGTTTGGGACACTTTTTTCTTTTCTATTGGCATCACGTAGCATGTGATCTTATTACAACCTGGCAGCCTGACTGATGTTCCTGCGCTTAATGCACATATGTACCCCATAAAGTGGACGGGGAGATAACTATCATAGTAACGCAGTTGGTAGGGCATCAATTGCGTTATTCAAATGTCACAGATTCGGTCATTGCGCACGAGAAGTTACGTTTTCTTCCACGTTACTTTATTCTCAATTACATCGCAAGTGCTTCAAATAATATCCCCAATACTTTTTGTGGCAGCGTTATCAGTTCTCAATCATATCGTTTTCAACAAGGAAAAACGAGGCCTTTTTTCCTTCATTCGTAGTGAGGAACTTGTGATGGCAGGCTTGGTGCCATGAGGTTGTATACGAGGGATAATTGGTAAGCTGTTAGCTCGTGTAAATATATCGCTGCTGCGTGCCACCAGCAGGCAAAAAAAGGTGTCCCACACACGCCATAATAATAAAAGGCAGCGCTGACTGACTCTTCCACAATTAAATGCACGTATATACCGTACAAAAAGATGGGGGAATAGCCGCCATGGTAGCTCAATCGGTACAGCATCGGAAGCGTTATTCGAAGGTCGCACGCTCAATCCCTGTCCAGGGCAGGTTATCCTTTTTTCTTTTACTTTCTTTCTTCACAATTGCATTATAAATACTTCCAAAAATATCTCGAATACTTTCCTTACCAGCATTGTCTGTTAGTTATGATTATTATTTTATGTAACAAAAAACAAGCCTTTAAACATACACTTCTATTCTTCTTGCAGTGTCTTTGGTGTTTGCTAAAAAGGTACCTTATAATCTGAAGAGGCAAACAGAGCATGCTAGTGTCTAAGTTAGCTCTTGTAGTGATTACAAGTAAGATATGTTTGAAAGAAGAATACATCATTCTGCCATTTGCCTAAAGAATGGTTACAGGACAAGGTGCAAGAGGCACTTTGTTATATTTGAATCGAGCTATCTTGAATTCTATTTTTATACAATACATGGCCTAGACATGATGATATCACACACTTTATTGCCACAAAGAATATGCAGCGAACAATGTTATAAATGTGAAATTGAATAAGGATAAGGTGAAAACTGCCCCCTCAACGAGAATGTACAGGAAGCACAGGGTGCAGGCGTCATGCCTTTTGCCCGTTCTTGTATAGTGTGAGCTCTTTTCGCCTCGATCCGTTCAACTAATTAGAATAATATGTGTTGTTCTAGTGAGTAAAGATGCTCCACGGGAAACTAGGTTTGTCTCAAACTCTGTGTGCGTCTTTCAACATATATGGTGCCCGGTTCAAGATTTCACGGATACCAGATTGTGTAAAACAGGACACCCGTTTAACATATTAACATGGCTTAAAACATAAAGCAGGTAATGGGACCGAATATCAATCCTTATAGTAGCAGTTTTTTTTCTGCAATGAAAAGCTTACTGGTCTGAGTGTATATTCATGTAGTGGAAGAAGAGAATTTTCGGGGCTTGTTTCTTTTTGTTTGACATGGTTTTTATGAGTACATTCAATGGTAAGACAGAAAAAACTGGAAACAATTGAAGAATAATCAGATCTCTGACTGCTATGAAGTGTCACACAACACAGGCTGCAAACAGTGGGAGTTGATCATGACAGCTTCATATGTTGTGCACTGCAGTTTGCGGCGAAAGCATGCATTTTACGTGCATTTGAAATGCACGTATTTCCCACAGTTTGCCACGATGGCAGTGCTACTTTTTGAGGGTTGACTCCTCGTCATAGGCAGCACGTAATAATGTTGGTGCAGGTAATATGGATATATGCTTCAACTTTTACCACAAATCTTTTTGCACGTTAAAGCATCAGACTATACTTAGCAAACAGACAGGATGCATGACATACTGATATTTAGGATTTTCAAGTGCAATATTAAAAGGAAATGCTACTCAAGTTGCAAAAAGAATGCAGTCCAGTTCACGAATTTTTATATCCAGCTCGTAACACACATTCTGGCCGCTTGTGAGTCTCTTTATTGAAGAAATCCTAATCAAAATTTTCAGCTCAGTGGGTTGCTAATGATGTTGAATTTCGTGAATCGCCCACGAGTAGAACGACAACTTGCGTGCTTCAACAGACAAAACAATGCAGGCCTTTTCCGTTTGTGCCCTACCATTGAGTACTGCTTGAAATCGATCGGTCAATCTTTGCATATTCTTTAGTATAGTTGCACGATCAGTGTCAGCTTAAGCTATGTCATGAAAGCGGTCCACAGCATCAAGCTAATGTTGTTTTCGTGTGCAACTGTAGTTGTGGTTGTGCTGAATGACCTTTCTTTGTTTACAGTACATAACACACTTGCTCTTTTAAAATCAAGTGCATCTCCGGATCGATTGTAAATGTTTGCATATGCGAGGCCTTAAACTTTAGAAAGAATTCCTCAGTTTGCTGTGAGAAAATTTGTGTTCTGCAAAAATTTTCATATCATTATATACAACTCTTAGGGCCTCGTCTACAACTTTGTGCAGGTTGATCTTGAGCAGAAATTGAGGAGCAGCAGCAGCCCCCAGAAAAGAGCAAGCACCCCCCCCCCCCAGCTCCCCAAGCTCTCTTCGACAGGAACAGCAAAGTCACTGGGTGGCATTGAAAACCATTGCAAGGGGTTCCTTATCGGTACACTGTGGCACTCTTTCATTGCGGAAGACGAAGTTTACCACTCCAGAGGAACTTCACGCTATGTATTGTGAGTGCATCAGTGGTTTTCTTTTTGTCCAGCCAGCAGTTTAGAAATGATGTGTAAGATTCAGCTAGGATGTCTAAACGGTGTCAAGCCGACATGTTTTGACATTTGTCTTGCAAAAAGTGCCACTTTTTCACTGGTACTGCTGGAGTTACTGCCGCAAATGACCGAAGCTTCGTCAGCTCTGTAAATGTACAGAAGTGTCAGGGAAGATTAGCTGCATTAGTTCTTTCTAGAACTGATAGCCACCAACATTCTTCATTGTACAGGAATTTTCTTCCTTACTTAAGGGTGTTAAGCCCTCCACAGAAATATTGCTACACGTCTACTTACAGAAGGCCCCAAGGCCCTAGTTGTAAATTTTTTCGGCTTGCTATCATAAGCACACGTTTGGGTGTACTTGACCATTTTAAACATGTACAGCGAAAAATCAAGGTGGCCAGTCATTTTGTGGTCATCGTGTTACTCGGAATACTCTGTAAGCATGTGATGCATTATGTCGTCAATCTGGTTCATGTGCGTCGAAGACAGTTACGCAGTTTCAGGGGACTTCAAGCACCGCATTGTAGTATAAAAAGCCAGAAAGCAACCTATCAATATTTTTTATGAACACAGTTGCTTAATCTGATGCATAATACAACACTAAACTTTCGTGCGTATTCAACTATATAAGTGCCACAAACCGAGCGCTCAAAAAAGGGCGCGCCGCCGAATTCTCGCGACGAAGCGCCGAGAGGTCAACGATAAAAAAAAGAAAACAAGCATCCAAAGACTCCCCAGGCGCGCGTCCCTTTCCCCTCGGAACCGCGGGTTCGCCGACGAACCTCCTCTCATTCGGTGCCCGAGCAAGCCCTGGAACGTTCTCGATGAAAAGGGGCGTGGTGATGCAGGGTTGCGTCATCCGTCGCGGACAGCCCTCGTGCCGTCTCGCCCTTTCCTCAGCCTTCGCTGCGTATCGCGCCGACCAAATGATGAGAACTTTCTGGAATCTCGCGCGGAAGGTATTTAATCGAGCAGCCGAGATGGGAGATCAGCAGAAGAAAGAAGTTAACGCCAGAGTGCGTAGGGTATTCCGCCGTATCTGTCGGCGAAGGTTTCGTCCTTAGTGACAAAGCAGCAGAAAAAAAAAGCTAACGCCAGAGTGCGTAGGGTATTCTGCTGTATCTGTCGGCGAAGGTTTTGTCCTTAGTGACAAAGCAGGAGAAGAAGAAGGTATACGCCAGAGTGCGTAGGGTGTTCCGCCTTGAGGGCGAAGCCTTTTGTCTTCCGTGACATAGGAGGAGAAGAAGGAATTTCCACTTGAGGGGTGAAGGCTCGAGCTACAGGCAAAAGTGTGTGTCTACTGCTATAGAGTGAAGACGCGTGGCAACAGCTGCGTGTGTGAAGCCGACGTGTTTCCGGCGAAGAAGTTTGAAGCTTGGAGAGTGGCCAATAGAAGACGCGAGGTTTCCTGGAAGAGAAACTTCGGGTGCAGCGGAATGACAACAACGCTGGACTTTGAGTGAGTGATTCTCGGAAGAGTATCATCCAGAGTTTTGTTCCAAGAACTTTGGACTGAATAAGTTTTATAACTCTTTAGTCTAAGTGTCTTGTTTGTTCGATGCATGCGACTGCATTGTAGTGAGTATTGTTGTCTGTGTCCGTTGTTTCGAGTGTGGCTGATTGTACTGTGTAGTACATTGTTTGATTGGTGACATTGTATTCAACTATTGTCGAGTGTGCATACTTGTGTATTGTTTTGATCTGCCATAACTGAGAATATAATGTTGTTTTGTTTGTTAACTCTCGGCACTGACTTGTTCTTTGGACCACAGCCGGCGTCCGCTGGCGCACCAAATAGGACCACTTCTAGATTGTCCACGCCTTCGTGGTGCGGTTCGGGGGGCCGATACTTCGGCCCTTGGAATTAGCCCGGCAATCACCTCCCGAATTAACGGGACCTGTGACAATTATTCTGGTGTCCGCGACAGGACCTTTTTGGTGCACAGTGTGTCCAAAGTAGTGAGAAAGAGCCTCGAGTTGTTGATTGTGCTATTGGAACGATTTTGTGTGTTGCTCAGTGTTCTCGTTAACAAGTGCAGGAGAGTGTTCTGATAGACTGATTTAGGCAGATACTTTTTGCACGCGGCAAGGTTTTATTTTCGAGACACAATGGACCTCGAAAAGTTAGTAGCTCTTGGTGAGAAGATGGGTCTTTCTGGTGCCGAACTACGGAAGTGGGTAAGCCAGAAGGAGAAAGAGGCGGTGGAGAGAGAGAGTTTGGCAGCTGAGAGGGCCAAGGAAGAAAAAGCAGCTGAGTTGGAACAAGAGATGTTGGCAACTGAGAGGGCCAAGGAAGAAAAAGCAGCTGAGTTGGAGAGAGATAGGTTGGCAGCTGAGAAAGCCAAGGAAGAAAAAGCAGCTGAGTTGGAGAGAGAGAGGTTGGCAGCTGAGAGAGCCAAGGAAGAAAAATCAGCTGAGTTGGAGAGGGAGAGGTTGCCAGCTGAGAGAGCGAAAGAAGAAAGAGAGCAGCAATTGAAGTTGGAGCTGGAGAGAGAAAAGTTGGCAGCCGAAAGGGCGAGAGTAGAAAGAGAGGCAAAGGAGCGACAGTTGAAGGAAGAAAGAGAGCAACAATTGAAGTTGGAGCTGGAGAAAGAAAGACTGGCAGCTGAGAGGGCGAAAGAAGAAAGAGAAGCGGAGGTGGCTGAAAGGAAACAGCAGCGGCAGCACGAGATGAAACTCGAGTGGCTCCGTTTGCAACAGTGAAGCGAAACTCCGGTCCAAGCTAGAGTTGAAAGCAGCGAACGGGAAGATCATGGCTTCCGCTTGAACCCAAGCAAGCTGCTCGTAGCGTTTGATGAAAGAAAAGACGACCTTGACGCGTACCTTCACAGATTTGAGACGATTGCAAGGAGCCAGAATTGGCCGGAACATCAATGGGCAACTGCTTTGAGTACTTGCTTGAGTGGTGAAGCGCTCAGTGTGTACGGTAGGCTGACGCCGACCGATGCAGCCAACTATGCAAAGGTGAAAGCTGCTTTGCTGAAGTGATTTAGATTTACTGTGGAAGGATTCCGTGACAGATTTCGGACAGGAAAGCCAGCTGATGGTGAGACGGCTACGCAGTATGCCGCCCGACTTTGCCATTATTTCGACAGATGGATTGAACTTTCAGGGACAGCGCAGGAGGATGATGAGCTTAGAGAGCTCCTTATTAAAGAGCAATTTCTTACAGTTGGCACCCAAGCCTGTCGCTGTACTTGAAAGAGAGGAAGGCTGAGTCACTTGAAGGCATGCTTGAATTGGCTGATCAATTCTTGAAAGCGCAAGGTGGAACTAATTTGGCCAAGGTCAAGAAGGAGTGTCCCGAAGATTCGAAAAATTCGGCACCCGAACAAAAGAAGCGTGCACCTGAGAGTGTTCCGCGATGTTTTCTGTGTAACCGAGTGGGTCATCGCGCGAACAACTGTCGAACGATCTTTACGAGCCCTACGGTATTAAAATGTTTCAAGTGTGGTCAGACTGGGCACAAAGCAGACGAATGTCGTAATGGAGCGAGTCAAACTCACCAGGTATCCTGTGTGGTAGAAGCACCAAAATCCGATGATAATGCCGTCACCGACGGATTCGTAGAGTTGAAAATGGGGAGAAACTTCCTATTGTGGGTGCTGTAATGACAAAACAGCCAACCGGTGTGACGAAGGGAATGCCAACGATGCCTGGAAAAGTTGCGGGCAAAAAGGTTACGGTGTTAAGAGATACCGGCAGCTCCACTGTTATCGTGCGGAGAAATTCGGTACGGGAAAGTGAGTTAACAGGCAAAACGAAGCCAGTTGGCCTAATTGATAGTACGGTTCGGATGCTTCCCGAAGCAGATATTGAGGTTGAAACCCCGCACTTCAGCGGGAAGGTTACCGCTCTATGCATGACGGCCCCCCTGTACGACCTCGTCATCGGAAACATTCACGGGGCCCGAGGGCCGAATGATCCACAACGTTTGTGGGAAGACCCGAAGATGGAGCCCCCGCCGGCACAGGGTCCGCGAAGTACAGTGGAGAAAACCCCCGTGAAGGATTTCACTCGAGCCCAAGGTGAAGCCGCGGTGCAAGAGAGAGTGAGTGAGATGATCGTGTTGAATGAGTTCACGTGCTGGGCAGCTGGACTTACGTCGGCACGACCTCAACCGGCCGACAGTGCAAAGGTGATGGAGTCGGCCAGCCAGGCCAAATGTCGTGACATGAACAAATGGGTGAATAACCAGGCAGGATCGGTTGAGCGTCATGACCCGTTAACAATGTCGGAAGTGACAACGATGGCTGAGACGCCGCCTAAGATACCGTGGTGGAAAAGGGCTCATCGTAACAGAAACAAGAACAATAAGAAAAGATTGAGAGAGCACAGCAAGAAAGGGCGCACGCGCAGCTCGAAGTACTCAGGATAGGTGCATAGGTCAAATCGGAATGCGTTTGTCTGTGTTGAGCCTTAATGTGTTGTGTTTTGTTATCCGGTGTCACAACAGTATGTCGAGCGAATCAAAATGTTTGTTACAGTGGTGTGATGTATAGTATTGTACATTTGTTGTAATGACAGACCTTTGTACATTTGTATTGCTTGAAGTGTGTGATGGAGGCTTGTATTCATGTACCTGTGGCTATATTCTATGTGTTGTGAGATTGAATTGCAATGTACAATTTTATTGAGTGATCTATTGTGAATGTGACGTGTCATGAGTGACGGACTATGTTACAGTGTTTGAGAGTGTGGGGACTGTTCGCACTCGTTAGTGTGTTTTTGAATATTATGAGATAATATTCTTAAAGTGGGGGGCAGTGTCACAAATTGAGCGCTCAAAAAAGGGCGCGCCGCCGAATTCTCGCGACGAAGCGCCGAGAGGTCAACGATAAAAACAAAAGAAAACAAGTATCCAAAGACTTCCTGGGCGCGCGTCCCTGTCCCCTCGGAAGCGTGGGTTCGCCGAGGAACCTCCTCTCATAGGCGCCCGAGCAAGCCCTGGAACGTTCTCGATGGAAAGGGGCGTGGTGATGCAGGGTTGCGTCATCCGTCGCGGACAGCCCTCGTGCCGTCTAGCACTTTCCCCAGCCTTCGCTGCGTATTACGCTGACGAAATGATGAGAACTTTCTGGAATCTCGCGCGGAAGGTATTTAATTGAGCAGCCGAGATGGGAGATCAGCAGAAGAAAGAAGTTAACGCCAGAGTGCGTAGGGTATTCCGCCGTATCTGTCGGCGAAGGTTTTGTCCTTAGTGACAAAGCAGGAGAAGAAGGAAGTTAGAGCCAGAGTGCGAGGGGTATCCCGCCGCGTCTGTCGGTGAAGGTTTTGTCCTCAGTGACAACACAGGAGAAGGAGAAGGCATGCGCCAGAGTGCGTAGGGTGTTCTGCCTTGAGGGCGAAGCCTTTTGTCTTCCGTGACAAAGGAGGAGAAGAAGAGAAATTCCACTTGAGGGGTGAAGGCTCGAGCTACAGGCAAGAGTGTGTGTCTACTGCTATAGAGTGAAGACGCGTGGCAACAGCTGCGTGTGTGAAGCCGACGTGTTTCCGGCGAAGAAGTTTGAAGCTTGGAGAGTGGCCAATAGAAGACGCGAGGTTTCCTGGAAAAGAAACTTCGGGTGCAGCGGAACGACAACAACGCTGGACTTTGAGTGAGTGATTCTCGGAAGAGTATCATCCAGGCTTTTGTTCCAAGAACTTTGGACTGAATAAGTTTTATGACTCTTTAGTCTTTAAGTGTCTTGTTTGTTCGACGCATGCGACTGCATTGTAGTGCGTATTGTTGTCTGTGTCCGTTGTTTCGAGTGTGGCTGATTGTACTGTGTAGTTCATTGTTTGATTGGTGACATATTGTCTTCAACTATTGTCGAGTGTGCATACTTGTGTATCGTTTTGATCTGCCATAACTAAGAATATACTTTTGTTTTGTTTATCAATTCTCGGCTCTGGCTTGTTCTTTGGACCACAACTGGCGTCCGCTGGCGCACCAAATAGGACAACTTCTAGATTGTCCATGCTTTTGTGGTGCGGTTCGGGGGGCCGATACTTCGGCCCTCTGAATTAGCCCGGCGATCGATTCCATAATTAACGGGACCTGTGACAATAAGCTCGTCTTAGTGTTAACCAAAATGAAGATGAGAGCCGACAGATGGAAACATCTAGTGGGGTAATCAGGCTGAACAGTGGAAGTGCCTCAGGCAGGCTGGCTGATGTTATGATAGGAGGACCTATTGCTGCAGAAGTCACCTTGTCATCCCTGGCGTGTTAGTTTATATGGGGTTAGTAATGACGTCTTCTTTAGGGGTAGACATGTGGGCATGTTGGTAATGCTTGTCTGAAAAAAAAACCTATAAAGCAGAAGAGGGCAGCCCTCGCTTAGCTTCAAGCTAGGTTGCGATGACACAAAGTGTTCTCCTGTCGGAGGTTAGGCGTAAGGGAAACAAAAAAAAGATGAAAGAAAGAAGAGAAGAAAAAGAAGAAGAAAGAAAAGGGGATGCAAAGTAGAAGTAGTGTGCTACACTGCTCCTTTACTTTGTTCGTGTATGTTGCGGCCACCTCTTTATAGCCCACCGCTCCTACTTTGCATTCCCCTTTATCTCTTTTCTCTTCTTTTCCCTGTTCACCTTTTTTTCATCTGCATCGTCCCATCTCGAGCATGAATCAATGAAAATGGCTTTGCTATAGCAAAGATGCCTGTGTGGTGTTTGAATGAACAGTGCATTGAACTTTAGTTTGATTACAGGCTGATAGGTCTTGAAATAAGTGCTTCCTGTTTATCACCACACATGATCACATGAAATGTTTGCGCTTGGCTCTTAGTATACTGGTACATAGCTCGTGTCTGATACTACTGAAAATGAATGTTAGTTTGTTACTGTTTATGGCAATGAATTTATCCAACATGACAATATCTTGCCTTGTGAACTTTGTCAGGCTTGTCTTTCTTTCTGTTTCCTATATAGACATTGTAAGTGAGAATGGCAGTAACAGAGAGGTGATAGTTGGAGGTTCGGAATGATGAATAATGGTAGTGAGGCAATTCCACATCAAACATTTCAGTCATTTTGCCAACCATTCTAAGTGTATTGTGAAAAAAAAGATTGTGCTCATTTACTGTATTGAAAACAGCAAAATGCTTGAATATATCACAGAGAACGAAATTTCAGGTCACCTGATTGCTTTCTGGACTTCCCAGGATGTCGTCTGTGTGTTGTTTGTGAAAACGATGTTTAAAAAATATTGCCTCCTCTTCACCAAATTCGGTCTAAGTAATAAGTAATGATGCTTGTGTGTAATGCTTGAAGCTCAGTAATATCAGCGCAATTTTTTTCACCCCATCAAGACCAAGAAAGCAGTTCTCTTTATACAGCAAGTTATGTGATTACACTTTTTGTTTAAAAGAAGAAAATAATTTTTGAAGTTTCCCAATAATGGCTGTTTTCGCATTTGGTATATGACAGCTTCTGTCCCGGAGTTTCCCATGGCCTTCAATGGGAGACTTCAAAAACCATTTTTTTTCTTTTAAACAAAATTGTAATGATAAAACTCACCATATAACAAGAACCAATTTTTTTCTTTAAACTTACACATAAAGTTATTTTTAATTGATTGAACACATAGCGAAAATTGAATTTCAGTTGGGAAAAAATGATGATATAGTGAGATTTGTGATCTGGAGCTAAAAGTATTTTTTTTGTGAAATATACTTTTTGTGGAGTAAGTATTTATTGCTGAAATATTCTCACAAAGTGCACTATTTTCATAGAGAAAGTGCAAATAATGAACAGTTTAGCTGAATTCTTCAAAGATTTAGTGGCGGAAAAACTGCACTCATATTACTCGGCTTTAAATACTTTAAAGAAGCACATTTACTTAATATGTAAATCAAAATTGATATGGCAAGAAAAAGCAGTAAATTTTAATTTTATTACAAACAACCCCCACGAGACATTCTGCGAAATTCTGAAGGTACCCACGTGACCACAATGTTTTCTCTCCAATATATTCTAGGGAATAACTGTCTTCAAAAGAATAAATTAGCACTGTTTTTTAAACTATATATCTTCGATGGTCGCCAGGCAGTATGGTTTCGATGTTTGGCGTAGAATGGTCCATCGGGAAAAACAATTGCGCAAACATCCTTTGACGCTCGGGCAATTTTGAAAGCATTTTTTTTTTTGTTAGCAGTAATTGAATTGCGCCTTTGTCTCCACGCTCAGGCCCAGAAACAAACCACAAGCAACCAAAGTAGTCCTAAGAATCGTCCAGTTTTGCTGTTTCAAGGCTTGTGCAGCCCAGTTTAGTGCAAGCTTCACCATTTCTTTTTAAATTCAGATTCGACCAACAGGTTTTCAAGGCACAGTGCATTTTCGGCTAAATTGTTTAACACCAGTTACTAAGATAATAAGTGGCAAGTAGAGGTATAAATACCACAAAAAAGGCATTGTAGGTATTAAAAAAGAGGTCTGCTTTTTTTGTGGTGCTTTGTCTGAATGCCGTGCTTTTTGTGGTATAGTTCATTGTGTATTAAACATAGGCCTTAAGAACTAACATTAGCCATGTTGAGCTCGATTTTTTGGTTAAAACCATAGTAGCCATATTAAAAATTATGACTTCGATTTCGATTGTTCTCTTGAAGATTATCTCTTGCATAATGATGCTTCAGAGCCTTAGTCAATTTTGTTAGAAGAAAACGTGATGTCATAATAGGGTCACTTCTAATGAAGTCGTTCAGTTTTAACATACTTTTTACATTCTTAACTGAGCAGTTATTTTCACTATTGGTATTTAAAATGGGATGAGCATGCTGTATATACTTAGGTGTAAGCCTTTATAGATAGCACATGCACCGAACTTTTCTGTTGGCACTTCATTTCTGATACTTTTTATTGATTTGTGGGGTTTAATGTCCCAAAACCACGATATTATTTGAGAGACGCCATAGTGGAGAACTCCGGTAATTTCGATCACTTGGGGTTCTTGAACGTGCACCCAAATC
The DNA here is from genome assembly GCF_013339725.1 of Rhipicephalus microplus. Lineage (NCBI taxonomy): Eukaryota > Metazoa > Arthropoda > Arachnida > Ixodida > Ixodidae > Rhipicephalus > Rhipicephalus microplus. The sequence goes on from NC_051169.1 coordinate 109,296,298, forward strand.
TGAGCACTGGGCTCTACAGCATATTCGCCTCCATTGGAAATACGGCCGCTGCAGCCGGGATTCGATATTGCGATCTGTGGGTCAGCAGCCAAATTTCTGTTACTTTCGCTCCCCTATTTCTGTGCAGATGGGCTATAGTAGTCTGGCTTCAACAGCTTTGTAATGGCAGCTCCGTGAACATGCTGGCTTTCATGGTGATTTTAATCTTCATAAGTTGCTTAGTTTTACGTGAAAAATTTTTCAAGATGCCAACTGTATAGTTTAAAGGCAACAAATGTACATGTACGCACTATTAAGTGTACATTGAGAGCTTTTACTGGCAGTTCCTCAAGTTTTAGTGTGCAAGATGCATTTAAATTATAATTTTATATTTACATTTCAATAGATTATCTCTACCATTGGAAAATGTGATAACCTTGTTATTTTCATCATGATAAGCATGGTGTTTTCTTTCTTGTGCCAGAATTAATATGTACACTTCTTTCTTCCTTTATACATACCATTAAGGATTTTGTGCCTTTCACTTTCAGCTTCATTCTGCGTGTTATATTTTTTGTGCATAAGAACTAAGGTGCTTACATGTGTGTCTGACATCATTCGTGCTAATAAATTACAATTTCAGGTGCCTATGAAGGACACATCAAGGTCTATGGCAGTGACCTCCCGTATCCACAATGGTGCCGAAGCCTCAAGTAGCACTTCGCCCATCTCCACAAGGCGTTCAAGAGATAAACACAGCACCACACTTTCACAGTGCTACGATTATTATTATATTTAAAGATTTCGTTCAAAAATTGAAATTATGCTGCAGTCACCTCATTTGCGCACCATCAACACTGCAATGTGGCTATTCACAGCTGGAGCATACAGACAAATAACAAAATGTATTCATTGCAGAAGGGCTGATGTGTAAAATACTGCTTGTTTGATGCAATTATTACCTTCATAGGATTTTTATGTCTTGCATAGAACATTCCATGATTATGTTGCAATGTAACCGCCATTTTTGATCGCTAGCATGTTAACTCAGTAGCCTTATAACATATATTATTTAAAAGCTAATTTTTCTTCCGCATCACGACCATTGGAAAGGTTCCGATGATTCATTCCCTCATAATGCATCTTCAATAAATAATGTGATTTTCACACGGTATTGTATGTACACAAGATGTGGACGTCTATTCAACTTACACATTATATTGATTTGCACCAGATTCGGACGGTCATTTCATTTCCGTATAATAACATGGCTTTCCTTATCTGCGGAACTTTCCGCATCATGTGGCTTTCCTTTGTGCACACCTTTCCGCATCTTGGGCTTTCCTTATCTGCGGACATTTAGGTATCAAATGGCTTTCCGTAGTCCAATAAATGCGTATGTGTGGAACCATACACACGGAATGTTTCAGTTGGGAAGTTTAGTGTCACTCGCTCCAAAGTACACTGCCGGCAAGTTCGTTCCCCAACCTCACTTCAATGCGACGGCTGCGATGAAGTGCGTAGCCTCGGTACTATTTGGGTTGTATAGACAGAAGCTGTTGTCTAAAGTGGCACTCATAATATATTTTAACCACTGTGTTTGCCATGATGGGTATTGTTATGTATGAAACAAGTTATAAAACACAACAATAACCTCGCTACTTTCACCAACGGACATTTTGCGGCGAAGTCCGCAAGGAGAGTGCGGCAGCACATGCACAGCAATGGCTTCACTCGTCGCGTTGTTTACTTCCAGGTACACTTGCACATCTGTAGTAGTTATTCTGTTGTTATTTAAGATGGCATGTGCCACAGGTCCTTCTTCCCAGAAGACAACGGGGTCAGAAGATGAGACAAAGGCGCAAAATAACAAATATACGTTGTGCTACACATCCGTGAACGGCCACTGCAACCATTTCTAAAATAGACCTCTCTTTCTCGTGTAGCAGCGAACCGCCAAAATGACACTGCGTGATTGAAAGTACACTCGCTCAAAGCCCACTTAAGTTGCCGCGTGTGTCACAAAATGAGCGCTCAAAAAGGGCGCGCCGCCCTATTCTCGCGACGAAGTGCCGGAAGGATGCCTCGAGGTCTACGATAAAAAGAAAACAAGCATCGAAAGACTCCCTGGGCGTGCGTCCCTCTCCCCTCGGAAGCGTGGGTTCGCCGACGAACCTCCTCTCATCGGCGGCCGAGCAAGCCCTGGAGCGTTCTCGATGGAAAGGGGCGTGATGATGCAGGGTTGCGTCATCCGTAGCGGACAGCCCTCGTACCGTCTCGCGCTTTCCCCAGCCTTCGCTGCGTATCGCGCCGACGAAATGATAAGAATTTTCGGGGATCTCGCGCGGAAGGTATTTAACCGAGCAGCTGAGATGGGAGATCAGCAGAAGAAAGATGTTAACGCCAGAGTGCGTAGGGTATTCCGCCGTATCTGTCGGCGATGGTTTTGTCCTTAGTGACAAAGCAGCAGAAAAAAGCAGTTAACGCCAGAGTGCGTAGGGTATTCCGCCGTATCTGTGGGCGAAGGTTTTGTCCTTAGTGACAAAGCAGGAGAAGAAGAGGATTTCCACTTGAGGGGTGAAGACTCGAGCTACAGGCAAGAGTTTGTGTCTACCGCTATCGAGTGAAGACGCGTGGCAACAGCTGCGTGTGTGAAGCCGACGTGTTTCCGGCGAAGAAGTTTGGAGCGTGGTGAGCGGCCAATTGAAGACGCGAGGTTTCCTGGAAAAGAAACTTCGGGGCAGCAGAACGACAACAACGCTGGACTTTGAGTGACTGATCCTCGGTAGAGTATCATCCAGACTTTTCTTCCAAGAACTTTGGACTGAATAACTTTTCTAACTCTTTAGTCTTTAAGTGTCTTGGTTGTTTGATGCATGCGACTGCATTGTAGTGCGTATTGTTGTCTGTGTCCGTTGTTTCGAGTGTGGCTGATTGTACTGCGTAGTACGTTGTTTGATTGGTGACATTGTATTCAACTATTGCCGAGTGTGCATACTTGTGTATTGTTTTGATCTGCTATAATTGAGAATATAATTTTGTTTTGTTTATCAATTCTCGGCTCTGACTTGTTGTTTGGGCAACAGCCGGCGTCCGCTGGCGCGCCAAGTAGGACCACTTCTAAATTGTCCACGCTTTCGTGGTGCGGTTCGGGGGGCCGATACTTCGGCCCTTGGAATTAGCCCGGCGATCGCCTCCCGAATTAACGGGACCTATGGCAGCCTGTGACAGGAGAATTCCTCACACCGCCACGATCAATAACTTCTGAGAGGCACAGTAAATTTCATTCGGCAGCGCCTACAAGCAGGGTCCACTGATCAGGGATCTTGAATACGTTTTAAAACCCTCTATTCTGTCAAAACAAATATTTTGTTAATATGCACATTTGTTTCTGTTTCTGTAAGTTATCCTAAGCACCGAGTATATAAATATTTCGTTCTATACCAGTGTCTTTCGTTACCTTCTCGTGCGCTATCGATTGGAATCACATGCTTTAATCACTCGAGCAATTTTCGGCTGGTATATTTATTGTGAGGAATATAAAATTACAAACTCTGAGCATATCCCGCAAGGGGAGATGATGAACAATTCTTGGAATGATATAGTACATTCAACAATGTGCCTATATCCAGCAATGAATTGGAAAATAAGGTTAGCGGGAGACATTTTCTTGGTGCAGGAGGTTCAGTTCACAGAACACTGGATGTGTCCTGCGTGTTTCTGGCGACGATACTCAGTTACAACCCAGAAAAGAAAAAGTCAGCTCAACCCAGAGAATCATAGCGAAGACACTTTCGCTCACTGGTTTGCACAATGAAAAAATCAGCTAAGCTCACTAACAATGGACAGCTGTCGCTTTGGGTGCAGCTTACATTATTTGTTAGCTTATAACCGGCTACAGCCAACGCTACTACAAAAAAAAACAAGTTACCAGCTGCAGCTGAAAACGCTTAGCCTAATAGGGCATCGTGATATTTGTGCGAGCGCACGGAGCACCAACCCCCTGACATTATTCCGATAATATCAAGTAAAAAGACTTCAAATAGCCTTGCGACAAACTCAGGAGGTATGCTACGAAGTATAAGTGTCGTGCAAAATGTAACTGCTAAAAGTTGGGGCATTTATTGGGTTCAGACGTCGAAGTAAAAATATCTGAACTGATGTTCGCATTTAAAAAGATTTCACCAATTTTATTTCCTCTATATAAACAGCGTATGGAGAAATAGTTTGTGAATTCCTCGAAAATTATCTTACAAACACCAGGGGCAAAAGTGTGACTAAGCAAGTAGATGGTATGGCACACTGTCTGTTCATAACAGTTCTGTGCCTTTTTCTTCTCATTGGTAAGTTGTGCCTTGTTAAGCAACAATCAATATGACTGCAACATTAAGTCAATGTGAATGATTCATTTTAGGCCTATACCATAGTAGCGAATGATTTTAATTTTCAAATGGGCGTAAATATTATGTTTGTATAAATTTTCAAGATAAATATCTCATTTTCACCAAAGCTGTTTTTGTGTGGATGGATACGTCGCGTGTATTAGTCTTGAATTCTGTAGGAATCTGTTGGTTGTCGTCTTTAATGTAACGCTTGCGTCCTGTTTAGCTTAGCATGAGCAAAGAAGAACACGTGTTTTTTGAACTGGTAGTGTGTCGTTATGTCGTGAAAACTGCTCGTACAGTTTTCTCATGGACTGAAGTTTGCGGTACTTACCAAGGCTCTTCAACTGGTGATTAGTAAGTGATACCTCGAGCGATGTATTGAACGCCTTTCTTGGGGTTCTCCGTCCGCTGCGTGTCGATCTCTAGGAAGTGTCTGCGATTATCAGAGTTGACGCAATCTGAATGTGTGTCATGGCACTGGAGTATGTGGCAGTCCTTGTGCGAGATGCCCCTTTCGCAAAGTTTTCAATCACTCGTTACATACTTAACCTCCCTATCGAAAAACCTATCATGGTGGGTACTTGAAACCACGGTGGGTGTAATGGAAATAATAGTGGGTATAGTAAAAAATATGGCGGATATGCCGGGACATGCTGGGTGACATGGTGTACAGACGATGTGTGGATTGGACACAACGGTGGGAAGTAGCGGCTAGATAGTGGACAATCAAGGGAGGCTCTGCCCACCATTGCGATGATACAGGGAAGCACTAAGCAGATGAGTGATGCCTATTATGGCGGGCCACTTGTTGTACCAAGCTGAGAAGCTCTTCCCACCATCGCGATAATGCTAGGAAGCAGTAAACAGATGATGTGTGGGCTGATAATGGCGGGCATTATATAGTGTATTAGGCTGGGATCTGTGCACTACATGTTCTGCCACTATGATTTCCACCAAAGATTGGGTCTGCTGACCAAGCCCATACAAGTGTTATCCGTGCATATGGGTCTCAGAATAGACAAATTCTACGATTAAGAATGACAATGCAGCACAGCCGTGGCATCAAATAACCTAAATCAAGCATTTTTATTGTGTACGATGTCCCCACAAGAAGTGACAATCATCTATGCGACGCGGTTCCAGTACTTCCAGCAAATGCACGTTTCATCTCACCGACAGCTGCCGGTCGCACTCACCACCACTTTTCTGGCTCTTACGCGAGAACACAGACTTGGAAATTCGTATGCTTACTGAACCAATATGATAGCATAATGTTTCCGACGCACTGCATTTGTTTTGGCCAAGCCGTTATGTACCTGTAACTAACGATAGAGATGCAACAGTGTACTGGCAAGACTGCACTCCAAGTTGAGCGAAAGACATCACATTACTCAATCAATTATGTGGGCGTATCTATGGAATGAACCAAGAGGCGTCATAAAGCTGCTTTAGCAGATGTCGCCCTTTGGAACGAGCGAGAAACGGAAATTAAAATTGACAGTATTCGCCGGTAAAGTTTACCCGCTGCCCAGTTAACTTGCTTTAAATGCGAAGCATTTCTTAGCAAACATCATTGAATTTGAGCGTATCTATCTATCTATCTATCTATCTATCTATCTATCTATCTATCTATCTATCTATCTATCTATCTATCTATCTATCTATTTAACTAACTATATATCTATCCATCTATCGGTGGACACGCGTCGGTTAGACCACGGCTCGCAAGAATACAGCTTCGACTTCGTCCTGTAACGAACCAGTGGCGCTGAATCAACCAGCATAAAGACGTTTGACGCAAGCCATACGCCGCGAACTTGACGCTACGGCTCCGAGCTCTCGTGTCCCCACACGCATGACAACTTGACCATTTCGCTCATTCAAGCTGTTATTCGCCAAGAAATTGCGAATATTGACATACCATCTGCCGGTAGCCCACGTCCCACCTCGAGCGCCCCAATCATTGCCCCGACAGTATTCCTCGAACCGGTACCGAAACCCATCTGAGTTGCGAACACTGCATGACAGACTGATCTGGTTCGTGTGCTCCCGGATCGGCTCCCGCCACTGCCGTAGCCGCTGGAAGTCACCGCCTCGACCATATACTGACCATCGATACGAACGTCCAGCTCGTCCTCTGTCGCCTGACGCCGAATCGTACTATGCTGGCCCTGCCACTCTTCCTCGGTTCAACACTAGCCGTTTGCCGTCTCCGCAGAGCCATCAGTCCCGTTTTCTTACATCTCGGTGACCCGTCTCCAACCTACCCAAGGTGTTTCTAGGCAAACTAACCAGTGCTGCGCCGGAAAGATGAGGCTGCCTTGACGCCCCGCAGTGGTGGTGTATTGGCTATGGTACTCGGCTGCTGAACCGCAGGTCGCGGGATTAAATCCCAGCGGTGGCCGCTGCATATCCGATGGAGGCGGAAATGTTATGTTGTAGGCCCATGTGCTCAGATTTGGGCCCATTTTGAAGAACACCAGCTGATCGAAATTTCTGGAGCCCTCCACTACAGCGTCTTTCATAATAATAGGATGGTTTCGGGACGTTAAACTCCACATATCAATCGAGGCTGCTTTGACGACTTTGACTGCAAAACCTCTTTTGACCCTTGCCCGTAAACGAATCCTAATCATAGTTTTCGTTTATCATGTTCCTTTAAAGCCCTCATAGACACTGGAGCTCATGTGTCGTCATGCGCACCGACCTTCAGAGCCGTCTTCCAAAAGTGCCAACGCCCGCTTGATCGCCTTTTATACCAGTAGCCAACGGCAGCATGCACAACTGCCATCATGGAAATGTGTACCGCCAGTATCACAGACCGATAAACATTAGTTCTGTTCACTGTGCTTGCCGAGTGTGATCACGAGGTGATTGTCGGATTGGTCTTTTCGTTTGTTCATTCTGTGCTTATCGACTGTTTAACCGGTATTGTAAGGCTTGAGCTTCTACAGTCATGTGCCGACGCCTGCGCAGATGTCGAGTCCCGACTTTGCTCCACTGACTTTGTTCGGCTGCACCTGGCCCCAATATCAACACCCAAAATACCGAAGGTAATTTTCCCAAGCCATATATTGGCGTGTTCAAGCCGCACGACTGAAGCACACATATGTAAGTTAACTAAGGCTCATTATTATCACAAAAGCACAGGCTCACAACCACTGAAGAATGTTGGGGAATCAGGAGACAGCTCCACTTCGCTCAATTGTAACGTGAAGAAATGACGTCAACCTCTTCCGAAGAAGCATGTAAGATCTACCGAGAAATATCCACCCTAAATTTCACGTCAACCGGCAGAAACAAGGAGTCAATGAGCTACAGCGCACATGTGGCCAAAAAGTAGGAATTCATTTTGTGGACGACGACGTCTACACAATCAAACATTTCTGTAACCTTGCTGTCATGGGCAGTGAGCACTAAATTGTTTTTAGGAGCAATTATCTTGAAGTTTTGGTTTTATTGGTTTTTCTTTACAGCTTGCCTGATCATTCACGCAGATTGTTGCGTCAAGACCAGTAAAGTTAGCAGCCTACTTAGCAATACTTGATAAATAAGTGGGGTTTAACGTCCCTAAGTCACCATATGATTATGGGAGACGCCGTAGTGGAGGGCTCCGGAAATGTTAACCACCTGGGATTCTTTAACGTGCACCCAAATCTGAATACCCGAGCCTACAACATTTCCGCCTCTATCGGAAATGCAGCCGCCGCAGCCGGGATTTGAACGCACGACCTGTGGGTCTGCAGCCGAGTACCTTAGCCACTAGACTACCGCGGCGGGGCCTATTTAGCAATAGTATTGCCTACATTAGGATATGCATTTATCATATGGCACCTTTATCAGAAAAGACTAATCAATCAAGTTGAGCGAGTTGCTGACCCTCAAGTCACGGTATCAGTTCCCAGCTGCGGCTGCTACATTTTCAATGGAGGCGAAAATGCTGTAGGCCCACGTGCTCAAAATTGGGTGCACGTTTTCCTAATGAACCCCATGTGGTCAAAATTTCCGGTGTCCTGCACTAAAGCGTCTCTCATAATCACATGGTGACTTTGGGACGTTAAATCCCACTCAATCAATAAAGCTCAACGAGTACAAAGAAGAGCAGCCAGATTTATTTTTTCAAGATACTATCCAGCTGATTCTGTGACATAGCTGCTGCAACAACTAAACTTACCCACCCTTTTGGAACACCGTCATATAGCCAGGCTAAAAGTTTTGTTTTTGCTTTCTAGAAATACATTTTTAAATTTGATGTAGCGCAGTATCTCGTTCCACGAACTGTCCGGAACATGTCAAGTGACTACCGCAGCAACTTTTAAATACTCATATCTCGTAGAAACACATACGCATACTCTTATTTTTCTATAACTATAAAAGACTGCACAGAATTTTTAAACTTCAATAAAATAAACTCCAAACTACAAAAGATTTTCTAAGTGATTGTTTGAGAATGGTAGTTTTTTCTTAATTTGAATGTACCGAATAACAGAAACTAAATGTGACATCTAAATTTTTGTATTATGGTGCCTAACGTTTGGCAGTATATGATGTATGGATATTGTAAGTGGTAAAGCAAAATAATGTGTTGTAATGTTTTATATATATTTTTTAGCCTATGCGATGCTTCTTCATGTTTGACGTGGGTTAATATATCAGATTTCGATCACTGTTTATATGTGAAGGCGCTTTGTGATTTTTGAAGATTTTTTGCATAAGATGTGCCTAGCTATTTTATGTAAACAATGATTAGATTTACATCCCTTCCTTTTAACGACCCATCGGCCAACAGTACCTGGAAATATATAAGTAAATAAAATATATAAATAACAACTTTTTTACAATAATATTTATGTTCACTGATGTGTTGAAATGTTGGTGTTCACAATGAATATGGTAGCGAATATTGTATACTTTTTTGCGGCTCGCACAATGTGATGGGGTTTTTTCTACATGGCAATGTTACTTCCAAAGAAACTCAATAGGCTGCAGTTTGAATAAATGATAAACTTTATGCATTGATTTCTCAAATTGCAAATAGGGATGTAATGCATAAGTTAAACATGCCTGTTGAGCTGCTCTGTAATAGTTTTTAGGCACTGCTGTCTGAATAAACACGAATCATTTGGGAATTGGTCATGCATTTTTTTGCCACAAAAACAGCCAACAAATGAACGTATTCACATTAGCCGTGCCCGCATCCTATATGAACCCCCCAAAACGGCTAATGAAGGCACTCACAAATATTAGAAGAAACACCCCACTTTTGCACAACAATGCTGACACCGAAGCTGAAACCACTGTGGTGCGATGGCTAGGGCAGGAAAGGAACCTTTTACCCGTTTAATGCCGGCTACTGGAAGCACTAGCAGTCATGTGGGCCGGATGTTTCAATGAAAGTGTCTGCTCTTTACGTTACTATATCACTCTATGGCTATAAACGAGCCGGGAAAAGCGTCGGAGGGAAACAGGCACAAAGTGAGTTATCCGCTGGTATGAGCGCCTACCGATCTTCAGCATGCAGAGCAACAACTACACGCTTTAAGTTCCTGGCGTGACAGTTTGTTCCTAAGTTTTAGTGTATGTTTACGTTAATAAATCAGCCTTATATACAATGAGTGTGTATAGACAATTCGGCGAGATGATGCCGTTAAGACGGTGAGCAGATGACATGGCGCGAATGAATACTTGTGGAAAGGCTAATCGCCCTTTCTAATGGCTTAGGGGCCCTGTCACCTCCTCAGTGCTGAAGCGTGGGGCACCAAGTTGTCTTGGATCGCCAGCAAGACGAAGCAGACGCAGCGGCAGCCAAGGTTTCGTATGGCCCGCGTCTCGCATAATTTTGAACTACGCCACTGATGGCGCCCCGTGCGTTTGACACAATGCCGCCTGCGTTTGACCCAGTTCAGAAACTCTTCTGATCCCGTGAACGCAAGAGCTACCTACGCAACGAAGGTTGGAGACCCAGTGTACGTGGCCCCCAATTCTCAAACTCTCTAATAATTTGGCAGAGCCTTGATGCGAAACTAGAGTCTCCAACTACCCGAGAAGCGGGTCATTCCACATACGAATCTATCTATCTATCTATCTGTCTATTTATCTATCTATCTCGAAAAGGTACCTGCCGTATCGGCGACCGACGGGTGCTGCGCAGCCCGCCGCGTCGAAAGGTGCTAGAAGAAACGAGACAAGCATCAGAGAGAGCGCCGCCATGACCTCCCAAGATGTGACACCAGGTCAGAAGCACCAGCTGGTCTGCGCAAGCATACCTGACTGCAAGCGACAACACAGCGTTGAATCAGAGGACGAATCAACTGTCGTCGGGGACCACAACGGGGCGAACCTCACAGATCAAGACATGGACAAGGGTGGTTTCCGCCTTGTGCGACATCGCAAAGACAGGACGTTGGGCATTCCTGTGTTAATTGCTCCAACATCCGAAGGAGCTAACTTCAGGCAAGTGAATCCAATTCACCTATACTCGGAAATTGAAACGATTCTCGGTGGAGCCCCCGTTAAGAGCCGTTTCACGGAGCAGGGAGTCCTGCTCTTGGATATAGAGCCAGAACATCAAGCTAATATGCTTTTAGAGACCAACACTATCTGCGGCCTTGCCATATCTGCCCGTGTACCACACACCTACATGAAAAATACCTGCATTATAAAAGGGGTCCCAAGATGGTACTCGGACGAAGAGCTGTTAACCTACCTGAGACCTCAGGGAGTATACCACGCAAGAAGAATCACACGACGAGTCCAAACTTCATCCACCGAATGGGAATCAAGGCGCACTGACTCTGTAGTTCTCACATTCGCTCCCCATTCGGAACGTACAGAGAAGATCAACCTTGGCTTCACCAGACACGAGCTAGTAGACTGCGTGAAGACGCCACCACGCTGTTTTAAATGTCAGCGTTTTGGACATGTTGCTAAGCACTGTCGTGGGGAACAAAGGTGTAAGCGCTGTGGGGGGCCTCATGACTTTAAGACGTGTACAAGTAAAGAAAAACTTGTGTGCAAACTGTGGCAGCGACCACCCAGCTAGCTACGTACGATGTCCGGCACGAACAGCTGCGCAGCGAAGAAATAAGACGTTTGTCCTCGGCCCGAAGACTGTGAACGAACCATCGCTCACAAAAAGACGTCCGGCGCGCCGAAACATGGCGGTTCGGAGAACGAGTACGCAGGAAGTTTTCCGCGCCTAAATCCGACAAGAGCTGGTACTGAGTCAACGCAAGTGCTCAACGCTGGTGAGAAATGTATCACGAAAGAGTCCGCCAAGCGCACCTACGCTGATGCACTAAGTCCATCTCAAGTACCATCTGGAAGCCAACAGCAAGAAAACCTCGCGCACGTTATTCGCGCTCTGTTCACCGCACTACGCTCACACGTCGCTAAGATGCCTGAGAGTTCAACAAAGGATATGTTGGAAGCAGTCCTGGCTCTAGAGTCAGTGTTACTTTGCTCTGCTTCCACAAACACACAGTAGAATAATGGCACTGTCTCGCCCACCTGGTCTATTTCGTCCTTCAAAAGTGCCCTTAATAATGCAATGGAACTGCGCCGGTCTTCTAAAACGCCTGTGCGAACTCAACCTTTTCCTGCGCGACATTCCAATACCGATTCTAGCCCTCTCCGAAGCCGGTCTACCGAATGCAAGGACGCTCCCAGGGTACACCCGACACGGCAACCCGAGCATAACGTCGTTTGCAAATGGAAGCGCAATGATATACATAAGGCGGTAAATACCTCACGTCACCTTACCAGTGCAAGACCTCTATTCCAACTCACTGGAAGTCGCTTCTGTGCAAGTGTGTCTGGGAAACCGAAAACTGAGTGTGGTATCGGTGTACATAAGCCCACGAAAAAAGGTCTCTATGGAGAATTTCCTAAAGGACCTCTGCACTCGATGTCCCGCTCCTCGAATAATCTGTGGTGATTTTAACGCGCACCATCCACTCTGGGGAGATAAGAGTGTAGATTTTTGAGGCAAGGAACTTCTAGCAGCTGCAGATGCTGCCGACTTATCTGTGGCGAACAATGGTAAACCTACATTTTTCAGGCCACCAGATTCATGGAGTGTAATAGACCTTGTACTTTACTCCACGGACCTTCTGGTATCATCGACCACGGCTCCAGACAAGATGGGCAGCGACCATTTCCCCATTTTCACCAATATCTTGGGATTTCGAACTGCTGGTCGACAATTCTGCAATGTAACATGCTGGGACACCTACAGACAAGAGTTGGGCAAATCCACTGGTGAGCTGTTCGCAGATATGTTGCAAAGCAAGCGATCAGCAACTTCATTGCTGAAACTGCCCGACCATTTTCCTGCTCCTGACTTAAAATTGAAGAATCTCTGCGCAGCACGTAGACGAGCGGAGCGGAAAATAATGAGAAATAAAGGAAATATGTCTGCGAAAACCGAATATAACAGGATAAACGCTGCGATTCATCGCAATACAAAAACATTAAAACGAAATCAATGGGCCGCTTTCTGTGAAAGTTTATGAATGTTTACGCCCTTGACAATAGTATGGGCAGTAATAAATAGTCTTTCTGGGAAGATCCGAACACACAGGCCATTCGAAGCACTCGCTTTGAAACAAGGGATAGATTTGCAAACCCTTGCAGAGGATTTCGCAGACGTGTACATACCTGGTAGATCAGCAGGAACGGTGATTCCTCTGTCACCCCAGTTTTTTCACACGATAGATACGCCATTCACCTTCCAAGAGCTGGATATGGCACTTAGCAAATTAAGAAGACGCTGTGCCGTGGGTCCCGATTCGATCAGCAATCAAATGCTTACAAATCTACCATATGAGCAAAAAAGGGCCCTTTTGGACATACTTAATCATGTCTGGAGCACGGGAGAGATCCCATTTGTTTAGAAGACAGCATGGGTGGTGCCAGTCCTAAAGTCCGGAAAGGATCCTGCGAACATCGCGTCATATCGACCAGTATCTCTTACATCATGCGCATCTAAAATGATGAAAAGACTAATATGTACAAGATTAACTAGGTACCTTGAACAAGGAAGACGATGGCCACCGTGTATGACTGGATTTCGCCCACGATTGAGTGCCCAGGACAGTGTTTTGGACCTATTAAGCCACATCGAACACCACCGCGTCAGCGGACTCTCGACACTCGCCGTCTTCATGGACGTTGCCAAGGCATAAGATTGTGTGCTTCAGGCAGGCATCATGAACGGGCTCCAAGCTACGGGTGTGTCGGGAAATGCTCTTCGGTTCGTACATGAATTTTCCAGAGACCGCTGTGTCCGTGTTAAGCTTAGAAATGTAACGAGCGAAGAGAGACGCGTTTTCCTCGGCGTCCCACAAGGAAGTGTTTTATCTCCATGCTTTTTAACGCTGCCATGGCCAGGCTTCCCGAATTTCTGCACTCAGCTCTGAAAGCAGTTAAAATATCCATCTACGCCGATGACATCTGCATTTGGATCTCAGGGTACCAGCACAAACGTTTGGCCCGGATAGCACAGAGCGCTATTTCAATCATTGAGCGTCACTTGTTTACACTTGGCCTATCTTTATCAGCGGAAAAGTCGGCCTTCATGCTCTTCCCAGGAGCGCGACGGAAGTCAACACGTCTGTCGCTGAATATTCGAGGCCACTCAGTTTGTTGTGCAACAAGTGTTCGTTTCCTGGGCATTACCATCGACAACAAGCTATTATGGCGACGTGCGGTTGATGGTATAGTGACTGCATCAGTGCAAAGGATCAACGCTCTTCGTCGCACGGCAGGGGTCCGTTGGGGCAACAATCCTATGTCCATGCTTAAATTGAATGATGCGCTTATAACAAGCCGCATTCTTTATCAGCTGCCCCTGATATCACCATCACCAAGCCAGTTCGAACGCCTAGAAGCAGTGTACAGAAAGGGTCTTCGCTTGGCGATGGGAGTCCCTCAGGCGGCTTCAAACACGAAGGTCACCAATGAAGCCGAGTCTCTTCCGCTCCATCTTTTGGCGTCTCAGGCCTTATTGACGCAGCTGTCAAGACTGGGCGAGTCCTTCGCAGGCACGGCGCTTCTCCGGAGGCTAAGAGCAAGAACTCGCTCACATTTCAACGCGGCACTAAACACATTTCAATATTTAGGCTTGAAACTGCCTAAAAGGCGCCCTATGGACCCGCCATGGTCTTTTGTGGATGTTGCGTGCAACTTCAGCGTACCCAATCTACCAGCGAAGCGCACCATTCCAGCCGCGGAAGCAAAATTTCTTGCGCTGGACCACTTGAGCACCATGTACCGCGGCCACCTACAAGTGTACACCGACGGATCAGTGTGCACACAGACGGATAGCTGCGCAGCGGCTTTCTGCATACCCAGCCTGGGCGTGTCATGGTCGGGCCGCCTGGATCGCGTGGTTTCGTCCACAACGGTAGAAAGCGCTGCAATTACGGCGGCTTTGCGAAAACTGCGATCCTTTTCTGCACGAGATGTTGTAGTGCTGACGGACTCCGAATCGGCGCTACAAAGACCGCATCGTGGCCTACCTCAAGAAACGTTCACCAGGCAATCTTTGGCACTAATCAAACACCTAAATGGCAAGAGTTTTAATATAAAGTTCCAGTGGATCCCATCCCACGTTGGCATTGAGGGCAATGAAAAGGCTGATGCCCTTGCATGCGAAGCACGTACATCGTTTCCAAAAGTAAGAACTCCCAAGACTTACCAGAACAACAAAGATGTGATACGCAATCATTTCAAGGCGATCTACAAGTTTCCACACCAAGCATGTGTAATTCATGGACTTTCTCATGAAGAAGCGACGCTGTTGTATCGCATTAGAAACGGCTCCGCATACACCCCAGCCTGGTCATTCAAGACTGGGAGATACGCTTCCCCGTTCTGTGCCTTCTGTGGTGACATCGGGGATATTGAACATTTCATTTGGCTTTGCCCACAGTTTGATGCGCAAAGAGCAGCGATGATCCGCACCTTGCGAAAAGGCTGTGATAGGCACCGGACAGTTGATGACATCATCTTTCCTGAAGGACCCGCGGCAACTAGGAGGAACGTGCAACGAACTTTGTTGGTCTTCCTGCGAGACACTGGGCTGTCTAACACGTGGTGACATTTTCCGAATTCAGGAGATGCTCAGGCGGAACGATTGCCGGCCATGCAGGCCAGGCTAACCCCGCCTGCTCCAACAGCACCACCTATCTATCTATCTATCTATCTATCTATCTATCTATCTATCTATCTATCTATCTATCTATCTATCTATCTATCTATCTATCTATCTATCTATCTATCTATCTATCTATCTATCTATCTATCTGTCATGTGGCCTACGACATTTAGCTCTCCTTGCCATTTCGTTAATGACAGAGATACCAAATTTGATGTGGCATAACATGATTGTATGAAAAACATAGCTGACTGGTCATAACATGACTATTATGACATGTACGACATGAATGTCAAGATTGGCCTTTCATGGTCTTGCTGCTCTTGCAGTGGTCTTGTTCGCATGGCATTTTGAAAAACTGTTACGATGCGACTTGACTGCATGGCAAACATAACTGACACACCCTAACATAAACATCATGACATGCGTGTCATGTAATGACATGACAACAAGTCACGCTCAAGATTCGCTCGCTGCCATTTCGCTAGCTATGCAGATACCAAATTTAGTATAATGGGACTTGAGTGAATGGTGAAAGTATGCGAATGGTAAAAAGATGATAATCATGAGATGCGTGTCATGTAAATGCATGACTACATGCCACGCCTATGATGCACTCGTGGCCATTTCACTAGCTTCACATTATCCAAGTTTGGCGTTACGTGACGCGAACGTACGACTAAGGTAAATGATACGTCCAAACATGACAATCATGACATGCATGTCATGTACCAACACGAATATATGCTACGCTAATAGCGCACTCACGGTCATTTCACTAGCTTCACATACACCGAATTTTTGTGCCGTGACGTGAATAGATGACGAAGGTAAATGACTGGTGCAAACATGACATTCATGGCATGCGTATGATGTAAGAACATGACAACATACCACAATCATGAGGCGCTCGTGGCCGTTTCGCTAAACTCACATGCACCAAACTGGGTATTGCGTGACGCGAACGGATGACAAAAGTTAATGACACGTCCGAACATGATAATCAGGACATGTATGTTACGTAAAACATGACTACTTTCTGCACTGATAGCACGCTTGCGGTTGTTTTGCTAGTTTTAAATACGACAAATTTGTTATAACGCGACGTAAATAGACGATAAAGATAAATGATACGTCCAAACATGGTAATCATTCCAAGGAAGTGAGGTACGGCCTATTTTACGTCCGCCTCGTTACTTTGTGCTAATTTTAGAGGGGCTTATCAACCTTCCTCATTCGTGCTTCGTATATCATTGATTCCCACTGTACGTGAGATCTGCCAATTTATTTTATTATATTTTCTTTCTCCTTAGTAACAGTTAAATGAAGGTTGATCTGTGTGTACGCACCCACTGTGAGTGGAGATCGCGAGAAGTTTTATGAAAAACGTAATATGTAACAAAAATGTGAACGTAAACTGATGTTCAGTGGGAATTTCAGCTGTATTTACTCGAATGTAAACAAATCAATTTTCAGGCCATACAGTGATTCAAGCACCGCCGTTTTAGTCAATATGGTGGTGAAGGCTCAGCACGAAGACGTAGGTGAATGTCTTTGCATTGGTAAAGGAGTTATGTTCACCCATTTTCAGCGTTCAAGCAAGGCTATACTTTACTGAGTATATGTGTCTTTTGAAATGATCCCTTCGTGTCATGATTACAGAGTCACACCTGTTACATTTAGTAATCATTGTTTGGTTTTGTTCTCAGTGGGTAAACATAAAAGGAATAACCAACATTTTTCTTGCAACCTCTGGAAATTTATTGTAGAACTAATAAAGGGTGCAGAGTGTAATTGCATTTTTAGAGGCCATGGAATATTTAGAAATAGAACACTTGAATCCTGGAGACATAAGTGAGAAGTTTTTAAACAGACCTTTAAGATGGAAACACGAGAGAGAGCTAGTATCGTGAGACATGCTGAAAAAGAACTTAAAGCGCATTTGCGTGATAACTTGCGACAGTTAGTGGTGCGAAAATGTACCTAGACAGGTACATTTTCGGAGGAGATAAACGAATTAAACAGAAGCTAGAGTTGATAGACCAAAAATGTTATCGCGGAGAATTGATCGGAGCTCGAGCAGAAAACTTAGTAGCGGGAGAAACGCCAAAGAAACGAGCTCTTGAAGCTGAGAAAAGACTTGCCTGTAAAAGTGTATTACAAATAATAGAATATAAAGGAGCAAGGTACTATAATAAAGAAGCCATAGCTGGTGAGTTTTTCGGAATATTACAAAGAGATATTCACAACCAGTGTACACGCCGATTTTTAAATATTGATTCCCTTTATTATATGCCATGACTTCATGACGAAAGAAAAATAATTTAAATTGCATATAACAGAGCAAGAAGACAAAAAAGCAATCTATAAGGTAAACAATGGTTTGATATGTGTGGTTTGACGTCACAAAACCACCATATGATTATGAGAGACGCCGTAGTGGAGGGCTCCGGAAATTTCGACCACCTGGAGTTCCTTAAGATGCACCCAAATCTGAGCACACGAGCCTACAACATTTCCGCCTCCATCGCAAATGCAGCCGCCACAGCCGGGATCCGAACCCGCGACCTGCTGGTCAGCAGCTAGACCACCGCGGTGAGGCTAAGTAAACATTTATAAGTCTCCAGGACCAGATGGCCTGAGTGCTGCAGTATACAAAAGGAATCAAAGATGCACTTTTACCTATTAAAAAGGAAGTATTTAACGAGGCTCTTAAGTGTAACGACTCGCACCATCGATTTTGTCAGCCCATACGGTCCTAATACTAAAAACAAATGATCCCGCGAAGTTAAAAAGTGTTACTGCATGTAGGCTGATTAGCCTAACTAGTGTTGCCTATAAAATATTGAAAAAAAATATTGGCCAGAACACTCCAGACAGTTACAAAATTGGTTAGGCCCCACCAAACTTGTGGCATAAAGGGAACAAAAATAATGAGCAACATTAACATAGCACGATCAATCCTGGAAAATTGTAACGCTAAGCATCTCAATGTTGTCATATTTCAAAGTGACATCGAAAAGGCATTTGAGCACGTGCCGCAAAACTTGCTTTTTTTAATTTTTGAGCACATGAACGTAGGGAGTTGATCAGCGACGGAGTGCGCATTGCTGACGGGATGCACGACGAAATTTATGGAAATAGAACTGCGGGTGAGCGTATACCTGAGCTGCGGTCAGTGAGACAGAGGTGCCAGCTATCACTTCTGCTTTTTTCTATATTTATTGCACCTTTCTGATCAAAACTAATAATAACAGTGCAATACGTGGCTTTAAATTGCATGAAGCTGGGGTTAGCTTCCTGGCATATGCTGACTGCAATTTTCTGTACAAATGATGAGTATAATGTATGCAGTGAATGTCTTCAAAACTTTTTGCCAGGTGAGTGGTATTGCCGTCAAGTGGGATAAGTGCATTGGTTTGTGGCATGTGAAATTGGATGTTACACCATGGGTATTTCTAAAGAATAAATGGCAGAAAACACCAGTGAACCATTTAGGAGTGCCGCTGGAGTTCTATAGTGACAGTGAACCATATTGTAAAAAAGAAACATGGGCATTGCGCAATGATGTAAAACAATGAAAAGGTTGTGGTATTTGGATATTCACAAGGGTCACAACGTGCAACTTGTTTCTAGTGAGCAAGCTGCAGTACGTACTGCAGGTTTTGCACTGCAGTAGAATGAGTGTACAGAACATACACAGTGTATTGGCAGTTTTCATTTAGAGTTCAATCTGGGAAAAGTCAAGCCGCACAAGCCTCTTCAGAAAAGTTCGAGATGGCGGGCTCGGATTAGTTCCTTTGGGCATAAGACAACTTGTCAATCGTTTATATTTTCTACATGATTTAGATCACCCTTTTTTGAGAACTGTGATAAAAATAAGGTTGTCTAGAGTGCTGCCGAGATTTCTCGTATCGTCATCAAATGTGCAAAAGCCCATACATGAGTATTCAAAGGAAAATGTTTCGTCTTTCCACTTTCTATCAGTGAGATGGTCGTTAGAGTAACTGACTGAAGTATCACGTAAAAATTTATATAATTGCTTGTCGGTGTTTTGCTGCCTGTACCATTGTACCGTCAGCTATACTGTGCAGGCCCCGGACAGGATGTTCTGAAACGTGTTGAAAGAATGCTTGTAGCACTAGGGGTGAAAACACTTTTCTTTAAAATACATGCCGGTACTTTACCAGTTGAAACATAGTTGCAGGATAGGGGATTCTTCATACCATAGAGCACACATTTTCACTTGTGGTGTAAACCAGAAATAATTGAACGCGTGTTATAGATAGCTGGAGCAGTTTTCTTTCCTGGGACAAATTGCAGAAAACCTTGAAAAAATAAATACCGTGAGGCCCACATGGCGTCCCTTTTCTTTCTGGTAAAAACGAGGCACGCGTACATTAGGATCTATTTTGCTTGAGGGCTTGCACAGCGTACGAAAATATTTGTGTCCTTGAAAACGCGGATGTAAAAGAGCTATCTGTGCGCCAATATTTTTGTGAATCTGTGTGCCATTTTCTTGAAGTGCTGAAGGGCCAAGAGGATGTACCAGACTGTATCGGGCGCATTGAACTATTGGTAGGAATGCCGGAATATTGAGCAACTGTTAGCTCAGATCTGGTGGTTCTTCAATGAGTTTTGTGGTTGTATTTTGTGACACACTTGTGTTTTTTCCAAAATGTGAATATTTGAAAGGTGAATAGCCTTAATATGAAAGGCTATAAAGAAAAAGAGCTCGGCATGGCAGAGTGGTTAGTTTGTTCTGTTTAAAATCCGTGGGTTGCACGCTCGGATCTCTGTGATGGCGTGTTATTTTTACGGGTGCTTTTCACATCAATTTTATAGAAATATTTCTTTCATTTTCAGTGGCAGCTCATCACGGTGGTTCTGACACCATTTTGTGCTCCAACGTTGCCGGCACTTCTGCATCCACCAAATGCCACCACACACCATGTGTCATGGTTGACGTTTTTTCAGCATTGAACCCACTACAATAATTCACTCTAATGGTGGGTGGGGACTTCCACTGTGCCCACCATTCGTTTTTTTTTTCAATAGGAAACCATCGATAGTACGCGCATAAACCTAGGAAGCGACGTACTGACTTCTCTCTGGGTGTCGGAGCTTCGTGACAGCAGTGGTCTTTTCGGGATCTGGACGAGCTGACGGCGTGTCCGAGGAATTGCAGCTCTTCAAAGCCAAACCGGAATTTTTTTTTCTGGTTTTATGGTCAAGTCTGTCGAATGGTTGGCTTATAATACTGCGCGGAGTCGCTCTGGATGTTGGTAAAACGTAGCGGAAAATACGACAACGTCGTCCGGGTACACCAAGCAGGAGTGCCATTTCAGTACTGCGGGGACAGCGTTCATCATTTTCTGAAACGTCGCTGGTGCTATGCACAGGCCGAATGGAAGCGTTCTCAATTCGTAGTGGTCATCTGGGGTTACTAATGCCGTTTTTTTCACAATTCCACTCATCCCTTTCGAGTTACAAACACCAGCTCTGGAGAACAAGGGAGGAGAAAAATTTTGCACTCAGTAGCCGGTTGAATGTGTCATCGGTAGGCGGCAGATGGTATGCATACCGTTTGGTTACGCTGATCAGTTTTCGATAGTCTACGCCAAATCGAAGGGTGTTATCTTTATTTTTAACAAGCACTACAGCAGATGCCTATGGACGGCTCGAAGGCTTGATCACGCCATCTTAAATCATCATCTTCACATCATCCTTCATGGTGTCTCTTTCCCTTGCATATGGTTTCTGGCATATCGGCCTTGTGGCTTTTTCAGTTATAATGCTGTGTTTTACAATAGCCGTCCGTCACACCTTCGAGAAGGTTGAAAAGCAGTCCTCAATTTCTTTTATCAGAGCACATAATCGCTTATTCATTTACTTTCTGGGAGCCTACGGTTGATGTTAACCGATGCACCGACGTTGCAGGTGGGTGATTTCTCGAGAGATTGACACGTGTCAGAAGTTGATATTATAGATTTGATTATTTATTTTATATATTGTGCACATACCACCCAGTATCCCAAAAGTGCACCTCGTTTTTTTATTGCCTGTGTAGTTTAGGAGAAAAAACATTGAACTTATTTTGTACAGAGGGACCGATTTTGTCTGTTATCATTTTCGAAAGTTAATGACGATATAATAACACAAATATTAGCTTGATGAAGATGATTTTTTTCTAGCAAATGTACGCGTCATGAAAAGTGAAGTAGCATTTTTAAAGCTTGTATGCTGAAGCAAAATGTTTCTGGAAAATGTGTGAATGTGTAACTTTTTAAAAGTTGCTTGATTTGAGATTTTTTTTTATCCTGAGCTAAACAAGCTAATGTTCCATTACATAGTTACCAATTACAACATAATGTTTGCACCATCGCCTGCCAATACCGTGTCTGTACCTCACACACATAATTTTATAAATGGCGTCCAACTTTAAAACTCGTCCACAGTAAAGCCTATTGAATTATGTATTTAAAAACCCATCTTTGATAGTTCTTAAAATATCGTAAAACGCTCTTCACAGATGATAAAAAAAGAATATCCAAAAACATATTGCATTATTTCACTTGCCGTAACAATATTACGAGTGCAAGTTCCAGTTTTCGATAACCGCATAAGAAATCGGACTAAAAAGACAAGGAAACTGATTTCTAAATGATTGATGCCACTTTAGTGACATTTAAGCAAACATTGAGTGCTTTTTTAAGATCAGTGTTGTTGGCGGCATCGCTCAAAGAAAAATGGCAGCATATCCACGGAGTGAATGATGAAGAGTGGGGCGAAGAATTCGTCCGTCCATTCGTTCTTGCTTCCGTCCGTCCATGCGTGCATCAGCGTGACCGTCCATGCGTCCATCAGCCCGTCCGTGCGTGCGTCTGTTCGTGCGTCCGTCCCTGCGTTCGTCCATGCAGCCGCCCCTGCGTCCGTTCATGCGTCCATCCATGCATCTGTCTATGTGTCCGTTCGTCCATCTATTCAACACTCCAAGTACCACCATCTCGCATCTTTTCATCATATATTCCCCATATAGAAGCACCGCCATCCAGCGTACATTACAAGGACTAAACGAGAGGTGGCACACGCACACTTTCTTACGGCTTGCGCTTCGGGTCCACTTCCCACCTTTAACCACCTCGAGTTCATGGTATATACTAGTTCACTGTATTCATGGCACTGCGGCCGAACGCTCGCTAAACCTGTCGAAAACCAAGGAGGTTACGCCCAGCGAGTAGGACGTAGCAAACTTTTTCAGTCAGATAGTGCTCAATGTACATGCCAATGGCTGCTAATGGGAAATGAGATGCGGAGAATTCGGCTTTTACTTTCTTACGGCTTGCGCTTCGTATCTACTTCCCATTTTTAACCCCCTCGAGTTCATTCATGGTATATACAAGTTCATTGTATTCATGGCACTGCGGCTCAACGCTCACTAAACCTTTCTAAAGCTAAGAAGGAAAAGGAAGGAAAATAGAGGAAAAAGAAAGGCAAGGAGGTTAACCAGCCTATAGGCAGCCGGTTTGCTACCCTGCGCATGGGAGAGGGATGGGGGAGATGAAAGAGAGCAGAGAGGAAAGATAGAAACAGCACATTCGGCAGCACATGCGCGCACACTCAGTCATAGTCCAGTCTTGTCTTTCGCGGTGTGTGACATTGCTGTTACAGTCGCTTGTTCAAGTCGGTGTCGCGTAGGAATTTCAACAGAGCTTTCGTCGCCTTCTGTTGCAGTGTCTTCTCTTGGGCACTTGACACAATAGTGTCCACAGACATTTGGCTGTTGTCGATGCGCGCAAAAGCACACGCCAGTGACTGTCTCTGGATTTCATACAATGGACAGTCACACAGGATGTGGTGTAGCGTCTCTTCGCAACGACAGGCATCGCAGAGAGCGTTGTCGGCCATTCCTATGACAAAGAAGTAAGATTTTGTAAATGCCACTCCTAGCCATACGCCATGAAGTAGTGTGGCTTCTCTTCGGTCGAGTCGGGCATGCGGAGAGCCATCAAAGAGGACAGGTGGTGTTGACGATTCGTATCGATGCTTGGTGGGCACCATAGTGAAAACCTGATTTCACGCGCAAGTCGTCGAAGATTACTGGCAGCATCAGTCCTCGAAAGTGGTATGGCTTCTTCTCGTGCTCCTTCAAGGGCTGCTCGCGCGGCAGTATCGGCATGTTCATTCCCTTTGATGCCGCAATGACTTGGCAGCCATTGAAGCGTCACATGATGCCCTTTCTCGAGTAAAGTGTGGAGAAGGCATCGAATTTCGAAAACAAGCTGTTCGTACGGGCCGCGACGCAGTGCTGAGAGCACAGATTGTAGGGCAGCCCTTGAGTCGCTGAAAATCGACCATCGTTGCGGTGGTTCCCGATTGACCACACAAAGTGCGGCGCGCAAAGCAGCTAGTTCCGCTGCTGTAGATGCCGTGGAGTGGTCATTCCTAAAGCTGATGGTAACACCTCTTGCTGGGATAACTACTGCCCCTGACGAACACTGGTTGTTCGTGGAACCATCGGTGTATACATGTATGCTGTCTGAATATTTCTCGTGCAAAAGAAGAAGAGACAGTTGTTTCAGCACGGGCGACGAAAACTCAGATTTCCTCCGGATCCCTGGTACACTAAGATGCACTGTGGGTCGAATAAGACACCAAGGTGGTATAGATGGTTTAGATGCATGAGTGAAGCCCGAGGGAAGTTTATCGTTGTATTTCACGATATTTTTGGCGAACGATGCTTGGCGCCTCTCTGAAGGCAACAGTGCAAGGTGATGGCCGGGGGCACGTGCGAGGTGTCGGATGTGCATTCTCAGGACTTCTACAACAATGTGAGTTTGTATCGGATAGTCACCAGCAATTGCAATTGTTGCTTCTGTTGACGTACATCTGGGCAGACCGAGGCACACTCTCAGCACTTGGGCTTGTACTGCCTGTAAAACACGAACATTGGTCTTGCAGGTATTGCTAAGCACAGGCAAGCTATATCTGAGGAAAGCAAGAAACAGGGCCCTGTAGAGCTCCATCATTGCGTCTACTGACATCCCCCACGTCTTTGCTGCCAGGAACTTGAACAGTTGAGAAATAACGGTCAGGCGCTTCTTCATATAGGTCACATGCGGACTCCAACAGAGGTCCCTATCAATATTGATGCCCAGAAACCGGTGGGTTTTGGCGTAAGAAATCGGTCGCCCGCAGATTGAGATGACATAAGGGGTCATTGCTTTGCGAGTGAAAGCCACCAGCGCGCATTTTTCTGGTGATATGCTGAGACCTTGTTTGAACAAATAGTTGGCAATCATAGTTGCTGCTTTTTGAAGCCGGGAACGTATCTGAGGACGTGTGACTGCCGATGTCCAGACACAGATGTCGTCTGCGTATATTGAGATTTTAATGGTGCTTGGCAAGTATTCGGCAAGGCCAACTAGTGCAAGTTTGAATAGCGTCAGGCTAAGAACCCCGCCTTGAAGAACACCCTTGGAAGTATAGCGTCGCGTAGTTGGGCCATCTTCTGCTAACACAAAGAATGATCTTGCAGCCAGGTAACTCGATATCCACCGAAAGACTCGACCACCAAGGCCAACCACCGCAAGAGCACCCAAAATGGCTTCCTGTAGTATATTATCATAAGCACCTTTCACATCTAGAAACAAAGCTGCAGATAGTCGCTTACGGGATCTTTCGTGCTGAACGTACGAAACTAGATCAACGACATTGTCAATAGAAGAGCGGTCGCGTCGGAAACCAGCCATTTAATTCGCATAAATCTTGTAGTATTCAAGATACCACTCCAGGCGGCCTAGTATTATCCGTTCCATTATCTTCCCTACGCAGCTGGCCAGTGCTATTGGGCGGTATGAGGTTAGTTTGAGTGGGGATTTGCCCTGCTTCAAGATGGGTAACAAGCGGCTTACTTTCCAGTCATCAGGAACATTGCCATCCTGCCACGAGATGTTGTAGAGGCTCAACAGTTCTCTCCTTGCACCTTCCCCAAGGTTGCACAAGGCTCGGTACGGAATACCATCTGGGCCCGGAGAAGTTGAACGCCTGCAGAGAGCTAGTGCCGCCTCGAGCTCCTCCATTGTAAAAAGGAGGTCCATGTGGTAGTCACGGGAACAGGGGACGTCACCTCTCACTGGAGAATCTGGACGAGTGGCTTGGTTGGCGATCTGCGAACAGAAATCGTCTGCGACATCGATGTCTTGCCTCCTTTGAAATAGCGCGAGTGCTTTGAATGGAAAGCGCTGTTCCGTAGGGTGACGCAGACCTTGCACCGTTTTCCAAATGTGTGAGAGTGGCTTGCGAGGGTCTAGTGACTGGCAAAACGTTGTCCATCGTTCCGACGCTAATCTATCCATGCGACGCCGAATCTTCTTTTGCATCCTCCTGGCTGCCCTAAGATCGTGAATTGATTTTGTACGCCAATACCGACGCTCCGCCCGGCGTCGCAGTGCTCGGAGTCGCTCCAACTCTATATCAAAGTCGTTTCGTGTGGAAGATATTGTCACCGTGCGAGTGGCGTTTTGCATTGTGCTCTTAATTGTTTCCTCTAACCCAGATCGTAGGCCATCGCTGCAAGCATCTTCCATGTCAGATTTGAAGTTGGTCCATTGGACTGCTCGAATGGTCGTCCGTGGACCATAACTAGACAAGCCTTTGATGTTAATGTAGATTGGAATGTGATCACTTCCTCGTGTCTGGACATCTGGAAACCACTTGACGTATCTCGCGAGGGAGTTGGAGACAAAAGCAAGGTCAAGACAGCTGCCGTATGTCACCCCTCGAAGAAAAGTGGGGCTGCCGTCGTTCAGGAGAGTAAGGCCATAATTGTAGGCGATGTCTGCTAACCTGCGGCCTCTTGCATTTCTCCGCGTACTTCCCCATGCGTGATTGTGCGCATTGAAATCACCTATGAGGACCCATGGTGCAGGACACACTCTCAAAATATCCGCTAATCTCCTGGAATCGAGATTACTTGACGGCGATATATAAACGCCTATGAGAGTAAACATGAGTTGGTTCTTTTTCACAGTGATGTAGACATACTGATTGTCATCGTGAGGTGCAATTGGTTGCA
This sequence comes from Rhipicephalus microplus, assembly GCF_013339725.1. NCBI lineage: Eukaryota > Metazoa > Arthropoda > Arachnida > Ixodida > Ixodidae > Rhipicephalus > Rhipicephalus microplus. Next base: position 109,322,897 of record NC_051169.1, read on the forward strand.
CAACATACGTCAGTTCACGACGAACAAAGACAATGATTTTGCTGCAGGCACCGTTCGTTGAAGACATGACAGCTTTGTACCCCGATAGTCTAATTGGTTTCGACAAATTGGGTTCACAAATGACGATAATTGGAAACACGTTGGTAAACACAAACTGACGAAAATCTGAAAGGCGTGATTTTCGTCCTCTGGCGTTCCATTCGATGACGGATGCAGCCTTGACTTCTTTAAGAAATGTTGAGGTGTGAGTAGCCATCTTCCTAGTTGAGAGATTCAAGCACTGGGCTTAGGGCGTTCAATAGTCCAAGTGCGCTTCGAGCAGATGGTATCTTCATCTCGACTAATATCGCTCGGATGGCTTCTATAAGGGAACGCAGCACCGAGATCACTTGACGATCAGTTTTAGGCAAATCTTTCATGGTTGGAGACGGCTCTTGTGTGGCCACAACCTGCAGAGGTTCCTTGGCAGAAGAGCGCGTCGGAAGCGTGGGCCATTCCTCCAGAGAAGCAGGCTTCTCTGTTTCTTTCGTAGAAGTGGTGGGCCCTTTCGCGGCGCTACTAGATGAAACCGCTAAAGAGTGCGAAGGAGCGTCTGGGGAATGTTCCTTCTTTGAAGACTTTCGATGATGCCGACGTCGACGCCGACGCCGGACTACTTCGGCTGCCTCCCTGTGTGTTGAGTTGTCTCGGGCTATTTGTCTGAGAACCGCGCGCTTCTTTTGCATTCGAGGACAGTCTTTCGACGAGGCAGCATGAGGACCACTGCAGTTGGCGCACTTCAGAGTAGTCGCCCGACAGGCGTCTTCAGCATGAGATTCAGCGCAGCGGGGACACAGTCGTAAGTTGGGGCATACGCCCTTGACGTGTCCTAGCCTGAAGCACTGATGACATTGAAGTGGCTTTTGGATGAATGGTCGAACCGGATGTCGAAAATGTCCAACTTTAACGTGGGACAGTATGCAATCTCCCTTGAAAAACACTTTCACGCAGCGCGTATTTCCAAGGCGCCGCACTTGCGTAATGACAGTTCCCTCGTTTGCAGGCTTGATGAGGGTAGAAAAGTCAGCATTAGGAATGGCAGTGTCGATGTCATAAATTACACCGGCAATTGATTTGTCATCCATCGGGATAAAGGGGCGCATTTTATTGCCACCTAGCTCAGTCATTTGCTGCAGCTGTCCTAGCGCGCTCACATCGTGCACGTCTATGGCGAGAATGTTCTTCCTTGGGTTTACTCGTACGTCCTTAATTTGATGTGGCACCGCACATTCGAGAGCAACCGAAAGGGCTTGCCTGTTCAGGAGCCGTAGATTGCTTGATGGATGTTCGGGCATGAAGATGATGACGTGCGGCCAGCGCGCAGGCCTTGAATGCACAGTCGCTGTGCTTGCAGGAGCTGATGCTGCTGTATTCGCCGTCCTTCTCTTTGCCCTCTTACCCCGGACAGGTATAAAGCTGCCATCGGATGTGTCGTCTTCCGACATAGAATAGAGATCGGTGTCCTCAGTGTCACTGGGAGAGCCAGCTCGCTTCCTTGTGGCTGACGGGTGTGAGGACCTGTGACCAGGCGGGCCTCTGGCATGCTCCATGTCCATCACCGCAAGACGGAGAGGCGAGGCACCTCAAAAGACCGATAATTTCACTAAAATGAAACAGAGCGCTGAAACAAGCGTTCTTCTAAAGAGACAGCTTTCTTGTTAGATAGTTCTCATTGTACATGCCAATGGCTGCTAATGGTGATAGTAGCCTGCGCGTTAACTAAAAGCCGAATGCTCCTGTCTCTCATTCCCCTATTAGCAGCCATTGACATGTACATTGAACACTATTCTTTATTGTTCAACAACGCACAGAAGAAGTCTCTCACCGGCACCACCTTGGAGGTCAAAATGTTATACTTGTTACATAATACGGGGGACGAACGGGTGCCGCTGTAAGGAGCTTTGCCCCTAACAAAGTGGGCTTGAGCTTTTGAATCGTTTGAACAGAACCAAATTCACAGAGGGAAAGTAAATTTGGTAAACGGGAAGTGCCGTTTTAAGGTCACCCTTCTGAAGTACATGATTTCCCTTTCAAGCCGAAGCTTAAGATCCCCGAGTTTTTGGCACTTCAGTTGCTCACCTCGGTTACACGAGGCAGCTATTACAGTCATCTGCATTTAATTTTTAAGCTCTAAACAGTTAAATGGCAACAGGCTCGCGAGAGAAACCATCGAATCATAACGAATACTGAGATTTAGTAACGCTGCTGCCGCTTCCTTAACCTGAACACGTTTTAGCGTTTCCTTCCCCGGTTACCGGCTCAAAAATTCATGCGCGGCCCATCTTGTAAACAGTGTATGATGTCATAAGGTTTCAACTATAGGAAACAGCAACAATTCTGTTGTTTTTGATTGATACGTTGGGTTTAACGTCCCAAAGTTATCGTATCATTATGAGAGACGCAGTAGGGGAGGGCTCCGGAAAGTTCGACCACTCGGGGCTCTTAAACGTGGATCTAAATCTGAGCACACGGAGTCCGTAATTTTAACAAAACGTAATTTAGTAAGCCCTAGCAAAGCACGACACCTCAGTCTCCCAACCAAGAGCGACTAGCTCGGGAGTACTTAAACCAGAATGAGAAATGATGATGTAAAAGACCACATGGCTAAAGAATGTCAAAATGCTCTGTGTAAATGGAGGTTATTTAGAGACCATTCGTTACTTTAAGATTGTTTTAGTGCATATTTTTGCCACGTGTTGCAGGCCTATGTTTTCAGTGCGTTTGATCAACCTCACCTAGCGTTACAATTTATGGTCGTGTTTTGTTTGTCTCAAACACTGCTGCAAGTTATTTGACAAATTGCAGGGTTTCGAGCACACCATGGCTTTTTTTTCAATGATTCCTCAGCTTAAGAAGGGATACGGGAGGAGGTCATTCAGAGTTTTCATGTACTACCTCCCGCGGTCCTACGCTGGAGTTAAACCATTTTAATACATCGCGTTGTCTGCAATTATGTATGAACTGCCTTAGAGTGTGCCATTATGACTTGCCTTTCTGGCATTAAAGCAGAGCGAATCCAACCAGAAATTTGCCTTTACATAAATTTATTCCTCAGTGTGCTAATCTGCTTCTCCTCTGTAATTATTGCCCTGTTCAAACGACTCAGACGCTCAATCCCTCTTTTTGTAGCCCAATTTATCATGCGTTTACCGCCTTAGTGCATACTCGGAAAGTTGTAACTTCCACCCATATTATTGTTGCTGCAAATGAAATAGTGCAATATGTTTTTCAATATGCTCTTTCTATGATCATCGACGAACGTTTCACGAAATTTCAAAGAAAATTTAAGATGGCATTTTTCATATATTATTTTTCAATATGCTTCACTGTTGAATTTGAAAGCTTGAGGTCATTTAAAATTTGATATGTTTAGGGTATACAGTCAGGTATTGACAGGTAATAGTGCAACCTTTATGTTGCAATAGGTCACTGTTATAAAACACTGGTTTGTTGAGCTTACGAGAAACAAAATCTCAAATCATGTAGCTTTTAAAAATTGTCACCAGTTCAGATATTTTTCCGAAACACTTTGCTTCAGCATACAAGCTTGAAACAATGCTACTTCACTCTTCACTAAGTAAACAATTCCTGGAAGAAAGTCGTCTTAATCAAGCTGATATTCGTGTTTTTATATTGCCGTTACCATTAGAAATTGACAAGAGACGAAATTGGTGCCTCTGTATGAAAGAAGCTCCATATTTTTTTTCTCTTATACTATGCAGGTAATGAAAAAACGAAGTTCACTTTGGGGCTCCCGGATGGTGTGTGCACAAAACATAAAATAAAATATCAAATCTAAAATATCAACTTTTTGACCCGTGTTGATCTCTCGTAGAATCACCCAGGTTTCTCGTTATACGCTTGCGCACCAATACATAACGCTGGTTAAAGAAGCTGCTCACTCGATGTGATGAGAATCATCATCATGATCATAAGCTTGTTTACGCCCACTGCTCAGCAAAGGCCTCTCCCATGTTCTTATAGTTATCTCCATCTTGTGCTAGCTGCTGCCAGTGTATGCCTGCAAATTTTCCAATCTTATGTGCCCACCTAACTTTTTGTATCCCCTTCAGCCACTTGCCTTCCCTTTGAATCGAATGTTTGCTCATCAATGACCAGCTATTTTCTTGCCTTTGCTTTACGTGCCCATGACCACTTATTCTTTATTTTGACTATGATACCCTCAACACCCATTTTTTTCCCTGATACACTCTGCTGCATTCTTTTCTGTTAGGGTTACACTTATCATTTTCGTTTCTGCTACTTGCTGCGACGTCCTCAACTTACGTTGAATCCACTTAGTAATCCTCTGGGCTTCTGCTTAAGAGGCAAGTACCACTGAGATGCCGCTGGTGTGTACCTTTTTCATAAGGGATAGTGGCCATCTACTATTCACGATTTAAGAATGCTTGTCTAATGTGTTCCACCCCATTCCTGTTCTTCTAGTTACTTAAATCTCGTGGTTTGGATCCACGGTTAATACTTGTACTAAGTAGACGTATTTTTTTAGAACTTCAAGTACACTGCTAGCTATCTTGAAGGGCTGCTCTCTTCCGAGGCTGTTGTAAATTACTTTAATTACTTTCGTTTACTCGATATTTATTTCAAGGTTTAACTTTCTGGTTTCCTTGTGTAGTTCCGTAATAGTTACTTTAAATTTGTCCCTTGCGTTACTCAGCAATGCAATGTGATCGCTGAAGCGCAGCTTACTAAGGTGCTCTCTATGAACACGTATCTCACCCTCTTTCCATTATAAGCTTCTGAAAACCTCCTGATAAGAATATGTGGTAGTTACTAAGCGATTTCAAGCACGAGCTTGACACTTTCTAGAACGCTTTACTGTCACGCTGAATGCTCTGGTTATAGTACACCATGCCGTGCTAATCAAAACTATTGTGTTCAATAGCACTGATTGCGTAATTTTGAATAGATTGATACGTGTAGTTCAACGTCTTCAACCACCCTATAACTATGAGACACACCGTAATTGAGTACTCCGGTAATGTATGCTATATTATAAAAATGTGAAATTTTAAGACTTCGCATTTATATAGAAGAACGCTGAAATAAAAAAAAACTGCAATAATATTTGCTTGCGGAGAAAACAGATCAATGGAAAAGTCATTTCTCTGAGTCGTACTTATCGCTATATTTCGGCACACCAGATCATTTGGAGGTGTATGAATGCTCAGGAAATGGGCTAATTACAATAAAGAGAAATTGCGTGCGTCACAGAAATACCTCCATATACCATGACAGTGGCAAATACGCGCAGTTTATTACATTCACAACGCATATGACCAAGTGCTTTGCAATTAAAAGAGCATTACGTCTTCAGATCGGTCTGTGTTTACAGTTACAAGTGCTTAGGCGGTTTGTATTTTTTTGTTTTTTTTTCTGACGGCTGCTCACATTTCTCTATAGGAGCACCGAAATTTTTTTAAAGAAGTGGTCAATTACGCAATTTCTAGCGGCACCGCGTCACTTGACGCTAAAAAATGGGCTCAGGAAAGCAGAAAAGCGTCACGGAACCTTCGCAGGAGCAACGTGGTTCTACACAAGACGCGTATTTGTGAGCGAAGTGGTGAATGATATGAAACAATTATTGGGACAGAGGTTATTTTACGAGGTAGATAGTGGTATTTTTTGGGCAATTGACAGTTTTCGTATAACATGATCTATCGCACAAAGCGCTTGTTACTAACTAGCATGGGTTACGGTGCGATGCGTCTATAGCAGCTGCCATCCGGATAAGGGTTAAAGGACGCACAGTTGTTACATTATTGATTTCCGGCTTCACGATGACTTTCACTGATTACTCGCCGTGGGATTTAGAAAGTTACTGCTCAATTTGCTTGGTTCTGAAGATTTGTCAATCTATGCTGAGAAGCCGCCCTCTGGACTTTCCTTATGTAGGGAAAATTGCACAATTCGGTGATTGCGCCAAGCAAAAATGGCGGGTGCACCAATGTTGCCTGAGCACAACGAATTATGAATATTTTTGTTGAACAGCACCAGCTAGGGCACAGTCAAACAAGCAGGACACACAGGTATGAGGGGGGGGGGGGAGCAGTTCTCAGGCTGCGCTCCCATAGGAGTGCATGGGATAGTGGACTGGAATTTTTTGACCACCTCTGTACGTATGTTGTTCGCATGGTTCACCTGTGATACTCTAGATTTAACTAGCATTCGTTATAAGATTCATGGGTTATGAAAATATCTTATTATATCGTCTATGCGTCAGGGTAAGTTTTAAAATGCTGTAGATTCTAAGCAGTTTTCTGCACTACAAATAGTCGATTTGTTACTTAATTCAAGTTCATAGCACTCAACCCAAATTATCTGTTGTGAATACCACGTTAAGTTTTATATTAACTTGCCCAAGTCATGGGCGAGAACCAATAGAGCAGGGCATGGCTGAGTGACCCACAGTGTATAATTTTTAGATCAAAGCAGTCATGCTTCCTTTCAACAACTCATAAGTGGGTATGACAGATCTATTTCAACAAAAATGTTACCTTGATTCAAAGTAATACAGCAGCTCAACATTGAACAGCGTGTATTTTCAATGACTTTGTACTAAAACAAGACGAAAGTGATGTTGTAAAAAATTGGATTTCAGATCAACAAATGGGGCAACCAAATAAAAAAGACCACCATGAACTAAAACTAGGCAGCGAGCAAGATCAGCGGGCTGCATTTGTTGAAGAACGATCCAGTCACAGTATGTATGAAAAGTGCCAAGCGTTTTGGCAATGTTTAAAATACTGCACGAGATTATGCTACAATTATTTCGACAATGTATATTTCTGATTCCTTGTTTATGCTCTTAATTCCACAAAGTGTACGAGGGAAACATTATCAGTTCTTGCATGTGCGAATGCAGCCGATGAGGAATGCTCCTTATAAATGGGACGCAAATGGCAATGCGTCTAACCTCGCTGCTGGCTTTCATGAAGGCGGCAGGGTGAAAAGTGGGTGCGGAGAGCGTCTGCTGGACTCGGTGTTGGGAACGACAGATTCAATCAGTGTGCGGTGCGCCCCGCAAATTGCAAGCCAACCTAGGTATCGCGTTCGCTGGTTTGAGGGAAAAAGGCAGAGATCGGAGAAATGTTCACACCAGTGCTCAATATATTCAATGCGTAGTTATACAAAACACAATCAAATTTTGTCACGGGGTTTCTCGTAGCAAATACATGCTAGAAAAATTCCTCCAAGTGTAACTGCACATACGTGACTACCCCCAAGTTCTCAATACAAATATGCCCACTTGTCGAAGTCACTCAAAAGTTAATTATCAAATCGTAGTTGATTCGGCCACCAATAGTCATAATAATTGTCTAACTGTATGTCTGTCTGGATGCATAAGTTATCTTCAAAGATGTTTTTGTGTCCTTCCCAGTGCTGAACTTTAAGGAAACCATGACGCTTACCAATGAACACTGAATATATATGTGTGCAATGACGAATGGTCTCTAGTGTTGTTAAAGAAAACGGTAGAAGTGCGGTCTAAATGAGCTTGTGGGAGGGTCTAATAACTTACAAAAATGGTTGAGTAGGGCCACCCGCAGGGTGTACTGATTGGGAGTGAGATTGCGGTCAATTCATTGAGAACGTGGTAGGTACGAAATGATAGCTGTGAAGAAAAAACCTCAGCATCCCCAGCGTCTGCCTGTAGAGAATATGAATCGTCAAACAATTGATAGGCGAAGCTTCGGTCAAAATGAACATGACCAAAAACTCATCGCCGTGCAGGTAGACCCGACACGGGGACGTGTTTGAAGCTTGAAGTGCGCTGACAACCTATCGAATAGTACGGAGGGCAAAAGAAAGTAAGAAGTGGTAATGGTGGCTGGCAAGCTTGGACAACGGGAAAAAAATTGAAAGGTCACGCTCAGAATGGCAAGTACTTCAAAACGTGCCCCGCGTTTGTCGCGCACATATGACGTACGAAATGTAGTCACAGGTACAGATGAATGAAAATAAGCGTCTCAATTGTTCGCTGTGTCTGAAAGAGCGCCCTTTTCACAAACGGAGACTGTGCAACGATTGCAGTGACCTATGTGCGCCCGGTAACTACAACAGAATTATTCGAATAGAAGCTGAAAGCCAGCAAAATGTACGATCCTCCCCATATCGAGATAAGGGCGCGCGAGTGAGCGTTCATCTTTTTCCTCTCTGCGAGGCAAAGTACGCGGGGGAGACGAGGGTGCGCACCACCGTGTCGTGATGATGTGGCGACGCGCGCTCATTTCACCATCTTGCTAGTAATGCTGAAAGCACGATAGCTCTCCCCGAGATGCCAATCAACAGTGGTAAGAGGTAGATATAAACAGCTTGCCGTTTGAAAGTTGAAGGACGTGCCCCTCCGTGTCTCAGTAGTTAACGCCTCGCACTCACGTTACAGAGGATCCAAATCGATTCCGCACGCCAGAGTCTCCTGCTGGTTTTTTTTTGTTGCTATTTTATATATATAGATACGTATACATATACGGTGAGTGACGCTGACGCCGGCGGCAAAATTCAGCTGTGAGTGTCCATCTAATTTCTATTGCAATAAAAACGGTTGGGTCGGAAAAGGCAGCGCAGGAGATGGAAACAAGATGGAAAGAGAATTGAGAATTAGTAGTGTCTGGGGCAACCGACACTCCATTAGGAGTGGCAGAGGAGACTTCTTTAATGTTGAAAATCAATGGAGGCAGCGAACGTTTATTGCTGGTGAAGTCAATAGGGCTTAAAATTGAGATACCAAGAAGCTTGGGTACCCAAGGAGCTTAGACCGCGGCATAGCGCATGTGCAGAACCCAAACCAACTTGGGGGTCTTACGTTCATGTTGACCCAAGGTTTGAAAATAGAAAACTAGCATGAGGCCCCAAGGTGTGTTAGGTCGTCAGCGAGACAAAGCAGACAGAGTGCGAGCCACAGTGCCGCATGGCCCACGTCTCGCATAAATTTTAATTTGGCCACGATTGACGCCCCGTGCGCTTGACCAAATGCCACCTGCGTTTGACCCAGTCAGGTCTTTGGCGTCTTGCAAGCTTCACAGCTGCGTCGCAAGGCGTCGCCAATGTCGAAACGATGACGGCGCACCACTGGCGTAGGTAAACAAACCGAACAAAGCCTTTTTTCGACAATTTCATTCGTAAGGCATGAGTATGGTGCGCATAAAAATGAGCTTCTCATTTATTTTAGCATTCAGAAGCATGCATATGGTGAACGGGTAAAAAATTGGAACGTGACGTATTTTAGGTGGCAGCGTGGACCTAAAAAAACAAACAGTCACGCCACACTGCTCGTGCAGGGCACGCGGATATGTTTGTAGCACTTACAGGAAGTTTACCGAATACTGTCAACGAGTTGTTGCGACATCTTGAGGTACAAAAGTCCAGGTTCGTTAGTCGTATATCTTTACTTGCTGCAGCGAAAGTTTAGTGGAATTCAATAGATATATCAACCAGCGCTTGATGGTACGTAACTTGTTTGTGCGTGAACGCTGATGCATGCATATTAGGGAGTTTTAGTGCTGGGTACCCAAGCGGCTTGCGTACCCAGGACGTTGGGGCGGCGGTATTGCGCATGCCCGAAACCCCAGACAGATGCGTTGCAAGATCGCTGGGGTGCTGAGGCCAGGCGTCCACGCGGCCATAAACAACGCTGTCACCACTGGCCTCCTAGCGGAGATAAGCTGCCCTGGCGCACATGCTGGCGCATCATGTCACCCGTGACGTCACCCACCTTCATGGCGAGCAAAGCCGAGGCTGGCCAGAGTCACCACTTTGACGTTCATGTTTTAAGCGCAAATAATATAGTGGCTAGGCACTATACGAATAGCATGGCACAAAGGCACCAAATCTGGACAGTATGAATCGGCCACCTTGTAAGGTCCAGCTTCGCAGGAACTCATGGTATCCGCACTGTGGATACTCTAGCCGTCGAGTTAAAATAAGCCAAAGTGCGAGCACCGATAGCGCTTACGTTGTTTCAGCCAGATTACCAAAGCTATAATGGCCTGGAACATAGAAACTAAAAATATGCCAGCCCCCCCGACCAGCTGAATAGGTGGGGCCATCTAGAGGGGCCGTAGTAAACCAGGCAATCACAACATTGTTATTGCAGAAACATTGTGCATCGCACGTCTAGGGCAAAAACCGCGCAGCTGCATTATTACAAATGAGTAACCTTTTCATTCCTTTTCACCTCGAGAACATTACGCGCAAGTCAACATGTTCATGACTGTTGTCGCACGAAGTGTCTCAAGATGTCTACACTATCGTTACTGCAACCTTGTATTTTTCACTTTTTTGTGATAAAGAAGACTCGTGATTTTGCCGCAACGGTCATACATTCCTCTGTAAGTTAAATTCAGTTTAAATGTAGTTAGCATCACCATTTATGGTTTGCGAAAACGTAAAGACATACATGTTTGCGTATGATGAGCTAAAAACGTTGGAAGAGGCACGTTCCGGTAGGACGGTAAACGCAAACTGGTATCCGGTAACACGTTAACGTGAAGAAGTATACGTACAAGCTAAAAATTACACAGAGTTACACGTTACACCATTGCTCTGTCGTCGCGCTTGTCGGACTACGACCGGCCGTCTGTATTGCTTGGCATCGACGGTGCCAGATTCAGTCGCAAGTGTGGCGTATACGAAAAAGTTCTTTTGTTTCGTGTTGATAACTGTCATAGTATTTAAAAATGATTTATTGAAATTAGATTACTTCATGTCAATATGTAAGTTTAATTTAACTTTTTAAATCTTAAATATAAAAAATAATACTTACGTGACCATTACGACGTTATGGCGCTGCGAGCGCGTGTGACCTTCGTGCGGCTTGCGTTTGCGTGCGCGCCTCTATAAGGTATTCCTGTTGGGTATGGGTTGGGTACGCAACGCCGCACGCCCCCAAGCCCGCAACGCACCAAGAGCTTGCGTACCCAGCACTAAATCTCTCTATTGAACACTGCTGTACATGCTAGAAGGTTATCCGCGTGGTGTTTACTTTTTGTAAACACCGATCGATAATTCACTCGCATTAAAACGGTTTTTTGTTGCAAGCTTGTGTGATCAGCGTTGTCATTTCGCTCGACCTGTATGTGGCATCCAACCCACTAAAGTAAGTATGCAAGATACTTATGAGCTTGCAAGAGCTTATGAGTAAGTATTTTACTGCAATGTACTATAAGGAAACGAGAGAAATTAAGAAAGGGTGCCGCTGCAGAGAGTGGGCAAGTCATAGCATAGAAGCAGACGACAATGGTGTCGTCTGCTATGCGGAATGCCAGCCGTCATATGAAAACGCCCGAGAGATTTTGAAAACTATTTCATTTCATGCACGGAAATAAATTATACAAGCAGTAATATTAGTTGTTATTTCTTTGAAAAAGCTATTTGAGCGTGAAATATAAGAAAAAAATGTGAGTTATAGGTAAAATAATAATATTCCAATCTTTCTACAATCACCGACAGAATCCAGATGGCACTATCATCGCATGTGATATTTGTCTCCATTGGATCTATGGGTATGTCACTCCCTTGACCGAGTTCTCAAACTCTGCTGATACTCCGAACGCAAGATCAACATACGCAAGGCAGCTTGTGGACCCAGTGTCTTAGGCCCCTTTAATAACGGCATGATGAGATGACACGAAGTCTCAACCCAAGACGATGGCAATAGAGCAGCGAGGCAGATTGATCAACTCAGTGTGGTAAAAACACCCTCTATAAAAAATAGAACAGTGCATGTTCCCAAGGGATTAATTGGCTTGGTACTGGCTGTACGCACAGGAAATGCTTGAAACGGCATTGTGCGCGTCTTTCGGATCTAAAGTGGCGCTTCGCGGAAGACACTCGCACCACTGTTCCTTTACCGACAAGTGCATGAACTGCAATATATTCGGCATAAACTACTATTGCACTCCTCGTATATATATATATATATATATATATATATATATATATATATATATATTGTGAGAGTGCCTGTGAGCTTCGTCACAATATATATTGTAGTGGGAAATTCGCAAGGCAATGATAGTGGGACCATCGCTGAGTGCGAAGCGCGAGCACGAGCTGTAGACACTGGACTGCCCGAGCATTTGTTTCTGTACCGGCTGTCTGCCTATTATCTGGCGTCGCTAATAAACCCCCTTGCAAAGTGGTGGAGGCGCTGGGTACGCAAACCTGGAACTTCGAAGCCGGAAGCTGCCCACTACATCAGCAATGCCTGACCAGACGACCGAGCAAGGCACCACCCAGCAAAGCACGGCCCAATCTCAACTGGTCATCGTGCCTACCACCCTGCGCCAACGAGATCCGCCCTTCTTCAGTGGCACCGAGGACCAAGATGTGGAGGACTGGTTGCAGCTGTTTGAGAAGGTGAGCGCCGCCAACAAGTGGGACGACCCCTCGAAATTAGAGTACGTCCCATTTTATCTCAAAGACGTCGCCAGCCTGTGGTTCACAAACCACCGCACTGAATTTATCACTTGGGCCGGTTTCAAGACCACCCTCGCAGCAGTGTTCGATCGCCCCGCAGTGCGCAAGCTGCGTGCTGAGCAGCGCCTACGCGGACGTGCACAAAGGCAGGGCGAAAACTTCACAAGCTATATTGAAGATGTAATCGATTTATGCCGGCGCTTCAACCCTGAGATGACCGAACATGACAAGATCAGGCATATCTTGAAAGGCATAGACGATGATGCCTATCAAATGTTGCTGGCAAAGAGCCCAGGTACCGTATCCGAACTTGTGACCTTGTGCCAGAGCTTGGAAGAGATTCGGAAACAACGTGCAGCAGTTCGGAGGTCGACGACTGCAGACGACTCTCTCGCTGCCCTGGCCTTCGGTGGTGACAGCTCCCTGCTGGAGCAGATAAAAGAATATGTACGCGAAGAGGTCGCACGACAACTTTCATGTCTCTCGTATCTGCCGACCACCGAAGCACCAACGAGCCGCCGACAATAAGACAGGCTATTCAGGAGCAGGTCTCCGAGGCGTTGCCATTACCTACGCCTGCCTCTCAACCAACGCCTGTTGCCGCGCCACTGACTTATGCGGCCGTCGCGGCAATGCCTCCTGCATCTCGTCTGCCAATGTATGCGCCACAACCTGTGCGACCGTCCACCGCGCTGTTTCCACAACACGCCGGAAATCCTTGGCGCACCGCTGACAACCGGGCTATATGTTACTTTTGCGGAATTCCAGGTCACGTTGCACGCCTATGTCGTCGGCGCTTCACAGTTAACGCACCAAGATATCCTGACTATTCGTTTCGACCTCCATACCACGCGCCTCACGTACCACCTGAAGTTCACGAACGCGATGCGCAAACTGCTTCCGGCGCCCGAACATTCGCTTCTAGACGTTCTACTTCCCGCTCGCCTTCACCTTCACCAAGTCGTCGTTCCGTGTCGCCTATGCGTCGACGACCCACCTCCATTGAGACGGAAACTAACTGCCGCGCTCCGGAGGCACGAGCTGCGTCATCGTCTAGTCGTTCAAGTCCTCGCCTGTCTCCCGCCAATCTTATCGATGTAATCGTCGAAGGTGTACGAACACTCGCACTCATCGATACCGGTGCCGCGATATCTGTGATTAGTGAGAGACTCTGCCGCTCTCTTCGTAAAGTGACGATGCTTTCTCCCGTGGTTTCTCTTAGTACTGCGAGCGCCCAACAAATTGAGCCCGTCGCGTCATGTACAGCAAAAGTTGTGATTCGAGACGTGTTGTACACCATTGAATTTCACGTGTTGGCTTCATGTTCCCACGATGTCATCCTAGGATGGATTTTTTATCACGTCATCACGCCGTCGTGGACTGCGCTCGGGCCGAAGTGGAGCTGTTACCGTTTGGTGATGCGCCTTCTGTTGATGCGGCCGTATCTAGTGTGGCTAACCTTGTCGTCGCGACGGACATAGACCTTCCTCCTTTCAGCGCCCAGTTTGTCCCTGCCTGCTGTGCTTCACTTTCTGACGCTACCGTCCTATTCACGCCATCTGACATCTTCGGTAGCCGCCACCACACATCGCTGCCATTCGCCGTTCTTCAGCTTTGTCAAGACACTACCGGGATATTTATTTCCAATCCCAACTCGTGCCCCCTCAGTTTGCGCCGCAACGAGACGCTCGGCCACATTCAGCTCATCGATGAAGGTACTATCGTGCCTGCCGATTTCTTCGACACCAAGCCGAATATGGAGCTGAACGCGTTGGTTCCTCACTTTGCCTTGAACAGCGTGTCTACCGATGCATTTCACCATTCTATTGACAGCCATCTCGCCCCGGCTCAACGAGAGCAGCTTGTTACCCTGCTGCACGAATTCAAGCGTTCGTTTGACTTTCCTCAAGCGGTGCTAGGAAGAACGAACACCGTTGTGCACAATTGACACAGGAAAGAGTACTCCTTTGCGCCAGCGCCCTTATCGTGTGTCACCAGCGGAGCGTCGGGTAATTGCAGAACAAGTAGACGACATGCTACAGCGCGGAGTCATCAAGCCTTCTTGTAGTCCTTGGTCTTCCCCAGTTGTACTCGTCAAAAAAAAGGATGGTTCAGTCCGGTTCTGCGTAGACTACAGGCGCCTAAACAACATTACGAGGAAAGATGTTTACCCTCTTCCCCGCATAGACGACGCTCTCGATTGTCTCCAAGGTGCAGAATTCTTTTCCTCGCTTGACCTTCGCTCGGGTTATTGGCAGGTCCCAATGGCTGAGTCTGATCGTCCAAAAACGGCGTTTGTCACACCGGATGGCCTCTATGAATTTACCGTGATGCCATTCGGACTCTGCAATGCGCCTGCCACATTCGAGCGAATGATGGACAGCATTTTACGTGGTCCTCAAATGGAACATTTGCTTGTGCTATCTGATGACGTTGTGGTTTTTTCACCCGATTTCACTTCGCATCTCACTCGTCTGCGCAAGATTCTACAGTGCCTTACAAACGCCAGGCTTCAGCTTAACCTGAAGAAGTGTCACTTCGGGGCTAAACAACTCACCATACTTGGTCATGTCGTCTCGAAAGCCGGCATTCTTCCCGACCCTGACAAGCTTCGTGCTGTTGCCGAATTTCCTAAGCCGACTACTGTTAAAGAACTACGGAGCTTTGTGGGCCTGTGCTCCTATTTTCGTCGCTTTGTCCGGAACTTTGCCTCCATCATCGCTCCACTCACCAAACTCCTTGCTGGCCCTGCAGATCTTTCGAATTGGACAGCAGCCTGTGACGAATCCTTCGCAACACTGCGCCGACTCCTTACCTCACCACCCGTACTGCGCCATTACGACCCTACTGCGCCAACCGAAGTACACACGGATGCAAGTGGCGTTGGCCTTGGTGCAGTACTCGCGCAACGCAAGCCAGGTTTTACGGAGAATGTGGTCGCCTATGCCAGCCGCGCCCTCACTAAGGCAGAAGCCAACTATTCTGTTACGGAAAAAGAGTGCCTCGCGATTGTGTGGGCGTTAAACAAGTTTCGCCCCTATTTGTACGGCCAAACTTTTGATGTGGTAACTGACCATCACGCACTCTGTTGGTTGGCGTCGCTAAAAGATCCTTCCGGCCGCCTCGGACGTTGGGCACTACGCCTCCAGGAATTCGACATACGCGTCGTCTACCGATCGGGGCGAAAGCACTCTGACGCAGATGCGCTTTCACGATCACCTGTGAAATCCAATGATACGGATATATCAGCCCTGGACCTTCCCCTCTCTGCCGTCAGCGTCACAGACATGCCATCCGAACAGCGCAAGGACCCTTGGATCGCCTCGCTATTGAATATGCTTTCTGACGCATCAACTTCCGGTTACCCGCGTGCTCTTCGCCGCCAAGCAACGCATTTCGCCATACGGGATGGCCTGTTATACCGTCGCAACTATCAAGTGACGGGTCGTAAATGGCTGCTAGTCATACCCAGCCATATGCGGTCTGATATCTGCAAATATTTTCATGATGAACCGCAACACGCACACGCCGGTGCGCTAAAGACGTATGAGCGGATCCGCCAACGTTACTACTTGCGGGGTATGTACACGTTTGTACGCAAAAACATTCGCTCATGTTCCCAGTGTCAGCAGCGCAAGACATTCCCTCATTCACCCGGTCAACTGCAGCCTTTGCCGTGTCCTGCACGCCCATTCGACCGTGTTGGGATTGACCTATACGGCCCGCTACCATGCTCTGTTGGTGGCAATCGATGGGTGATTGTGGCTGCCGACCATCTGACAAGGTACGCCGAAACGGCAGCGCTGCCTTCGGCTGGTGCTCGTGACGTTGCAACCTTCATCTTGCACCGGTTTGTTCTTCGTCATGGTGCACCACGGGAGCTCCTGAGTGACAGAGGACGCGTATTTTTGTCCGAAGTTCTGCAGCAGCTCCTACATTCATGCCGTACGGTACACCGCACATCATCAGCCTATCACCCTCAGACAAACGGCCTAACGGAACGTTTCAACAGAACCCTCGGAGACATGCTCGCTATGTATATTGATTCCGACCACTCCAACTGGGACGTTGTTCTTCCTTTCGTGACGTACGCCTACAATACGGCGATTCAATCAACAACAGGCTTTTCTCCATTTTTTCTTTTATACGGTCGTGACCCATGCAACACACTCGACACAATTTTGCCATACAATCCTGATGCCTCAGAGTTCAGCCCAGTTTCTGAAATGGCTGAACATGCCGAAGAGTGTCGTCAACTTGCACGGTCCTTCACAGCCGATAACAAAGCCCTCCAAAAAGATCGCCACGACCATGATCTTGTTCAGAATACCTTCCCCGTCGGTTCTCTCGTGTGGCTCCGACTGCCTTTCCACTCTCCTGGACTGACTCCCAAGTTTGCACCGAAGTATACGGGCCCTTACCGCATCATACAACACCCTTCTTCTGTCACCTATGTGATTGAACCACTCAAGCCGTCCACGGACAAGCGCCGCCTTGGTCGTGAGACGGTCCACGTCAGTCGCCTCAAGCCCTGTTACGACCCTCCTGTTCTCTCGTCACCTTGAGTCGCCAGGATGGCTCGTCTTCGTCGCCGGGGCATTGTAGTGGGAAATTCGCAAGGCAATGATAGTGGGACCATCGCTGAGTGCGAAGCGCGAGCACGAGCTGTAGACACTGGACTGCCCGAGCATTTGTTTCTGTACCGGCTGTCTGCCTATTATCTGGCGTCGCTAATAAACCCCTTTGCAATATATATATATATATATATATATATATATATATATATATATATATATATATATATATATGTGTGTGTGTGTGTGTGTGTGTGTTTACGTTAGTGCAGTGATCTAACATATGTTATTAGAGCACTGCACGGGCTGGAGTTTTTGGGTCCAGGCCCGCAATCTCTGCACACTTACCCACCCTGTCGGGTGACCCAAAGTGAGGCCCGTACCTGAAAAATCTTGCTGCCCGGCCCAAAATATTTCCGATCCAATACAGGTGGTATCCGAACACCGAATCGACAACAATCAGCCCTAATTGGGAAGTATCTACGCTTTTTGTGCCACATGCTTTGCTGAAAATTATACCTGAACGTATACCAATTTCTTGTAAAAATATTTCGATTGTCAAAACAGCTTAGCTAATATATTGGATGCAATGAATGTTTTGCAAACGTACAATATACCTACCTCTGCAAATACTGCGCTGATGCAATCAATTATTTGATGTACACCTGTGTAGTAGAGAAGAATCATTAAAAAAAGACAGGGGCACCAACAAAAACAGAAGTAGAAATTTCCTCATCTCCACGAAGTGAAAGGTGATGAGTGGGGTGAAGCTCGAATGCTGATTGGCAAAACTTTGAAACTCTCGTTAGACCATGGCGATAGTATTCGCATGGGTCTGGTGGTTGTGGATAGAGGCTATTGTAGCAAGGTTGCTGTAAAAGCGCAAGCCCTTACAGCTGTGTCCGAACAAGCGATCGAGGAAGCTGCGCTTAAAGTACTCATCGGCACCATCAAGCTGAGGTAGCGACCGCCTTCGGCGCTTCACGACTCCTTCTGGCGCTCGCTTAAGTTTGAGGTTCTTCTACATCCGCTTCCATGCCGCCTCTTCTTCACGAGCTCTCCCTTCCACTTTTCCACGAGTCCGCTGTGCTTCGGCTGCGCTACTCGTCACCGCTGCGGCCGCTTCCGCATTTACGCTGGTGTTGGTTTATGATTGCTGTCCAGAATGCCTTTCTTTTTCGAGCTCTCACTTTATGCCATGAGTAAAGAGAAGACGAAGAGGACAAAGTGGGGGAGAAGCTCGCTGAACAGCCGTGAGCGCGTGCAAGGCGTAGCACATGGCTGGAAGCACGTGATACACGGCGCAATGCACGGCGCAATGCAATGAGCTGGACTTACGTGCATGGCTAGTAAAAGAGTCGCATCGCTAGCTACGTTCTACCGACGAGCACAGCGGACGTTCGACTTTGGAAGCCGCGACGCCGGCACTCCGTGGCATGGCCTTAATTAACCTCGGTGACACTCTGGCGAGGTTCCTCGTAGGTGCTGCGGTATCTTTCGGTTGGTCCGGATGCACGCGCCGCAGTCTCCTTTCAAACCTCGGCTCACTGTAATGCCCAAGACACGACACTATCACTTCGAGAGGGCCGGTATAATCCTAGATATAATGGCAACGACAAGGTGTCACGTCACTGACTGTGACCTAGGACAATCTTACGGCAGAGCAAGGGGACCATGAGGCAAAGGAGCAATGATTTTAGCAGGATCGTCGGCAACAACGGTGTCGGACAAAGAAGTTTGGGTCTAACAATCGACGGAGCCAAGTAGGACGCTTCTATTCGTTAGACGATGGCTACGATCAGACGACGAGGCCTAGATGGTCATACTGAAGTTATGTAGGGAAGTTAGGCTGTATTTTAATGCAGCTGAACCTGATGAGTTTACTTTCAGGAAATTTCTCAATAGTGTTTACAATTTTTACTATTTCTTGTTTGTTCATGCAGTGTTTTTTCATTTCATTTCATATATTTTACCCTCAATCGCACATAGCTTTACAGGGGGGAGTGGTGTACAGAAAAAAACTATAACCAAAAGCAAACATAGTAACATCAAAATATTAAAAATTACAAAACATGAAAATTTGATGTTAGGCAGTACAATGAATGTACGTGTAAGTATCATCAGAATGGGGCAAACAGAGTACAAAAATATATATGTACAATGTACACTTCACGTGTCATCACGTAAGTAATTCTGTACTGCAGATGGAAACAAGTCGTGACTTGAAATGGAAACCATGTCCGAGGGAAGGTGGTTCCAATCGTTGGATGTGCGTGGGACGAAGGAATGATGAAAAGTGTTAGTGCGGCAGCTAATGACGTGTACCTTATGATGATGATCTAAACGAGCTGAGTAATAGGCAGGAGTGGTAATGAACTGAGCTTTCAAAAGTGGATCATTGAATATCTTGTGAAAAAGTATGAGACGAGATGTTTTGCGACGTGATTCAAGTGACTGTAGTGAAAGGCTGTGTTTTATTGACGTAATACTGCTAGTGCGATGGTAGTTAGATAGAATAAAGCGTGCTGCGTTATTCTGTACCATTTCAAGCGAGTGAGTTAAGTTCAGTTGAAAAGGATCCCAAATGGAGTATGCATATTCAAGTTTTGGACTTGGCATGCATATTCAAGATGGGTTTCATATTCTGGTATTTCTTCTCGTTTGTAAAGAAACCACGTCTTCTTTGCTGACCAGCAAGCTGACGATCTACCTCCCCCAACATTCGCCTCCATGATGCGTGACACTGCAGGGTCTTGGGAATGGGCCCATACTGTGACCCAATCCCAATCCGACGGTCTTTTTCCGTCGACCGACGACTGTTCACGCCGCTGTTGCTGTGAGTTGTGTTTGGCCTTGTTTTGCTGGGCACAAGTTCGCCCAATAAACAGTTCGCCCGAGATCGCCCTGACTCCTGTGTGCTTCCTCTCAAGTGCTGCGTGTGTCACAACCGCGTGACATCTGGTGTCACGCGGTTGTTACATCTGGTGTCACGGCGTTACATCTGGTGCACCGGCGTGACATCTGGTGTCACGCCGGTGCTTGTAACTTGTGGAAAAGTTGCCTTAGACTGGCATGGCCTAGCACCAATGGCACAGTGGGTCTCGAACCTGGGTCCGCTGAGTGCCAGCCCCGTGTTCTACCACTGAGATACACCGCTGCTTGTCACTTGTTGTCAAACATGCCTTAGGAAGGCTTGATGTCGGGAAAGCAATGACGGTATTACGACATATAAAGCGTTTTAAAAGAGCCAAAGTACAACCAGTCGTCGCACAATGCGATTAGTGTAACGAGAGGGCCGTCCAGTGCTCCAAGCCATCACAAAAGCTTGTTCTTGTTCCCCTATTAACTACGGCGCATACCCACTTCAGCCGTAATTCCTCATTGTCTTCTGCCACTGCATGGACATTTGGCACGAAATTTCTTTGAAACGTTTAGCGGATACCACGCTTCTCAGATCAAGGATGAAAATAGCATCACGAATGCCAGCCTACTACCTAAAAGTTTATTATTAATGTTCTAGTGGGTATCAAGCAAGTGTGCTTGCAGTAGTTATCCATTGAGTGTTTAGAAATGCTCTGAAAGGCCGCTCTTCTAGCTTTCGCTGTGACTGTGCTGCGCCTACCACGCAAGCCTGGCGTTTATTTATTTTTTTCTATTCGAAACGTTGAGTAAGCGAATATACTTCGCCCGACGCTACTTACGACGAGACAGCGCAGGGGTCTCAAACATGCGGCCCCCAGAACGCACATGGCTGCCTTCGTCTCCTGTTTAAATGCGAAGCATCTTATACCGGGGCTGTTTTTTGCCCCTCACTCCTGTGGCATACACACTACCCCCCACTGCACATGCGCGCCCCCTGCCACTGTCCTCTACAATGTAAACAAAAATAATCCGAGATGGGAGTAAACGACTTGTCTTCTAGCGCATGCCTCGATGTTAACACCGTCCGACGGGAGTAGAAAATTTATTCCCCAACGTGAGGGGGTTTCCGGATGAATTCAGGGGAGTTTTTATTTACATCCATCATGGAAATTTTTCCGGTCAAAATGAGAGTGCGTTTTTACATCCACGAGAGACCGGCTGGTGGTTCCGAGGAGTGCACACGCGTTCACATAGGCTCCATCAATCATCGTGCCTAGCAGCGGTTAAAATCATGTGATTACCAGTGAAACTACGGGAATTGAGAAGGAAGACGTCAGGTACACACTGACACCACCTTTTTGGACAAACAATCCTGGTTTTCTCTGAGAAGTGAAGACCTTCGGCAGAGCATGCCAACACGCGACGCTAAGCCTCGCGGCAAAGCGGAACGCGGAGTCCTGGCAGCCAGCTCTAGGCCCACGCGTCGCGCTGCACCTAACCGAACCCCAACGGACAACAACTCGAAACTAGCCCAGGTACTTATGGACACGGATTACCAAGACATCGAAACCCAAGTGAGCTCTGCGGTGGACGCCAACGAAGATATCCTTTCACCTGACGAGGTGCTACAAGGGGAATCTACTAGCGACGCGGAGAACGAGGAAAAAGACTCTGCGGAGGAACGCGACGACGAAGCCAAGAATGGTGTCACAAAACGAGCCCTTAAAAAAGGGCGCGCCGCCAAATTCTCGCGACGAAGCGCCGAGAGGTCAATTATAGAAAAAAAGAAAAGAAGCATTCAAAGACTCCCCGGGCGTGCGTCCCTCTCCCCTCGGAAGCGTAGGTTCGCCAACGAACCTCCTCGCATCGGTGGTCGAGCAAGTCCTAGAGAGTTCTCGATGCAAAGGGGCGTGGTGATGCAGAGTTGCGTCATCTTTTGCGGACGGCGCTCGTACCGTCTCGCCCTTTCCCCCAGCCTTCGCTGCGCATAGCGCCGACGAAATGATGAGAATTTTCTGGAATCTTGCGCGGAAGGTATTTAATCGAGCAGCCGAGATGGGAGACCAGGGGAAGAAGGAAGTTAGCGACAGTGTGCGTGGGGTGTTCCGCCGCGTCAGCCGGTGAAGTTTTTCTCCTTAGTGACAAAGCAGGAGATGAAGAAAGTATGCGCCAGAGTGCGTATGGTGTCCCGCGTTGTGGGCGAAGCCTTTTGTCTTCCGTGACAAAAGAGGAGAAGAAGAGGATTTCCACCTGAAGGTTGAAGACTCGAGCTACAGGCAAGAGTGTGTGTCTACTGCTATCGAGCGAAGACGCGTGGCAACAGCTGCGTGTGTGAAGCCGACGTGTTTCGGCGAAGAAGTTTGGAGCCTGGAGAGCGGTCAATTGAAGACGCGAGGTTTCCTGGAAGAGAAACTTCGGAGGCAGCGGAGCGACAACAACACTGGACTTTGAGTGAGTGATTCTCGGAAGAGTATCATTCAGACTTTTGGTCCAAGAACTTTGGACTGAATAAGTTTTCTAACTCTTCAGTTTTTAAGTGTCTTGCTTGTTCGATGCATGCGACTGCATTGTAGTGCGTATTGTTGTCTGTGTCTGTTGTTTGGAGTGTGGCTGATTGTACTGTGTAGTACGCTGTTTGATTGGTGATATATTGTATTCCTATTGCCGAGTGTGCATACTTGTGTATCTTTTTGATTTCCCGTAAATGATAATATAGTTTTGTTTTGTTTGTTAACTCTCGGCTCTGACTTGTTCTTTGGGCCACAGCCGGCGTCCGCTGGCGCGGTAAGTAGGACCACTTCTAAATTGTCCACGCTTTCGTGGTGCGGTTCGGGGGGCCGATACTTCAGCCTTTGAAAATAGCCCGGCGATCACCTCCCTAATTAACCGGACCTGTGGCAAATGGTCAGTGGCAGGCAGCAATGTCATTGCGACATCGAAATGACATTGACATTGACAGAAAACAAGAACGCGCAGCCAGTGATGGCAGCGTTGCTCTAGGCATAACTGAGAGCAACAACTCCGGTGCTAGAACGCTTGCAGAAGAGCGACGCGGAAGAGCATCTGAAAGGGCCGACGACGAACGCGCGCATCGCCGCTGCCCAAAAACAATATGACGGTTATCATGCGGCCCAGACCGGGGTTAGTTGTGAAGGAACTGAAGGCATACCAGGTTGCGCGAGCTATAGAACATGCGAGCGGTGAACCGAAGACCTGTAAGATTCAGAAATTTCTGCTTCGCCTTCGCAACGGATCAAACATAATTATTGCAAGCACTTCGTACGAAGATGTAGCAGAAAAGATCTTGAAGATAAAGAAATAAGAAGAAAGAAAAGTGGATGAAAAAATAACCAGCCATGAGCACGGTCCTGCTCACGGCTGGTTATTTTTTCATCCACTTTTCTTTCTTCTTATTTACATTCCATTGGTTCTAATAACTTTCCCTGTACATTCCTTGGCATCACTGTCTGTGAGATCTCATATATATATATATATATATATATATATATATATATATATATATATATATATATATATATATATGTATATATATATATATATATATATATATATATATATATATATATATATATATATAGGCGTCGAAGAACCTCCACACTCTTCTTTATTGTCTAAAGCATACGCGCCACAACCCGATTCAGAGCGGCGATGATGGGTAGGTACAGATTAGAAGATGAAGCGCATAAATAATGCTCATACTATTGTTCCCCACGTACTCGAGCGGCCGGCTCAGCTGAGGCTTAGGCCCGTATTCACAAATCAACCTCGACCCTATCTCAAGTTTTCTTAAACTTCCTGTGCTCTCTATATGCGTTACAAAGGCCCATAATTGGTAACAGGGTGAAAGATGGGGACAAAGCTGGTTCATGTATACTACTAAGGTTTGTTTATTATGTGCAACAAAGGTTAAAATCAATAAAAATACTCGAGGAAATTATGAGATGTGTTTGTGAATACGGACCTTAGTTGTGAAAGTTATGGCGACGGAAGGCTTTCCGGTGCGAAACTTGAACTATCTCAGATGCAGGGTAACGACGGTCTGAGAAATCTCCTACGGGAGCGACAAAATATATAAATAGGGGATGCTCGTCCACAAACAACGTAACGTCCGAGAAAATATGATTGAAGCTTTTCACACAGTCCGGGGGTACGAACATGCATTCAAAGCAGTACTTCATCTCTAGTACGGAAAGTGGCGTCTCGAAAAAAGCTGTCATAGCGTTGCTTGCGGTGTTCTTGACTGGCCCCCGTGTTGAGCCGAGCAAGTTGTGGACAGTCATCAAGCCTGGAGACCAAATGTTGCGGAGAGTTGTTGAATTCATCGTCGCTAAATTGATGCAGAAGCGTCGATGGTGAATGTTGGTGCACGACCGTATAGACGAGGAACATAGGTGAATATCCGGTGGTTCGTTGAATGGCGGCGTTGCGCACAAACGGTAAGATTTTGTCCCAGTTGTTGTCTTTGGTTTGGTGTAAATGGACATCATGTTGGTTAAATTTCAGTTGACTCGGTTTGTTCGGTCATTGTTTGTGGTAGTAGGCTGTTGTCGTCTTATGATCTGCGCCACAAGTTTTTAGGACTTTTTCAAGAATCGTGGACAAGAAAGCCTTGCATCAGCCACTCAACAACGCGAGAGGTGCACCATAACGCAACACAACGGCATACAAAACGAAGGCGGCAACGGTCGAGGCTGAACTTGTGCGTAGGTTAGAAGTTTCCGTGTATTGTGTGAGATGGTCGACGGCTGTGACGATCCAGCTGTGGTCTGCAGGCGTCACGGGAAGTAGTCCAACGAGGTCTCTTTCGAAAACGAAAAAAAAGAAGAGTGCCAGGCCTGCACTGAGCACGTAGTAGTCACAGTGAAAGATGCAACAGCGGCCAATCAGACCCTTTTCCGAACACTATTAGGGTGACTGCTACCGACAAGCTTCATCGGTACCCACTACACCATAAATATTCATAACTTTTGTGCAATATGCCGGCATTCACTATGTTATTCTTCGTCATTTCTTTCGGAAAAGCTTGGTATGCGCTACACAATTGCTAAGCTTTTGTTCAATATTTTTATGCAGTGGCTGATGAGGATGAACAATTGTGTTTGAAGTGGGTATGTGCCACAGTTAAAAGGTAATCAAGACAAGCTTTTGTGATGGTTTGGAAAATTAAACGACCCATTCGTTACGTGATGCCCATTGTGTGACGCCTAGTTGTCTCTTTAATGTTAAAACGCTTTATTTGTCACAATAATTGTGATTCCTTTCCGAGGTCAAGTTAGTTTAGGGCGAATTTGCAAATGAGTTCCGACATGACTCATTGACGGGATATAGGGTTGCACACAGCGGACCGGGCTAAGATCGCGTTGTGTCATTGTTGTTTTTAATTTACGGAGTTTTGTCTTATTTCTTGCGATGCCAGTTATTGGACTCCCGTGGCAGTGGCGGCAACGCACAACTACGGCGCCACACGTGACCATTGTTCTGATCTCATAATGGCTTTTACTTTAAAAAGGCGTTTCGGGACATAGGATGGCTTGTAATAGGCCAGCAGGACCTGAGGTTGGCCGTTTGCGGCATTGACAAAGCGCGCAAAAAGCGATATAATTAGCCACAAAAGTAGAAAGACGAGGCCAGAACAAACGGCTTCCATTGCGCTTGTAGGGCTTCTGAAAACCTAAGTGGTCAGCTGATGGATGTCATGGAGTGCTTCGAGAGCTAGTTTTCCCAGCGAACGGGAAAGTAATGAAACCCATCAGTGCTTATCAGTATTTCGAGTATAGTGTTGCAGCACATTGTTCTTTAGGCTTGAACGGCCATAGCTGACGAAGTAGTCTGGCATTATGTGGAGAAGGCGTGCCATTTAGGTATTTATTGATGCGGTACAGTAGGAATTGTCACGTTGATACGAAGCAAACTGAGTGCTGCTTTAAGGATAGCGACTCAGCGACTGCTAAGGAAGATGATGTGATTGAAGAGAAGACGCTTGATCCCCTGAGGGGCATTGAGGGCCAGTGGTTGGAAATAAAAGTGGCAGAGCACGGCGAGAGAGCGTCGGCATTCTGATGCTGTTTGCCCAACCTGTGCGCAATGTGAAAAGCGCACTCTTGCAAACGAAATATCCAGAGGCAGAGGCACCCAAACAAAATCATTAGCGAGCGCTATCAGCATAAAGCATGAAGATTGGTAATCATGGTGAAGTGGCGTTCATAAAGATACGGTCTGAGTTTCATTATGGCCCATGTGTACAGCGAGACATTCCTGTTTCTATATTGACTAGTTCTTCTCCACAGCTGTTAGTAGCAACTTTGTGACGCTTTAGGCGAACGCCATCTTTGCTGACGAGGTGGCACAACACTTCGGTGCTTTTACTGGCAAAGTGGCACTTTTTTATTGAGCTCAAGGCCAGCGTTAGAAATGCACGTTAGAGCTTAGTCCAGGCAATCAAAGTGATGAGGAAAAGCTAAAGGTTAAATAACAATGCCGTCTAAACGCCATAAGCAGTTTTTTCATGGCAGGCCACGTAAAACAGCATTATGCTGCGCTAGAATGAAGCCGGAGCGTTACATAACCGAAATAGCATAACGTTGAACTAGTAAATCCTGCCAGGCATTGCAGAGGCTGTATTCTCCTTGTCTATTTCGTGCATAGGTATTTGCCAATACCCGGGTCAGAGGTCAACTCTGGGGAAATACTCTGTGCATTGTAACTAGTCGATGGCATCATTCATGAGTGAAACAGATATTAATCTTTTTCTCGTGATTCTGTCAAGCGTTCTGTTCTCAACACAAAAACGAACAGAGTCATCATTTGTTTATACAAACTCCACAAGAGACAACCGAGAGCTCGATAAAGACCAGATAATGTCACGCTTGTGCACTGCAGTGACCTTGTCCTAAATGATTCACCGTTCCGCCAAAGACACAAGGTACGAATGGCTGCGTACACTGGAGCTGCCATCAGTTTCAATGCTGTGCTCTGCCGTAGATGGATGGCTCAGAAACGTGGAGTGTACGTCAAATAAAAAGCTGTGCTTTTAGAAAATGGTTTAAAAGGTCCTTTTTTTCTCGACAGTGAGTTTGGGACTGATGGTGGAATTTAAAGCAAGAATGGCAGCCTTAGAATTAGTAACAAAGAAAGGCGGTGATTCTGCGTGAAGGGACTTGTTGTCGGCGAAGCAATTCACACCAGTGCCCTAGAGCAGCGTCACTGGCGATGAAGTTGGATTAAAGATGCTGCCTAATACTTTACCGTCGTAATACAGCACAAGGCCAGGTGCGATGGTAAGCACTGCAGGTTTAGAGCGAACAAATTCCGGTAACGATAGTATCAGAAGCGAGCGTAAAACACGTCCCCGGTAACGATAGTATCAGAAGCGAGCGTAAAAATATGCTCCGCTCTTAACAAAATACAACACTCAGCCACAGAAGCGAAATGGGAGCTTTGCAGATCGACATCAAATGAACACCTAACCTCTGAAATTAGAATTACTCGCCGATGACACGATATGAAAACTAGTGCTGAAAAAAGGAAGTCTCATCCCAAAATGTTTGCGTGAGTCATCATAGCCTAGTCTTTCTTCTTGCTGACAACCTCGGCAAAATCTTTAAATATGGCAGCGCATGCCACAACAGCAAGTTGCCGCGTAGTGTGCCAGGTGTTATAAGGCTGGGCAGATGCTCACGGTGTGACTTCAGCGAACCATGCTCTACTGGCGCTGGTAGCTGCATTAGGCTCTGCTGGGATGTAGTTGTCATTGTAGCAACCTGAGCATATGTTGGCGTTGACACACGTTGCGGGCTCGGAACTGGTCTGCTGGACATCGACGTAAGTTCTTCCCTCACGACATCGTGTAGTTTCGTAGCAGGTGGCGTCAAACGAATATCGAGATGGCTGGGTGAAACCTCAGGATAGAGTTCATCTCGGTTGATCGAGCAGATCAGCGGACGCAGCTCTGCAGTGTCGACGCTCAAGTTACAACCGGGTAGTCTTAATCTCATCAAGGCGCTCACTGGTAGCGACAACATCGGATACATTCTTGGTATTCTTCACCACAAGCGCATTAAAAGCAACGGTCTCAATGCATTTCTGCAGGTGGGCCTAATATTGAGCTGTCGATGCGGCGGAATTTGGCCAGAACTTCTTTAGTCTAGGAAGTGTACGACTCGCTGGCGCGTTGAGCACGCCTTCAAGCCTCTTCTTCACCATATTCGAGTGCACTGCTTCGTAGAAAAAAAAATCTGGTGGAGCTCATGTGTAAAAGTGGTCGAGGTCAGAAAATCTGTCGAATCGTTGAAAACCCCAATATTTACGACGCCTGTGAGGTAGAATGCAATTTGAGTGAGTTTCGCAAGCTCATCCCAGTGGTTGATGGCATTCACATTGTCATACTCCTCGAGCCAATCGTCGGCGTCCTCACCCAAAAGCACTGCGAAAAGCGGTGGGCTCTCTTAAGTGCTGGTGACCAACCACGAAGGCTTTGTTGCCCGGGTGATCATTTTCAAAGCCGCCGTGCAGGTTTGCTCGTCTTGCAACATTGCCGAATGAAGGTGGTATAATCAGCGTCCGGAATGGAGCTCCAGTGATATTTGCCGCTGACGCTGGAGCATGTACGAGAGCACGAGATG
Source organism: Rhipicephalus microplus (assembly GCF_013339725.1). Lineage (NCBI taxonomy): Eukaryota > Metazoa > Arthropoda > Arachnida > Ixodida > Ixodidae > Rhipicephalus > Rhipicephalus microplus. The sequence goes on from NC_051169.1 coordinate 109,351,455, forward strand.
ATTTAGGGACAAAGAAGCACCCTCCACCACTTGTGAGATGAGGTCCAAGACCCCCAAGACTTTCTTATTTGCTCTAGTGTATGGCCCACTACCCAAACCGAAACGGTGATGCTGATTTTGCACTGATGAGGTAATGAAGTGGATAAATATTGCTGACAATATTGATATATATATAAATATATATATATATATATATATATATATATATATATATATATATATATATATATATATATGAGTAGTAACAGAATGTATTTGTGTGCCTGTTTGTGTGCGTACACACGTGTGTGTGTGTGTGTCTGTGTGTGTGTGTGTGTGTGTGTACGTCGGTTGTAGAGTGCTTTGCAATATAAATACAACACCACAGCCAGGATGTAGAGTACTACTGCTCATAATGAAGTAAAGGTATGGGTCCCAGCATGGGTATAATAAAATTGGATCTTTTGTGGTGGGTATGTGACCTTCTTTATTCCGTTATGTTGCTTACGTGTCCGCACGTATATATATATGTTCATGTATATACTCGTGTAAAATGAATGCTCCAGCGAGAGGGGGGAGGAAGGGATAAAGAGACTAAACTCCCGAAGCTCCTTCTGGCCACGCCACAAATATTGTTAACAAGCATTGTTATTGCTTTTGAATGCGAAGCATTTCTTACCGAATTTCAGTGACTTTGAGCGTATCTATCTATCTATCTATCTATCTCTCTATCTATCTATCTATCTATCTATCTCCCTATCTATCTATCTATCTATCTAGCCACTTACGACTTTTAGTTCTCCTGGCCGTTCCGGTAATGGTATCGATACCAAACTTGGTACGTCATTACATAACCGTATGATGAGCATAACAGACTAGTCTCACCATAAAAGTCATGACATTTTTGTCATGAATGTCATGATTTAAATCCCATGGTCTTGCTGCGCTTGCGGTGGTTTTGTTAACATGACATGTTGCAATACCGTTGTGGTATGACATGACTGCATGGCGAACACAAACGACGAAATCTAACATGAAAAGCAGAACATGCGTGTCATGTAATTATATGGCTACACGCCACACTTCGAATACGCTCGTGGCCGTTTCGCTAGATTTGCATATACCATATTTGGTAATACGGGACGTGAATAGATGACGAAGGTATGTGACTGGTACAAATAAGCTAATCAAAGATGTTTGTCATGTAACAACATCACTACACGGTACGCTCCTATGCGCTCGCGGCCGTTTTGCTAGATTAACATGTACCAAATTTGGTATTACGTGATGCGTACAGCTGACATAAATAAATGACACGTCCAAACGTGATAATCATGACATGCGGGTCATGTAACAATATGACTGCATGCCACACTCATGATGCGCTCGCGGCTGTTTTGCTAGCTTCACATATGCCAAATTTTGTATTACGTAATGTGAATAGATGATGAAAGTGTGTGACTGGTGCAAACGTAAAAATCGTAAGATGCGTGTCCTCTAAGAATATCACTACATGCCAAACTGAAGTTTCCAATACACTCGGACGCGACCAAGCGCAGATCTGTCGGCATATACTCGCAGGCGTGCGCCGCGCAGCGCTGCTTTAACGCATGCGCGTTTCAGCTCGGCTGGTGTCCCTACGTCATGAAGAGAGGCAGGCGCGGTGATCTCTGAGTAACGCAGTCACCGCGAACTGCAGCATGTCGCGATTCGCGCCGGTTGCCGCTGGGTCACGCCGCCGGACGCAGGTTTTGCCGGTGCTCGCGTTGTGCTAGTGTAGCGCGGCCATTCCGCCAGCTCCACATATAAGAAATTTCTTATATGGGACCTGAATGGACGAAGAAGGTATGTGACTGGTGCAAACTTAATAATCATGACATGTGTGTCATGTGAATCTTGACTACATGCTACGCTCATAGCATGCTCGCAGTCTTTTCGCAAGCTCCACATATACCAAATTTGATATCACGTGACGTGAATTGAATACGAAGGTAAATGACACGTACAAACAAGATAATCGTGTCATTGAAGTCATGTATGGCATAATTATTCTCCGCCTCCTAACGTTTTGCTGATTTTAAAGTGGCATATCAACCTTCCTCATTCGTGCTTCGCATATCATCGATACCCACTGTGCGTGGGATCTGTCAATTTTTTACAAATAATCTTTAAACTAAACCATATATATTTGAAAGGAGCATCAATAGAAATACCTTATGCATCACGACTGCTGCCAAAATAGAAGCAGTGTACGAGGCGAAGCTAGTAGCATCGTGACGCGAAGTCGAGCATGTCATATGACAACATTCGCAAGGCGAGTTTTCTGCAGGACGGTGGTACACAGAGACCCACATAAACAAGGATTTCCAGTTCAAATGAAAGAGATTTCTCCACCGACTAACTCTAAAGTGGAGTAAAACAAAGTGCAGTTACCAATGTGAACTTTTATTGCGCACATTTTATGGTAAGTTGTCCCTCAATTCTGGAAGCAAGATGATTTCTACAACTGGAAAGGCAAGGCACCTTGTGAATAGAATACGCATTCACGTTTGTTGGAAAAAAAATTGTCGATGGGCCCGCTTGAAATGCTGAGTGAGTCAACCACATTTTTGGGCTGATATCAAGATGAGAAACTTATTGGCCAAACTTCGGGAGAAAGTTTTCGCTAGCGGCCAGTAAATGCACGCCATGGCGAGATCCATCTCCTACTCTGCAGGCAACGCAGCCCCATACTGAAGAAGAAATGTTCCTCGTGGAAGGGCTGAATTCCCGCGCGAGTTCCGATGGTTTACACTATTCCCAGGTTTCAAAAGCAAGGCCTTATGCAGCGTCTTAACCTGACCACATGTGTAAAGGCTAACACCGGGCCTTGTTATTTATGTGCAGCCTCGACTACGTCGATGTATATATAACGTGCGAGCAGCGAGCACTGGTCTGCGGGGCGACTCTTTGCAGCAGGTGTAGGCTTTAACGTTGCTTTCTAAGTAACATACGCCAGCTGACATGGCTACCTGCTTTGCGGGATTGACTTCGTAGAAAGATGCGCTTGTTTAACTGAAAATTCAAAATGATTACGCTTTTCGACTGTTGACGCGCCTAGTCAGCCACCTGTTATGAATAAAAACGCCTCATATTTTGACATCATTATGACGAAATTATCCTCATAGAGTTTTTCATTCGGTTAAACAAGCGAATTTTCAAAGTCGGTGACTTTTAAAAAGCAGATCAGCATGTCTGATGGGCTGCACATGCTCCTAGGCCCTACCCGGCAAATCCTGAAAAAGCCTCAAGGTGTCGTTTGTGGGCCAATGCCAGCTGCTAGGCCACTCTATCCCAGACGTGTGAAGCTGTGCATTCTTCACTGAGACACTGACTACGGTCTCATATTGAAAGGGCCTTGGATGACAGCAAATGCATTATTGGAGTAAATCTGAAATCAATTAAGCGCGAAACCGAAGCCATAAAATTTTTCCATTTAATCGGAAATACATAGCAGGTGTCATTCTAAAATTATATTCACAGCATGTTTTGGTGCTTCCAAACTAGGCGATGCTGTCACCTATCATCTAGCAAGATCCGCGGACATTGACGTTAGCTTTTCCAGCGTTGACTGGTGGCGCGTATGTACTAAGCTAGAACAAATTTCAGAAATATAGGCTGCAGCAACGTTTACAGCTGCCTACGCTTCTTTCTGTAGAATGATCAGTTGACGAACGCTGAAATTCTGCACCCAAATGCTGCTGTATACAAAACAGTCTTTTTGATCGCGTCGCTTGCGATGAGATTTCCTTTGATCGTCAAAGAAAAAATGGAAATAAATAAAATTGACAGGGAATGGCGGCAGCTCCTCCGTTACATGGAGTTGAGTGAATACGCTGGCTCAACTGCGACGAGTTTTGGCACGTCTTTTTCAATGGAGGAGAAAACGCTGTACGTCCGTGTGCTCAGATTTAGATGCAAGTTAAAAAACCCAGGTGGTCAAAATTTCCAGGGCCATCCATTACGGCATCTCTCATACTTGTTTGGTGATTTCAGATCGTTAAACCTCACTTTGAAATCAATCAATCAGTAAGTTTTGGCACCTTCTTCACCAAATGAAGAAAGGTCATAAACGCAAAATTTTCTCCTTGAACGGTTTGTGACAGCAACATTTCGGCGCCGCCATCGAACGTTTGTTTTCCCAAGTGAACCTGCATAAAAGAAATCAACAAAACATGTTGTCAACGGACGGGTTGCGCGGCTTGCTGCACGCAAAAACAACAGTGACTGATAGTAGATGTTATAGTTTTTCCATCCCCATTTGAAGGGCATGACAAAAGAAGTGTATGGTGATTAGAAGGTGAGGCAACGATGCATGCGCCTTCATAATTATAAGGTGCTAGTAGCAACTACAGAGCTGTGTGTCCGTGTCAGTATCAAGATATCTTAAGCACGTACTGTGCCTGTGTTGTTTGTATTGTGTATGATATGAAGCGCTTCTGTACAGGACTTCGCAAACCCAAAAGGAACCACGCATCTGCACGCTCGCTTGACCATCATTTAAAACATCCAGGCAAACACGAAGCATGCCTTCACTTTAGAGCGTCCGTCTCTGAAACTTTTTTTAAGAACCATACACTTGGTTCTCACCAGCAGCTCTGATTCTTCGAGAGAATTCAAACAGGCAAGGCTGCTGGTGAGAATCCAGTAACTTCAGTTCCGCTGAAATGTCGAAGGCAGATTTTTTTTAGAAAACTGGCCGCCCTGTTGACGAAGTGCCACACCAGAGTCATGGAACAATGCTAACATCTACTTAATTTATAAAAAAGGAGGCGACGAGGAGTTGAAGATTCACAGGGTGGTGAGCTCGCTCTCAGATGTATATAAGCTGTGTACAAAGATGACTGCTAGCAGAATTAAGACAACATTAGAATTGAATCATCCAAAGGATCAAACAATATTTTGTACAGGCTACTCAACAATCCACCGCATTCACACTATCAATCAGGTGATAAGGAAAATCCTAGAATACACCCATCTACTATGAATAGCCTTCATAGAATAGACAAAAGCATTTGATTGAGTAAAGATGTCAGCAGTCACGGAGACACTCAAATCAGGATGGCGACAAAGCGTATATCAACATGCTGGAAGAAGTCTAGAGTGGATCAACTGCCACCATAGTGCTCCATAAAGAAATTGACATAATGCCAATCACGAAGGGTGTAACACAAAGGGATAAGATCTTCACAATTCTACTTAACGCGTACTTAAAGAAGGTTTTTGGAGGCCCAGAATGGCTAGAGTAATAAATACAAGTTAATGGAGAGTGGCTTAGTAACCTGGGCTTTGTTGATGACATTGCATCGCTGAGTACTTCTGGGTACAAATTTAGATTCATGATTACTGAACGAGAAAAGGAGAGTAGAAAGGTAGGTCTTACAATACTCTGCAAAAAAAACAAAAATAGTAAACAACAACCTTAGAAGAGAACAGTGTTTCAGATAGGTTGCAGTGAACTTGAAGTTGTAAGTAGATACTTCTACTTAGGAACAGGTCGCAAACACGCGGCTGAACAATGAGATTGAAGTGACTAGGAAAATAAAATGGGGTGAAGTACATGCGCAACCATTCTCAAATCATGAATGGTGGATTGCTACTATTCCTCAAGAGGAAGTAACGATGACCGGTGCTCCACCGACACAGGGGTAATACCAATCAAACAATAAAAAAAACAATTTTTGTTTATTTTCTTTTCATCCGGCATGACACCTTGCTTACTATAACCAAATCTTTTTCGCTGTATTAAAAGAAAACACATTCAGCCAGACAAGAAGTTACATTTGTGGCCATGTAAGAGACACCATCTTCTAACTGCGTGTCCAGTTACACCGAAAGCTAAGAAATCAACAGGTACACTTGCTGCTGATAAGCTGTCAACTGCATGAATTAAGTTAAGAACAAAGCAACAAAACAGTGAAGCGACTTAGGCTTTGTTAGAAATCAGCGTAATAGAACCTGATAAGATTTGATCCAATCTAGATTTTTTGGGGCCAATCTAGCAATAAAACATTCACTTGTGTTCACATGAAGATTTCACGCTTGCCATAGAGCACAAAGGAAGGAAACAGCTTAGGGGAGGCGCTGACGTCACTCTCTCTGACTATTAATCGCTACCGGTCATTACTATGCATCGTAGGAGGTAAAAATTCCTTGTTACTACCTAAGATAATATGATTGGCTTGGCAGCAGTGTTTAAATCCCGCAAAAGTTTGCCAGAGCCTTCATGCTTTTATGAAAAACCCATAAAACCCATACAAACTAACGTAAATGCTGCGGTAAAGTCGTCTAGTTTAAGCATCACCTCTTGAAGCATATCTGCAAATGGTTGGCGCTATATTTGCCAAAGGTTCACCGAATTTTAGGTGAACAGTTAGCCCAAAAATACTAGAAGAAATAAATATAGCTAAAACATCCTTCCCTCCCTCTTGAAAAACCCAGCACTGCTTGGTGGCAGCATCCCGTCCAATGTCGGCCTATAAGCCCAATGTCGCAGTGTGGTACTGGCATGGTGGAGCGGCATGCTACTGGGAGGGAGGCGCAAGGTATACAGCGGAAAACGGCTTTACAGCGTTTTCCACTGTAAAGCCGTTTTCCGCTGTAAAGCCGTAAAGAGGTGCGTATTCGCCATAAATAAATATGCTTGTGAAATAAGTGGTATAAAGCGCACTGACGGAGAAAATCAAAATGCAATATAACAAGAAAGCGTACGCCTAGAAAATTCAAACTTGCCACCTTCTGACTCCCAACTGAGTACTCTACCCCGTACATCACACTATAAAGCGTACATTGCTGTAAACCCGACGAATCCATTTTTGTCGCTCATTATGCGAGCACCGCACACAGATAAAAAGTGGTTGAGTTAGGTTGAGGGATGTCTGAACTATACCGTTGTTTGTACACTTTCGAATTATGTGTACATAAAGCAAGAAGCGTCGGTGAGGTGTACACCGATGCGGCTTGCACGATAGGCCCAATTCTCGCTGGGATGGGGCACCATGAGCTCTCGTAGCGGCTAAGAAGCAATGCTTGAAGTTTCTCCATTTGACCTTCGGAACACTTCTGTGACTTTACCTCTACCTGAACAAAGTAGAAGGGCAAGCATTGGCAACCATTCATTTTCGGTGTGGCGATATTGAGTGACAGCTGTTTTTCTTATCTCCGCAGGCAGCGAAGCGGGCGTGTCAGTCTGCATGTTTGCGTTATATCAAGACCTACAACTAATAAACCACCCAAGAAATTACCAACGCAATCACTGAAGAAGGGCACCGGTGTGTTAGTTCGTTGAGGCGTACCGATTCATCAAATGTAAATTGCGTGTTCTTACCTATGCGAGGCAGAAAAGCACCGGATACAGCGCCCGGCAGCTTACACTGACAGCCTGCGTAGCTGAAAGCACGACACATCAATCACCGCCACTCCTTGTGCGGGCATCGTGCACGAAGAAAAATGGTTGATTTAGTTTGACAGATGTCTGAACAATACACTCACAGAATTTGAGGGACTACTGCAAGAGCAGGGAGGCTGTGTTACTCTCTTTAGAGCTCTACAACTCCGAGGGGGAATAGGGCAGAGTTGGCCGTGGAAAATACTCTTTAGTTGAATGCAGAGTAAAAGAGACTGCAAACTCTCTGCTACTGAAGTGGAGTTCCCAATCTATGCAACTCTCGTGCCGATGAGTCGTGAATGGGATATTACTCCGTCCTTGCTGACCTAGCGCCTGAATGTTACCACCGACGCCGCACAGCAATAAAAGTGTCGCGTAGATATACGCCTCTGAGTGTAGACGCCCAAGATGTTAGTTTAATGCTTCATGTAATAAGATAACCTTCAGTGGTAACGAAATCATGCTTGTGTGATTACGAACGTCAAGTTACTGCAGCGCCACTACCAACACCTCCGAAGCAAGAAACAGTCGCAACATCTAAAGCATCGTCAAAAGTTAGCACACGAACATATTGCTACGATAGTAAGGTTAATTTTAGCACATATTGTAAAAAAAGTAAAAAAGAGTATATACTGGGGTACAAACTCAGCAACTACAATGACCAGGTGGGCACTCTTCCGCTACGCCACGGTGTGCGACGCTCCCTACGTGGTAGAGGAACTGGTTAAACGAAAACACGCCATTCCGCTTCTCGGAACGTGGTTTCAACACATAGGCGATCTTTGTTTTCAACTAAACCTTGCTTGCTCATGATATGCAAACTACTGGCATCCACGCATAACATGACACTAATGACAAGACGCCAAGCTTTTTCACAATTCACAACATAGAAAGGAAAATGTACAAAAATTTCCGAGAACCTGAGGCAGATGATATACTGCCAAGGGCAATACCCATGACTCGCTTTTTCCGCTGGCTGACGTGCGCCGATGTTTTATATTGACTGTAATAGTCGATAAGTACACGCGTAGTTCGTTGAATTAGGTGTATTTTTGTGCGCAAGCGACGATAAGCTATAGTGCAGTGGCCATGTTAAATTGTGCTGATTTGCATCTGTAAACCGATAGGTGGAACTACATAACCGATAACTAAAAACGAAATTGCATGTGCATGAAAGCGTCTCATCGTGTTACTTTATGAACGTGCACCGAACGACAAACCTGTGTTTCCACGTGTTAGTCAGTGAGGTGCCGACAAGGGCGCCCGCCGGCTGTCGGCGGTGGCTCGTATGAGCTGCGCCGCAGCCTCAATACGCGTCGCATCAAAGCTCATCTCTCGTTTGGCGCGCACCGTCCGCAAGACGCAATGGTTCATTCAAGTTAACCGACAGCAAGGTTCTACTGTACAGTCATTGTTACTTCTCGGCCTAACACATCCCAGAAGCGCCGATGGCATGTATGACCGACTCAGCCGGTAAGCTATAGGCCTACAATCGCCGGGAGTTGTACGGGTCGCACTTACTTGGACCAATCTCGGTACTGGTGGATCGCGAAGGCTGACGTTTGAGGAATTGGCAGGCCTCTTGTTGTAGTATTAAAGTGTGGACGAGGTGAGAAAAACTATAACGATTGCCAGAGACATGTTTGAGTTGTGCTTTTGCCGACCAGCCTTGTTTTTCTGGCGTACAAGTACACATTACAGCATCGCGAATCGGATCAAACACCGGATCGTAACGTTCGTAGATTATTTTGTGGCCAGCACTGCTGGCAGATCGTCCCAACTGTGTTTGCGAGCGCCTAGTAGAACTCTCAGGCTTGGGCACAAGTGGCTTCATCGCGCTGAGCCGATATGGCAGAATACCAGCTGATAATAGGGATTCAGTAATGACAATGGCGTATTATGTCATGTAGTTTTATAATAAAAGGTTGACGTGCCTACATAGTACCTAACGATTACCAGATACGCATGCTAGATGTATATTTCCTCTTCGAAGCACGTAATGAAAATGTAGCGCCACCCGCACTAGAAAGGGAAATCACGAGTATAAATACCAGTTGCTGTGTAAATGATTGTCCGTAGCGCAAGAGGTACAAGATCAGTGTTGTTATTTGCTGTGTTGTGTACTATTATGATGTGTATGAGGACATCCGTCCTGCATATGTAACGTAACCTTTAGGCATTCTATATGCAGTTCACTTCTTTTATGAAGTACTAGAAATAGTTTTTGAGACGTTAGTCCTAGCGCAGGAAGAGTAATTCTACTCTTGGATGGAGCTGATACACTCTAGCGCTACCATAGTGTAAAATTCGGTGAGAGAGTATAGCGCAACTCCCGCAGGGGGTGTATGAAGTTTATTTCGGAAGCGTGACTGTACTCCGGCGAGGGAGCTTGTTCACTCTCGTTCAGCCAGAGTACCAGCACTCGGTCGAGGGTGTGCTTACTCTGGGCAAAAAAAGAAGGTTTTCAGCCCTCCTGAAAAGAAAGTGAAATTTGGGACAAGCCTCTACTTCCACAAGGAGAGTTGCCAACACTCTTTTGGGGCTGTGAGTGTACTCTACAGTTGTTCTAACATTTCAGAGTTATGTGTACTTAAACAAGAAGCGATGGTAACTTGTACACCGATGTGGCCGGCACAATAGGCCTGCTCACTGAGACGGGGCAGGGCGTAATACCGCTCTCGCAGCAGCTCAGTTGCGATGCTTGAAGTTTCTGAATTTCAACTTCCGAACCCTTCTAACTGGTACCTAAACTGTACCTGAATGACTGCATGGATACGCTTGCCAGACATGCTTTTCTGGTGTGGTGATATCGAACGGCACCTGTTTTGCTCGCCTCCGCTGAGAAAGCTTGTAAGGCGTCGAGATAGCTTCTTTACGTCTCGTGTACTTTGCGGCATAAGCGATGTGCTGTTTCTGTCAGGAGCGCTGTCTAGCTCCTGGCTTATGCACACTAGAACACGGAGTTGTCACAACAACGCATCATCATCATCATCATCATCAGCCTGACTACGTCCACTGCAGGACAAAGGCCTCTCCAATGTTCTGCCAGTCAACTCGGTCCTGTGCTTGCTGCTGCTAATTTATACCTGGAAACTTCTTAATCTCATCTGCCCACATAACCTCCTGTCTCCCCCTAACCCGCTTGCCTTCTCTGGGAATCCAGTTAGTTCCCCTAATGACCAGCGGTTATCCTGTGTACGCGCTACATGCCCGACCCATGTCCATTTTCTCTTATTGAATTCAGCAATAATATCCTTAACCCCCGTTCGTTTTCTAATCTACTCTGATCTCTTCTTATCTCTAAGGTTACACCTACCATTTTTCTTTTCATTGCTCGCTTCCGGATGCACATTGCGGGTGTAAAATTCGTATATGAAATACGCGGGGACATGCCACAAATGCCCAATGATTGCCGCACCGCACGTTAATGCTGTTATCCACACTGCGTGAATAACAACTTAAAACGCGTTATAAAGCAAAATATTCAGCATTGGCTGTGTTAAGTTGTTAATTAATTTTGCTCCTCATTTCAAGCGAAAACTTTCCAAGTGGCAGTGATTGTTCATATCACACATCATAATTATACTGTTTGATATGTCCAATTGTGAAGCATTAGCACAGATGATTGTGCTAGTTGGCACAGATAACCAAAGGTAATCGGGCTAGTCCATGTTTTAGAATCAAGCGTTTTATATTCAACAATACCGAAGCATACCACTGCCCCGCTACATAAACGTGCACGTGGCATTGATAGATCCAGTGCATGCTCCAGTATGCACAAGCGCACTCCACTGAAAATCCCAGCGTTTCCAGCGCTTTGCAGTTTGCGCCAGCGTAACAGCGGTCAAGCCAGCACCCCTACCTTTTGTGACCCACCTTTTTTTTCCAGTACGCCCACTGAAAAGCCGGTAAGTCCAGCGTGCACCAGTGTCCCCAGCCTGTACAAGTGCCAAAAATGGTACTGGTATCACAATGGGGATGCTCGTTCTTGCAATAGGGCTACCTGACATAGTGAACTGAAACTGGGCACACAGAGAAGAAGGCCAGTTTAGAGTTAGTAGCATGTGGATGCACTTTTTAACGAAGTAATGTAGCTTAAACTACGTTGTTTACGTGCCTAGTGTCAGGCTTTGCTTTAAAGTGTGGCAAATCACCTTGGTCAGGCCCTTATTCTTTGTCTCTCTTTGCCCATTAACTTGAACTTTGCTGTTGGAAACATCGGCGCACACTTCATGCTTCACATCTACAGATTTTGCGTTGGTGGGGCTGAAACCCCTCGCCTAGATGCTTCGCCTATCTCAGTTTGCTGCTGCACTTTTATGTGCACAATATTTTTATTGAGTCGAATTGATAGGTGTTTTACAGTACTACAAGGTTATAGAACACCAGGTGGTGTTAAATATCTTTTTACAAAGTATTCGATTTTTCTGCTCTTCAGGGCGTCTATACAGCTGCCAAGGAGAAGGCGGAAAGTGCAAGGAAAGACCATGTGGCCTGCGGCCTACAATAAAAAATGGCACGTGTCCTCCACATCGGCATTGCTGTAATTTTACGGCCGAGATTGATTACACTATGTGATCTCATTCAGCGTCCTGTCCAGAGCTCGTTACTTCTTGTCGATAAAATAAAGTTGCTTCTGTGCAATTAGAATGAAAATCTGGATTCTGAACTTCAAATGACTCTCACCACTAAGTATCACATAGTGATTTCATCCCACTAAATATTTGACGACCAACTATGTGCTGCGAATCTCGCACAGCCTCAACCTCCTTATCATTCAGCTTCATGTAACGTGGCCATACGCATAACTGCGTTTCTGATAAGAGACAGCTCCACTGCGCCGTCAGTCAATGTTTGCGTAGATCCTTGTGGAAAACAAAAAGAGGATGGCTGATTCGAAGACAATTACTCAGGCACCACAGCACACTGGCTCAACGTTTTTTTATACATTGGCAAACGATGGTCTAATGAAGACCCAGTCCTATAAACGAACGTAGATAGAGTCAGTCTATAGAGATGCCAACAATTGTTCCTCGTAGCCAGCTAAAATGCTGTAATGATACCGCGATCGTAAAGGCCGACACACAGGGCCGTCATGGCCAGACAATGTTCAACGTAGGCACCACCCCTTCAAAAGGAACGGAAAGGAAAGCCCATCATTTTCAGCCTTAAAGAAATGCTGGCAGACGCACCCTGGAAGAATAGTTACAATATTGTGACTTTGCCAGCCAATGTAAATATTCCGTTTCGTAAAATGACAAAACATTGTCAATCAACAAATAAAAGGAGCACATCAATTACTGCATTGTTACCCAATTATTGCGTTAGAGAACTGAGTTGGATTACTTAGTTGGCGTTGTGTGTGACATGATACACACCAGCGATAGCTAAACAAAAGTTCGCTTTATAGTTGTTGAGCAATATGAGAATGAAATGAGAAGATGTAACGTACAGTGGGAGTCGATGATATGCGAAGCACAAATCAGGAAGGTTGATATGTCACTTTCATATTAGCACAACGTTACGTAGCGGATGGTAATAATGCCATACATGACTTACAAGTCATCATTATCATCTTTGGGCCTGTCATTTACGTTCGTCATCTATTCACGTCACGTGACACGAAATTTGGTATATGTAGAGCTAGCGAAACTGCCGCAAGCGCGCATTGAGCGTAGCATGTAGTCATGTTTTAAAGAAATTGGCAGATCCCGCATACAGTGAGAATATATGACATGCAAGGCACAAAAGAGGAAGATTGGCATGTCACTTTAAAATCAGCACAACGCAACGTTACGAGGTGGATGCTAGCTACGCCTTAAATGACTTCAATGTCATGATTATCATGTGTGGGCATGCCATTTACCTTTGTCGACTATTCACGTCACGTGATACCAAACTTGGTATAGGTGAAGGCAGCAAAACAGATGCGAACGCGCTGTAGACTAGCATGTAGTCTGTTGTATGCATCGCGGGTAGATTCTTCAATGAATACCTAAATAATTTATTCCAATTTTTGTTTTGTTCATACAACTGAATATTTCTTGCCTTCAGCAGTCCTGTGGCACGCCCTTCACCCTTGGCACGCTCATCGTGAAGCATATGGTGTAAATACCAGGTAAATCAAACTCTGAAAGCGTGTTGCGTACTTTTTGAACAAGCAAAACATTTCTAAGCTCGTTCTTATATTGCCCAACGTATCCACTGAAAACCGTGAAGTTTACAGTGAAAATCAGTGACCCTAAAGGCCGATTACGCTAGAGTGACACGACACCGACATGAAGCTGATTAAGACACGAGGCAGACGCAAACTATCGGCCAACGAGTCACCCGCCGAAGAAGTCGCCACACCCCATGGTCACACTAGGCAGATGACAACGACGAAGCCTTAAAAGACAGCATTTCATCGTAGTGCAACATGACAGACCGAAAACACCTGAAAAACGCATCCGCAGATCTGTCGTTGGCGTGTCTTTGGAGTATTTGTGGCTGAGCCAAAATTTGCCCCATGTTTTTGCTTCTGAAACGACCACGAAATGGGTCGCCTTGGGGAAGTTAATAATGCCGTCTCTGAGGCTTCCGCGGTGTTTGAATAGGCAGCTTGAGCCCGAAAGGGAAGTCTGTTCTTCACTTCCATATTGTGTCCACCACCCCCGTTCCTCGTCACCATGAAATATGGTGGAGGCTGCACCGCGTAGCCAGAGGGACAATGGTAGACCGGAAAGCATAACAAAAAATCTGGTGCAGATGTGCAAGTTTACTCGGTGTTGCTGCGTGTGCCTTCAATGTAACCATAGAATCGGCCAACAAAAGAGTGTGAGCACGACAAGGCGCAGGCGGAGTCTTCGAGAAATCACTGATGCACTGTTTGTGTCTTTCCAGTGTTAATAGGCCGACGGCAACACAAAAAAAATTAACAAAGACAGCCCGCAGACCAAAATCGGGGACACCCCAGCAGCACGCCTGGATCGGTCAATTTCTGGACCCACACCGGTGAACATTGGCCCCGATGTCGGCTCATGTTGGCTTTTCGGTCAAGTGCAACTTCCACCGACATCAAGCCGATGTTCAATCCAACCTGGGTCCAACGTTCTGCCGTGGCGTTTGCCAATATTCAGCCAACGCCAGCCCAATCTCAATATGTCAATGAAGGGCCGTCCTTTCACCGACGTAGATGCCGACATACATCCAGCACAGGGCCATTCTCAGGTCACGTTTTTGCCAATAAAATGACATCATTTCGCCGATCTTCATTTTACGACCAATATTGAATACCATTGGCTTGCCGCTTTTCTGCCGTCATTAATACCGGCTTTTTGCTACTGATAATTCTTAGCCGGTGGACGTTAGCGTACACCCTCAGAACATTACCTTGCAGCCTATAGCAGCCTTGTAAGAGCTTTGCAGTGCAGTACAGACCACTCATGGCATAGTGTTGAAATGCTACACAATTCCACTTAGTCATCTACGTCTTTTTTCTTGCATTGCCCATTACTCTCGCCACGTGTAGGGCGTAAGACTGCACAAATATAGCCACTGCCTGATTTTCTTAACTGCTTCCTCCTCAGTCTTGCGAGAAATTTTAACGTAGGCTCTTCCATCAAGTATTAGCCGAAAAACAATAACTAAAATATTTACTGTATACAAGTTTTGTACACACAAGCAATCAATAATTGAGACTACAAGAGCAGAATTTTTATATTTCTATTTATAAAAAAGCCAAGCCAGGCCCTTTGTTTTTCAGTTCAGTTTTTCAAGTTACCGTTGTACCGTTATTAAGCCTAAAAATAGGAGGCGAGCCCAGCAATATTCTACGGGCTTAGGACTGGCCAGGGCAGTAAAGATGAGATGATGACTTGGAAGCTGCAGTAAGAGACTCGGTGATGACACCCAGTTGAAAAACCCACCAGAGTTTGTCTGGTGTTATCTGGTGGATACACCAAAACACACTGATATGTCCTAGTGTATACGCCAGTCTGGAGTGCTGTGTTCTAGTGGGAACATCAACCCACTGTTGCATGTACTGGCGGAGTGTGTTCTGAGGGTGTGTTCTTTTGTGAAAGCTGACTCAGTGTGGTGTGTCCTGTTCGGAAAGCCCACCCAGACTGGTGTGTTCTCGTGGGACATGCATTAGTGGGGAGACCACGCCGGTGTGGCATGTTCTCGTTAGATGGGTTCTGGTGGGCTCAAGAAATACATTTTCTGATTGAGGCTTGGACAGAGATTTTTTTTTCAACGCAATGCAGTCGACTCACAATTCTTAATATTTTCCTCAACCAGACTCACTTACACTAAAGCTCACCAAACCATTACTCAGCCAGTCACTCTCAGACACAGGGATCAATCATTTTCAGTGAGATGACTCAAAAGTAAGTTAACCTATTATTAGCTTTTAGCACAATGGTGTCAATGCTCCTAAGTTTCCTTGGCATTTAGTGTTGATACTCACAATTAACACAGAAACCAGAAAACATGCTTAAAAAAGTGGTTTCAATTTGAAGTATTTGTTGCCCTGGAGAGTACGCTAGACCCTTTCCAAACACATACCGAAGTCATCTTTGCCCATGCAGCTTATTCAAGCACTGTCGCATTATAGAAAGCATAATTTTATGCTTCTTGCAGCACTATTTCAATGTACTGTGGCACACCTGCATTGTTTCCCAAACTGTTAAAATTCCCGCATATGTAAGACGATCCCCACAATGGAGCTTAATACATCGAGATGAAGCAGCTCACTTTATTAGCAAACTCTGTGTCTGTGTGCAACAAAAATTGCTCTTGGAACACCTGTATGTCAATTCACCTTTCCCTGTTTACATGTGACACGTACCAGCTACTGCAATCTACTCAGTGGTTCTTACTATCCGCTTTTTACTTAGACGTATGCCACACTGTCTACGTATCACTCTAATACGACCACCTCAATTTAAAAACCGAAAATATTTTTTTAAGAAGTGGTATTAAAGTTTTTTAATTGTTTTTAAACAACTATACATTTTGGCACCTAAACTATTTAGAAGCAACCATTCAAAATTGTTGCAATTCATAGTATTTCATAAACGCTAATATTTAACATAATTGGTGCCTTTCTTAGTCATTTTCCACCACGATATTTTCAATGTGACATATCAGTGGCGATTCAGTTAGCACATTTTTATTGAAAGGCAACTCACACGAGATATCTTGATCAATAAAGTCCTGTGAGAGAGATTGTGGGCTGAGGCCAAAGCAACCCACTTCTGTAACTTATGCCTCTGATCAGCAAGTATTTAGAGGGAGTATAAACTGTCATGCACTGAAACATGTGTGTCGGCACAAGTATGAACGTAAAGTATTGTATTGAAGTTCAGGAGATAGTAATGAAGTTGAGAAGGTAGTGATGAGTAGATAGTAGATAGTATGATAGTAATAGTAATGAAGTTGGGTAGATAAGATCATAAGTCGACAGAAAAGTGCAGCTCATGCATGCGCACTTAAGAAATGATTGTTCTGCTTATAGATAACACGAACTGATCCCCGAACTTTTTCTGGACCGGACTCTTGGACTAAAACTTCCCAAAAATATTAATCACCCAAACTTACTCCCACTCAGGCTTGCTGCTTGATCTGAATATGAGTTCTTTGACTCATGAGTAAGTCTGTTTATCTACGTATATCCCTCTCTGGTAGGTCAAATTCTGTTGTACAAACCACATCTTCATGTGTCACAACAGAGCTAGCCTGGCCAGGCTATTTCCAGATTACCAAAGAATACAAGTCAGTCCTACAATTCACTGTGAACACAAAATCTGTACACGTTGTGGAACTTTTCAGCTGCAAAAGGAGCAGAAACCGAAGCCATGCATTAGTGTGTGCACTTTATTTCAGATTAGATAAGTAATTACTCTAACACGAAGCTTTTCTACGGCAGTTGATACGTACAAGATACTACATAAAGTGTCGTATCATACTTGCTTAACAGATACTAATAGCTATAAAATAATTCAAAAACTCAACAGAGCATTGTCCAAATTAGATACTTGAATATAAGAGCACCAGAATTCTGCATTTTATTGTAATGTTTCGTCGCCTCAACCTAGCAATAAATACAAAACTGGATTTAAAGCGGTCATTGATACGAAGCTTGAGGGCATGTCCAATGCACACTAAACACATATCTGTATATATGCATCAGGAGTAATTTGACATGGAATCCTAGGTCAAATGACAGGATTTGATATGGTGATAACCAGTGCAGAGGATTAGACAATGCGAAGAGCCACAGAATTCATGTAAAAATGCATTAGTTTCTTGCTCTACGTGAATATTTCACCTCAATGAGCACAAGCTTCTGCAGACTGCAATATTGACAGATGATGCAAACTACAAATAGAAAAATTTTATAAACTTGATCCACTTATACGGGGCTTCAAAGGCTTGTCAAAACTTTAAAATAGCACAAATGATATGACTTAGAGTTTGTTAAATCTCTATTCAAACGTATACTGATGAAAAAAAATACCAGTTGATTTTTGAGCATCAAATGCAAGGCCAAGCCTTCAGGGGCCTTAAATGATGCACCAGTAAGTATCAGTGCACCTTGAAAAATAAAGTGCACGTTATTATCAGTTCCCAGTGTAGCATGACACCATGTCATGATACAATCTTTTAAACATATCCTCACCCAAGATCAAGGTATTGTTACTTTTTCAGGGTTGGTTCTGTTGGGAACGTACAAAGAGCCGTTTTGTTTGTTTTGCTTCCTGACGTCATCAACACAGCTCATACTGGTGCACGCAGTCACCAGAACCACTGTATAGGGTCAACATAACAAGGTGCACTATGTTAAGTTAATATTCTCCACCTTTCTCTTGTTTCACACTAGCTCATAATCATCTCCATATAAAATATATTTGTATGGTAGAGTTTAGTCAGCTTTTGAAATTGGTATTTGCCCCTTTGAAATAATGATATTTTTTAATTGCAATATACAGCTTCAGCAAGCCATTTACCCGTGCCTATTGCAGTCTAGCTTGCAATCGGCTTACAGAGAGGCCAGAAGCCATTACTGCTGAATTTCCTAATACAAAATCCGAGATCAGCATCATCATCAATGATTTGAGCATCTTCAGGAGCTTTTTGACTACTTTCTGAATCACCGTGCACTTTGCTGACTGTTAAAAAGAAGATTCATCTCGTAGACTTGGTTCATCTTCAAGCCCAACAATGTGCTCAGCTAGTTTATTTGAACTTGCCTGCATAGGAAAAAAGAGAGGCAAAGCAGCCGTAAGACAATATTAGGGATTTATTCATTCATTATTCATGAGCGAATTTATTCATTCATTATTCATAAGCAAATTTGTAGGCAAAGCAACAAACGACATGAGAGTGACATCACCGAGTTAGCTATCACCTAGAAGATGAAACCCACGACACGGGCAGCTGGCCCCACCGCTGTGGTCTAGTGGCTAAGGTACTCGGCTACTGACCCGCAGGTCGCGGGTTCGAATCCCGGCTGCGGCGGCTGCATTTCCGATGGAGGCAAAAATGTTGTAGGCCCGTGTGCTCAGATTTGGGTGCACGTTAAAAAACCCCAGATGGTCGAAATTTCCGGATCCTTCCACTACGGCGTCTCTCATAGTCATATGGTGGTTTTGGGATGTTAAACGCCACAAATCAATCAACACGGGCAGCTGTCATGTTTTTGTTGGTATGAAGGCAGCAGTACGCACTGAAGCTGGTATGACACATGATCTAACAAGTTAACGATATTTTTTTGTTCTTCTATGTGAGAACCAGTATAGCATGTTAATGAAATGTACATACTATTCAAACGTGCTTATGACTGGTTTCTCATAGTGATTCGGGACAACGAGCAGTGTATTCTTGATTTCTGCAACTAAGCAATCGAGCAAGGGGAACGAGGAATATGGTCAAGTATCAGTCCATTCCGTTGCATGCAACTTTTGCATTCAAAATACCTCTCATGATATTTGGGCTTTAATTACACTCACAGCATGACAGCAGATATAAAACTGAAATCTATGACAAGTAATTGATGCAATCGGAAATAAATCGCAGAAGGTGTAATACCGGACTAGTCATGAGAGCATAGAATTCATAGTTCTGGCAAAAAAAAAAACGTAATAGGTCTTCTCCACACAATTCACTGTATGAGTCTTTTCGACAGCTTCTAAGCATTTTGAATAACAGGCAACACTGAATGAAAGAGCATTACAGCACAGCTCATTTATTATTCTTTGAAAGGATTTCTTACTAGGATAGCTTTTTTACATGAAAATTCCTTGATAGCCTAAACGGAAACATTCCACTCCAGAAATTCTTCCCATTTCAGCTTGCACGACTAAGCAGTACTTACTTCATTCATTTCATGAAATATATATTTCATTAAAGCATCAAATATGCGCTGCATAATTATGGGTTATTCTCATTGTTACACTGCTACAATGTCCCACTTTTGTTGTTCATAGTTCCGGCCAGACGCAATCATAGTTCTGGCCAGAAGATCGTAATAAGTCGTCTCCACACAATTTACTTTATCAGTGTCTTTTCGCCGAATGCTAGGCATTTTGATGAACTAGCAACACCCAATAAAAATGATAACAGCACTGCACATCTCATTTATTGTTCTTTAAAAGGATCTCATAATACATTAGTTTTTTTATATGTAAAGCGCACAGTAGCTTAAACAGAAACATTCCCCACCAGAAAAATTTTCTAACTCAGCGTGCACTACTCAGCAATAATTGGTTCATTCTTTTCAATAAAATAAATTTCAAGTAAAGCTTCATATATGGGCTGCAGAATTACGGGTTATCCTGTAATTACACCACTACAACACCACCCGCCCGTGCTTCTCGCACTCGACGCCCACCTGATGCATACATGTGAAACGGCTAACTGCATGTAATCGCGGAGGAAGACTATCATTTACGCCAAAAAAAGCGGTTACCCCACATGAGGGCGAACGTAATGGTTCCATGTGCGATTCGACATTAACAAATGGCAATAGTTACTTCAAAATAGATCTCACCTAAGCGGCATCTAGGGTAGCAGACGACCTTCTTTCTGGCTCTACACAGTCTGCAGAAAACATTTGATAAGTCGGTACTCGCCGACTCATCGCATGACTCGCCAGCACCTCCACGGGCCTGGGCCCGTCACTTCAACAGGTGCACTGCACTGACGCAAAAACGAATAACACCCGTACACACACACACACACACACACACACACACACACACACACACACACACACACACACACACACACACACACACACGCACGCACGCACGCACACACGCACACGCACGCACACGCGCACACACACACACAAACACACACACACAGCCCCGCCGCGGTGGTCTAGTGGCTAAGGTACTCGGCTGCTGACCCGCAGGGCGCGGGCTCAAATCCCGGCTGCGGCGGCTGCATTTCTGATGGAGGCGGAATTGTTGTAGGCCCGTGTGCTCAGATTTGGGTGCACATTAAAGAACGCCAGGTGGTCAAAATTTCCGGAGCCCTCCACTACGGCGTCTCTCATAATCATGTGGTGGTTTTGGGACGTTAAACCCCACATATCAACACATACACACACACACACACACACACACACCAAGTTATCAGTCAAGTACTAGTATTTCGTCGTACGATTCTACATGTTTAGTTATTGCGACAACCTACCATGTTGCTGCTGTGGCTGAGTCAGTTAGTGCGCCGGTACCGCAAATATGACACCGTCTGTCACATGTTCGAATATCAAAAGTAACATCTTTTGAAGTGTTTCATTTTTTCACACTTTGGGAGAATTAACCTGGCTGCTTCGAATAACTCGTCGTTTTTCTTTTTAGAAGAAAACCAGGCGGTAGGATGAAACTGTACTTATATGGCTCGACACGTACGTCTCTATTGCTTTTTCTGCTGCTGCCTCATTTGTATGAGGCACCAGCCTGGTCTTGCCGGCTTAATGAATTACTAGGAGATATAGTCCTGAGCCCAGGAAAAAATTAGAACAATCATTAGCGCTGTAATGAAAAACTAACTAACTTTGGTGTCAATTGAAACCGAAACTGATAAAACGAAAATTGTGACAACAAAAGAAAATATTGATAATGTTTTCATGCCTGTTATTGCTATATCTATGGTTTAGAGTTTCGGTTCTTTCAATTGCAACAGTGAAGTTGATAGGCTAAATAGATTTTTTTGCCAGTATAACTTTTCTTAGCTGTGAAACATTCGCTTTTACAGCTTTGTTAGCAATGCTGACGTATTTTTTTCTAGTGCTTTTCACGAAGAATTATGTGTGCGGGATCCCGACTTCGGCGGCTGCATTTCCGATGGAGGCGGAAATGTTGTAGGCCCGTGTGCTCAGATTTGTGTGCACGTTAAAGAACCTCAGGTGGTGGAAATTTCCGGAGCCCTCCACACGGCGTCTCTCATAATCATATGGTGGTTTTGGGACGTTAACCCCACATATCAATCAATAATGTGTACGTCAACAATCACTCGTATGTGAACTGTTACTTAATTGCAGTTTATATACATAAGATATCGGTTGGACAAGATCAATAAGAATAAAAGTGCGAAGAGCGTGTGGTTGTAGTAGCCACATTAGTGCGACGATGATTGAGCCGCAAGGAGGTTGACGACTTCACCTTTGGGGACGCCAACAGTGCTTACAGAGAGCACCAATGAGAAGACCAAAGGCTGCCGCTACGACACAGTACTTCTGCACACGACAGGTTAAGATAGATTCCAATTCCTCATTACATGGTCCACTTATCGTGTGCGTACGTTTAATGTCTTTTCTCGCTAGCCTCGTCCAAAAAGAAAATCCCCCCCCCCTGCTCTGTACTGGTAAACCCAGCCGTGTTTAACCAACTAGGCCATGTCCGAGAGCGCTTGCTGACCGCTAGCTACATGTAACGTGCGTATAAAATACCGCGCACAAAGCTTACAGGTGTAGCTCTGCGAGCGTCATGTAAAGAGAAATTCGCGAGAGGTTGGCGCAGAGCGCACGCGCAATGCAACCACTAAGCTTTGCGCGCGCTGTTCTAAAACTGCATATTTAACTGTATGTGCTTACGCCGAGCTGCCGCCGACGTGAGAGAAGTATGTCAGTGGATGCTATGCTCTGTACAGTGTATAAATTCATGAAACCATGGTGTGCGAATTTTTTTTTAATCGGAGTGAACCTACAATAGTGTTCAGGTGACTTGTCGAATACCGCGGTTCTTGGTCTCGTGTTTAGCCAAAATGCAGTGAACGTGACAGGTGCGAGTAACCGATTGTTTATTTAGTTATCTTCAAGTACTGCAGCGCAATGCAGGGATAATGCAGAAGTTGGGTACATAAATACAACAGGAAAGAATAACGATAACATCACACGTTTTTCAACAGAACATATATCGTCACTTCCTAAGCATAACTGGTGACAAAAATAAAGAATTAACCATATAGGTTGTTCTAGTAAACAATAATGCGCCAAAAACTGTATTTGAACATATTAGTACATACTAAGATGGGCTCAAGTTAGTGCCTACGTATTGGTCTAAATTTCCGGAGCTCTCCACTACGGCGTCCCTCATAATCATATAGTGGTTTTGGGACGTTAAACACCACATATCTATCAATCAATTAGTGCCTACGTATAGTTAGAAGAGCAAGAGCATACACGATGTAATAATCATTATATAGCCAACATAAGTTCTTAAATGCGCAGCGCAACAGCGCGCATGCTTTAGGAAAAGCTTGAAACAAGCATGTGACCTGTGAAGCCCGAAGCTTACCATCTTTTAGGTTTTTTTAGTACCATTCGTACAATATTTTGGACTATGAGAATTTGACTATTTATTGTTATTACTAGCAATTATTTGACCACAATGTCATTACCAGCAATTAATGATGGTAATCACATTAGGGTTATTAATACCGCTATAAGCAATGCTTTTAATGATCACTTTGCAAATGTAGGCACTATCGGTAACACAGTTTCATGCAACAACACTTGTAGCCTTCCTGGCAAGAAAAACGCGGAATCTGTTTTCTTTTATCCAGCAACCAACAATAAAATAAAAAAAATAATTCTTTCACTACAAAACATCAAGTCATTAGGGGACGACGGCATATCGGTTCAAATTATAAAACATTTATCTACACTTCTAGCTGAGCTATTAACATATGTCACCAATGATAGTTTTGAAGCTGGTTGGTTTCCTTCGAAATTAAATGTCGCCGAAATAATGCCCATGTTTAAGAAAGGCGACAAGTTGAAAGTAGCAAATTATCGTCCGATCGCCATATTGCCAGCATTGGCCAAAGTTGTTGAAAGGACAATATATATTAGACTGAACAATTTTTTTGAGAAACACAATCTATGCGCACCTGAGAAATACGGCTTCAGGAAGGGAAAATCGACAAAACATGCACAACTGAACATTGTTGAAAAAACAAAAGCAAGCATAGAAAATAAACTACTTACGATTGCTATTTTGTTGACCTCACGAAGGTGTTTGACATGCTTGATCATGACATATTACTAACCAAACTAGATCACTAAGGAATACGCGGGACAGCGCTAACGATTTTAACGAACTATATGAATAATAGAGATCAATATGTGTATGTGAACGGTGTGTCGTCATGTCGATGTATAACTAATAGAGGTAATCCGCAAGGTTCAGTTCTAGGGCCATTCTTGTTCGTAGCCTATATTAATGATCTGCCATCCATAACATCGGAAGATTGTATCTTTACGCAGATGACACTAACATAATTATAACAGCAAAAAACGAAAATATCCTAAGCCATAAAGCAACAACGGCCTTACAAAAATTATCATCTTGGCTTAATGCAAACAAACTACTCGCCAACATCTCTAAGAGTAATTACGTTATCTTCACCCCCAAAAACACCCACCTTAGATTAAGTATTCAGCTTGAACTGAATAACACAGTACTAGAAAGGGTTAGTAATGCAAAATTTATCGGTGTATACTTGGACGCACAACTTCCATGGCACACACACGTACATGAGGCAACACTGAAGATATACAGAAAAATACCTATTTTTTACAGGCTGCGCTACATTTTCCCAATAAAGACAATGTTAACATTACATAATTCTTTCATACATTCACACATCACATATGCCATAGTAATTTATGGATTGACCTACCTGACAACACTGCAACCCGTCAAAGTAGCACAGAACACGGCTGTGCGTGCCCTTCTCTCCATGCCAAAAACAGGCTCAGCTTCCTATCCTTATAGACTACTAAACATACAACCCATCACAGTTTGTGTCAATTACCGTGTTTTACTACTTCTCTGCTAACTTTTGCATAACGCTGTTCAATGCCCAGCTATAGCATTATCATATCAAACGCCCACATATTCCTTACATTTTACTTTAGGTAAACCGTTACGCATACCTCACATAAGGACTAATTACGGATCACATTCATTTTCTTATATTGCATGAAAACTCTGGAACACTTTACCTTGTACCATCCCAGCATCCACATCATTTTATTTGTATAAACAATGTATTCGCGATAACCTGCAAAACTCACAACAGTAATACATGAATTAAGAATAATATTCCGATTTCTTTGTAGTTATATGTATTTTTGTATTGCTATGTATCAATTATGTGTATTTATTGTATTTCTTTGCGATTGTATGTACTAACCATCTGTTGGTAGCTCAGCAGTACCTTCTACTGTTAAAAACGGACCCCTGCAACAACCTTGACTAGGCTCTGGGGTCCTACCTGTATAATAATAATCAGCCTATATATGTATGATACACAATAAAAGTGATTGATTGATTGATTGATTGATTGATTCAAGTTAGCAGTTTATTCATTAGCAGTTATTGTCTGCTAGTGAAGTGTTTGCAGCTCAAATGTTCAAGCTGCTTCGCGTGTCGACACCACCCCTTTATATGTGCTATTTGTGTCATTGATCACGGACGCCTCATCTTTAGATGCTATCACCACTGCCTAATCTTTTCAAACAATATGATCAGCGCATGCCAGTCAAGATAAACACTGGGCCTGCGCGGTAGGCGCAGCACTGTCACAGCGAAAGCTAAAAGCGGCCTTTCAGAGCCTTTTCAAAACACTCATTGGGTAATTATATATCTGCAAACACACTCAATCGCTTCGTACCCTCTAGGACAATAATATTAAACTTTCTGATATGTAGGGTTTAACGTCCCAAGAGAAACGAAAAAAATGGAAGGCAGGGAGGTTAACCAGATGCTAGTATCCGGTATGCTACCCTACACTGGGGTTGGGGAATAGGGGGTTGAAAGAGAAAGGGAGAGCGACTGAAAGGCGGCACTGCAGTCACTTCTGTCAAATCTACGCCGTGGTCCACACGAGCAGTTGGTATTTGAAACAGCAGAAATGCTACACCATATAACAGAGAAAGGGCACCACGTTATATTTCAGTGGTTGCCAAGCCACTGTGGAATTATCGGTAACGAACGAGCTGATCAAGCTGCCCGTTCAGCCCATACAGAAGACAACGACCTGTCAATACTTCTCTCAAGGACGGACGCTGCTAGGAGGCTCCGCATGCTTGCTCGCCAACGCTCCATGGTTCTTTGGAATGAGCCTCTCTTTACGCATGCAAGATTACGATCCCTTGATCCAACGTTAAGCATGCAGCTTCCAACAAAAATTCGACGAGGCGACGCTACTGCTCTGTGCAGACTATGGTTGGGAGTCGCGTTTACCCATGCGTACGCGTTCCGCATAGGTATGGCCGACACCGCCGACTGTGCACACTGCGGAGATGAAGAAACGATTCGACATATCCTGTGTGACTGCCCGAAATACAACCTGGAAAGGCAACACCTTTGTAATAAACTAAACAGGTTAGATGACCAGCCGCTGTCAGAAGAAAGTATACTGCGCTATCGTCATGACTCATCGTCACAAAAGAAGGCCGTGCAAGCGCTACTGGGCTTCTCACGAACTACTGGCTTGTCGGAACGCCTCTGAGTGGACTGACTTTGTGTGTGCATGTGTGTCGGTGTTTTGCTCTTATTTTTTTTAACGTCCCAAAATCACCATATGATTATGAGAGACGCCGTAGTGGAGGGCTCCTGAAATTTCGACCACCTGGTGTTCTTTAACGTGCACCAAAATCTGAGCACACGGGCATACATTTCCGCCTCCAACAGAAATGCAGCCGCCACAGCCGCAACGTGTGGGATTGAGTCCCGACTGGGGTACTCAGCTGGAGCCGAGTACCTTAGCCACTATACCACCACGGCGAGGCAATATAAAACATTAAACTTTTGGGCAGTAGGCCAGCATTCGCTGTGCTATTTTTCGTCATTCTACTGAGAAGCGTGGTTTTCGCTAAACACCTGCAAAGAATTTTGTGCCAATTGTCCATGCAGTGGCTGACGACGATGAAAAATTATGGCTGTAGTGGGTATGCGCCAAAGTTATTGGGAAACAAGAACAAGCTTTTGTAATGAGTTGGAACACTGGACGGCCCACTCGTTATGCTAGTTGCATTGTTCGACGACCGGTTCTCCTTTCACTGTTTTGAAATGCTTTATGAATCATATTAACATGATTGCTTTCCCGACATCAAGCCTGCCTAAGGCAAGTTTGAAAACAAGTTACAAGCACCAGTGTGTTTGTTTGCCGTACTTTTGAAGGTTTGTTGGGCTGTGCGAACTGTCTCGCGCGTGTGTGCGTGCGAGCAAACTTTTGAAATGCTTAGTTGTATAAATTATTCTGATAACCTTTTATTGCATTAATTCTAAGTATAAAGAGAAAAAAACGCCGGTGTAACTCAGTGGTAGAATACTGGGCGGGCACCCAGCGGACCCGGGTTCGAGCCCCACTGTACCATTGGTGTAAGGTTTTTTTTTCGCGAGATGTGGTTACAGGCACCAGCGGCGGCAGCGGACAACATGCAACTGCGCGTGACGCGAAAAGTGATCGCATAACAGCTTTCGCTGTAAAAGATATCGGGATTCTGACCGTCACTCCTACGCCACTTTGAAGCTACAATTATAGTCAATATTAGCAAGACCGTAAAGTACTCCCATTTGGCGATGCATATTATTCCAAAGTTATGTAGTGGGAGCTACATTGGCTACAATATTGCCATTTTACTGCATTCGGTGGTTGCACCACTAACAATGTCATATGGCATGAGAAGCAAAGCGCATTGCAACTGCATTCAATTCTGAAAGTCAACATTGTGTGTGCGTGTTCAACTCTTTTGTGCTGTTGAGATTTAACAGAGGAGGGGCCGACTTTGCATCGTCAATATAGAAGTAGCGGCTTGGTCGAATTTATCGGCATATATAAAAAGTTAGTCGGAGCCATGGGCTTAAAGGAGCCATGGACGCGGGAACGAAACCAAAAAAGACAGCGAGCTAAGGACGCGGAGGAAGAACAAGCCACATGCCTGAAAAAGCGTAATCATGCAGAGAACCAATCTGAAAACAATGGACAAATTTAGTAGGCATCCGCAACATTACTGTGGACGCATCCTGCCAGCCATTTCCTAAGGCGGGCTGTGTTTGTAAAGTTGGTGTGGATGCTAACATAATTTCTTCAATACGAATAACTGTACCTCTCGCTACACACCCCCAGGCATAACTGATTAGGTCACAGCCATTTTTAAGTGGCATTTTATGCGAAATCAATGAGCGTTTTTTCGACCAACACAATTATGGCTGAAAAACTTTTTACACCTTTCTTAACCCATTAACGCCCAGCGTACTTAATCAAGTATAGTGAATAACAATTATTTCTCTCATCAAGTCGAATATATATTTCAAAATTGAGTTCAGATTGCTGCCACCAGAGTTTTTTTTTTTTACCGGTGCTCTGTAGGTGGTCATCTCTTCATTCCTCCTACTAGAAAGGGAGGAATGCTCGAATTTATTTTATAAATTCCGCATTCCTCCGTAAGTGCCCGAATTTTATTTTATGAAGTTTTTCCGCGTGCAATATCAGATTAAATATTTGTGTGGGTTGTTTATAAAAACGGGTCCTTGGCACGCGCATAATTTTGTTTGCGATGTTTTGTGATAATAACAAGTTATGTTGGATTGAAGTTAGGTGTAGTTGATATAGTACAATGGGCGCTTACGCGTGCTACACTAATATCCCTTTGCAGACGGTTTGCGTCATGGAGGCTCATTTTTTCTTTGGCCCCGAAAAGTTGTGCCGACATCAAGAAGCTCTAGAAGAGCTTGGCAATGCAGAAGAGGCAGATCATGACGTTGACCTGGTGATCGTGCCCCCTGAGCCTGCTGCAGAAACCGATGAAGAAGAAGATGAAGACAACTGCATTGAAGACCTTGAGATGAATGACGTATGCGGCCAGTGCTACAATTCTTGCAACAACAATTTTAAAATTGTTCGTGCAGTCGTAGAGCTTTATTTATTTTTAGGTTTGCTCGACGTCCATGGGCTTCCTGCAGATCCTGTACCACATGCTCAAAGTGCTCCTAAAAAGGCGAGGAACGGGACTGCTCCCAAATGGCAACAAATTGCGCCTCAGTGCTCTTATTCGGCGCCCAGGAACGGGACTGAAGACCAAAGAAGCAGTTTGAAGACAAAATTTGAAGAAAAATTGCCGAGAGAGATATTTTTCACCATTTTCGATGAGAAGGTCCTCACCCAAATGATAGTTAAGTCAGAGATATACGCGAAACAAAACAATGAGCACGGCTTTTCTTGGAGCACGGATGACCAAAATAAATTCCTTGGTATTCTTCTTCTGAGTGGGTACAACAGAAGTCAGAGGATGTACTGGTCTCTTGTCGAAGACGTTGGCGTTCCTTGTGTGTTTCGGTGCATGCCCAGGACGAGGTTTTTGGATATCAAGAGATCCTTGCATTTTTGTGACAAAGCTATTGTTCGAACAACCGACTAGATGTATAAAATCCGGCCGCTCATTGATTTACTAAACAAAAAGTTCCAGCTGCACGGGGTTTTTCACAGACACCTTTCCGTAGACGAATCAATGGTAAAATATTTTGGGCATCACCCGTGCAAGTAGTTTATTCGGGGCAAGCTAGTACGATTTAGCTATAAAAATGGATGTTCTGCAGTTCAGATGGCTACTGGTACGCTTTCGACACTTATTGCTGAAATTCGTCGAACTCTGAAATCTTCTCCTTGGCAGCCAATTCGTGCTTTCTTATTGTGAGAACATTTCTATCCCTTTGGACCACATCCTTTACTTCACCAATTTTTTCACCGGAATCGACCTTTTAGCGGCTCTTAGAATGGTTTCAGAGCGACCAGCACTTTCCACGAGAACCGCCTCAAGAATGCTCCCTAGCCAGCAAAGAAAGAAATGAAAAAGCGAGATAGGGGCTACTTTGCTAGCTGCTTTGGCACTCAAATTGAAGTGCTCCTCGTAAAGTGGCGTGACAGCACCATCGTGAAAATGACCACGAATTATGACTCACTTGAGCCCATTGAGGCAGTAAGCCGGTGGTCTTCTTCTTCAAAAAAATGTAAAGGTAGCCTAGCCAAGCGTTTTCGGCACTTACAATAATCGAATGCGAGGCGCGGACCTTCTCGATCACACCGCCAACAGCTACAGGATCAGCATTCGCTTTAAGAAGTGGTGGTGGGTATTGTTCACCCAGATGCTAAACATTTCCGTGGTGAATGCGGGGAGGATTCCCCAAATCTTGTCTGAAAACAGACTGGACCTTCTAACTTTCACTAGATTGTTTACACGTCACCTCCTGCGCCTCGGTGTTCAGAACCAGAACCAAAGACGAACACCTGCAAGCGTCTCAACTGACATCATTTTTGACCCCAGAGGGCACTACCCAGGGATCTGGGAAAGCAGCTCAGATGCAAAGTTTGTTATAGGCGAGCCCTGCGGGAATGCGAAAAATGCCAATGCACTTTGTGCCTCCAGCGAGGATGCTTCAAGAAATTTCATGGAAGCAAGTGAGGCCCGTCGGAGAAACTATGATCGAAATGACATTGCAACCGCCCACTGTACTAGATCAAGTACGGTGTCATAACTTCTCCGGAATTAAACAGTTTTTTGTGAATTTTTGTGGACAACTTTTTTGAGGGGTCCTAATATTATATGCATTTTTTACAGCTTTCCCCCAGTAGTTTTTCCATATCTCATAAAGGGTAAAAGTTCAAAACTTCTGCTTTCCTACAGGACTGTGTTATCGCTCACTGACATTGGCTTACCTGGGGACAGATATCTCTGTAAGTGAGGCCTCTTTTGCCAAGTTTTGGCCATGGTAGCACTATATATTTAGTGACACTACAGGTGCTCTAGAAGTGTGGCAGATTGGGATAGTTGGTATGGCACGACGATAGTTATAGCACGAGAACAGAACGACGACACATAGACAAGAAGAACATGAAGGACACGAGCGCTCGTGTCCTTCGCGTCCTTCTTGTCTGTGTGTCATCGTTCTGTTCTCGCGCTATAACGATAGTCGTTCTAAAGAAGCTTTTCCTGCTTATCTCAAATAAGTTAATTATCCAAGAAAGGTTGCACACTTTGTTTTCGATTGTATGAATTGAAACTAAATTTTGTGTGCTTTAACACTGCATTTTTTTGCCTGTTTTATAGCTCTTACATTCAGTTCTTATTCCTCTGAAGGATAAATCAGTGCGGTTCTACTGCATGTGTTTTAGTCCGAAGTGTGATGCAGAGCTCATGAAACTCAGCACATCGTTTCAGTCATCTAAAGTAAACAGTTCTGTTTGGCTGGTTTATTGTGAAGTAATTTTGGTTTGTGTAAGTGCAGGTTCACCTAACTAATGGTGTGATGCTCGCAAGAACTGTCTATAGTCGACTGTTGGGAGTTCCAAGGACTTCCATGGTTAAGTGGTCTACCATCGCAATCAGGTAGACAGAGGCCGGTACGGCATGCATGGGAGCTTCATGGAAACTGTTGGAATTCGTTTGCGGCAGAAGGCAGCCAGAAGCCTGCACAGCAGCAATTATATCCACTAGAAGATGTTTACAATGAAAAGCATGGAGAGGATTGCGAGGAAACTTGCTCATTTCAGTAGTGTGCATGTTTTGTCATGCATGTCACTTTATAACCTGCCTCCAGTTTGGCTACTATAGTGCTTTGTTTATGAGCACAGCTGTAAGGTATATTTCCAGCCACAGAATTTCCAGCCATCGGCACACTTAACTCTAACGCTCCGTTGCAGCATCTTGACTTGCTATGATTGATGCTAGAGCTGCCAAATTTTGGCATTGCCTGTTTGCTGCACCTTTTAGTATAGATGAAGCGATGGTTTATCTGAATGATAGATTTTTGTTTCCCGTCTGCCTGACCAGTGGGTTTATTGCACTCACTTGGCAAGCTCATTTTTCACATATTCTGCGCATGGCTATGTTCCACGCCCCCCATCAAATTTGTTGCGATATTCTTTTCTCTGCAAAGAACCATTCTGTGTGACAGCTACACGCCATTTGTTTTCAAAATTGCAGTTGCTGCTTGAACGAAGTAATACTTTGTATAGACTGCTTGCTCACTACAATTCAGATTTATTTATTGTGGAATATATACAAGCGTTATGAATGTGGGTTTCCTCAGTCCTTCCAATACATTATTTTAGCACCTGCTGCAATTTCAAACTAGAAAAATGCATGAGTTGTCGCACGAAATGGTGTATTGCTGAGATAAGCGTTGGCAATGAAATACGTGGGCTTGCGCGAAAATATTCATGAGCAAAATTTGGGACAGGCGGACCTGCCAAGTGTGTTTTCGACCCACTTGTTAGGCAGAATGGAACTAGAAATTTAATGGAGAAATCGACCCACACCCCGTCTATTATATGCTGCAGTAAATGAATCACATTCAATGCTTGGCGGCGTTAGCAATGTCAAATCAGGTCGAGGTCAGGTTGTGGAGAAAAGCTGATGATGTA
Organism: Rhipicephalus microplus; assembly: GCF_013339725.1. Taxonomy (NCBI): domain Eukaryota; kingdom Metazoa; phylum Arthropoda; class Arachnida; order Ixodida; family Ixodidae; genus Rhipicephalus; species Rhipicephalus microplus. The sequence continues at coordinate 109,383,784 of NC_051169.1, forward strand.
CATGCTTATTGAGGGAGAAGCTGAAAGACATTGCTACTTTGGTTTTGTTATTATTGCATACAGAAATAATTTGATTTTGTTGAAACTTTCGTGGCATCTAGCTGTTGCATGTTCTGCATTGTCTCTAGTAGTCTGCGGAAGGAAAACCTCAGATGTGATCAATGGTTGTACTGACATTCCAGCCTCTGCTGTTTAATGATGTGTGAGCCTTCCCTTAGTCACGGTTTGTTTGAACGATACTCGTACTTTTAAAAATGCGTTTCTCAGTTGGTTAGGCGGTGTGAGGAGCACGTAAGACTCTTTTAAAATGTTTAACCACTGCTAGTGCTTTTTTGGTGACCCTAATCAACAGCCGTAGTTCAGCAATAGGCATTTTCAATGAACTGAAATAAATCTGTGTTCTTTATTTTTTAAAGCTGTGTGAATGGCAAAATTTTGTGTGTGGACGGAATTCTATTATTGAAGTGTGATTGTGAATCAAGTATTTTTGAATATTTGTTGAACATTTTTTGGATACTTTAAAGTGAAGTATCCAAAAGTGAAGAAGAATAGTTGCAAAAGATTCGTAAGCGCATTATTACGGGATATGAATGTGGCACCGTTTTTTTTTTTTGGGCTAGGTCGGTGCAGATCTTGAGGAAAGGTGCTCCCTTGTTTTATCAAAGATAAAGCGTTGCACACTGGATTGCACTTATTTATCATAATGCTGCAACCAATGTGGCGTCGACAGCTGTTTCTAATGAAAAGTTGTGCCCCCCCCCCTATCAACTTCTGTGAAAGGCCTTATGATTTGGTGGACAAGGGCATGCTCTCTTCGAATTTGGAGTTCCTAATCTACCCTGCAGATGTCTGGGTATAAAAACCCTTGAAATTGCAGACTACGAAAACGTTCGTATGATTTTTTTCTGAACTTTTGGTCTGAAACAATAAATACGGCCTCCACCCCTGCCTGGCAGGTTTGAACCAGCGCTTTCGTGAATGAATATGGTTATGCTCGTAGCGTAGCCCGTGAAGCGGTGAATTATATTTAAAAATGAGGGGTGACTGTAACGGCACAGTGCATCATGTTGGAAAAAGCATTTTCTCGACTCAATGCAATTGCTACTGTAGCCTGAAAGGCAACTTGGTCGCAAGGTGAGGCTGTAATATTGTAAAGCATTGAAAAATCTGAAGGGACCGTAGGTAATTTATTGATTGATTGATATGTGGGGTTTAACGTCCCAAAACCACCACATGATTATGAGAGATGCAGTAGTGGAGGGCTCTGAAAATTTCGACCACCTGGGGTTCTTTAACGTGAACCCAAATCTGAGCACACAGACCTACAACATTTCCGCCTCCATCGGAAATGAAGCCGCCGCAGCCGAGATTTGAACCCGCGACCTGCGGAGACCGTAGGTAATTGGGCATTGACTGTTGTCTTCAGGAAGTCTTCAGGCATTGGACATTGACTGTTGTCTTCAGAAACTTTCAGTGGAAAATAATTAAATCGCAAGTGCTATTCGAATAATATTTGAAAGTTCTAATAATTGCTCACCATAAATTTTTTTTCTAAAAGTAAAAGCACAAGTCAGCAACAAAATATTTAACTTCAATTATCAATTGGGCAATGCTGTGATGAATTGTTCGTGTTTTTCATGCCCTGCAGTGCTGCCCAAAGTCTCTCGGAAAAGGAAGCGATGCAGGTCAACCCAAAGGTCAAGCTAAGACGAGGAGAGAACAAAATTAAACAAAGAAGTCATTTTCACTTCTACACAACTGCGCAAGGCTGGTGTTTTTGCCCCTGTGTACGTAAAAGTGCTTGTCTTCATCTACAATGCATTCAACCACGTAAAGAGAAGAAATACACGAGGACTCGTCTTGCAAAAATACAGAAGCCCTTTCTTACCAAACACAGCAGTCGAGGTTTTCCCAAAACACACTAGCCCGAACTTGCCAAAACATATCAGCGTATATCACACTAGTAAACGACCGTATACATCAGACTGGCCATATACGCCAGAAAACGCGTCTAAATTCCCGATTTCGCGTGAACGGTAATAACACACCAGACATGGCCTCGTGGATTTTTCGACTGTGCAGTGGACTGCCTAGGGTCCTGAAAGCAGCGATTGGGCAGGAAGCCAACCATCACAGGCTGCCACGGACCCCTGCTCCGAGGGGCAGCAGCGATTGAGCAGCAAAAATATGAGCGCATCTGTGAAGTGCCTCTCCTTACCTCCATTGAGGCCAACATACTTCAACCACCACGTCTTGATGAAACGGTGAGTTTTTTCAGACACCTGCATACGTGAATAGAAATAAACACCCCAAAGTGAAATTCAAGCACTGCAGTATAACACATATGCAAGTTAAAACAATGAAGAACAATGACTTCAGACGTTATGTTGTACTATTTAGATGAAATGCCGTATGACCAATTGAACAAATACTTCAACCCAGAAATGAACAAATACTGCAACAGTCATTGTGCAAAGAAAATCTGCCGCAGTCCAAAATGTTTAGGAATAGGTTTTAACAAAAGTTGAATGAAACAAGCTTGTTTGACTAATTTACAAATACACGCAACGTCTTTCGTGATTTCAAAACATGGCTTTCAGGGTAGCAAGCCAGGTGAAATGGTCTGCAGCTATGGCCTATGGCTGTATAAATTTATAACAGGACAACAAGACACGAGCGCACGAACTTTCAACTCCATATGAGTCTTGTGCACACGTCAACGAATACTACACAAGAGGATGACTGACCACCAGATAGACCACAGAAGATGAAAGAATCTATGCAGATCCGATTTCAGCACTGACACTTGAGGCCTATTGCAAGGCTCCTCTATCAATTTTGAAATGGTATATCTAACAGTTATGAAAGATGCGTTGATGTGGTTCCCTATGTAGTTTTTTCGCACTAATAAACCTTCGAAATTTTATGCGCTCTTTGAGACCTGCATTGATCCAAAGCCTTGGTTTCATAGAAGATCAGCACTGAATAGGTTACGAGCCGGAAAACAGCACTTGTCTCGCGACACGCACGTGCACAGACGACGCGCTGCAGTTTACCGCGGGAACAGCACGCGCGTGTGCCGCTGTTGTGCTTCATTTTCGGAACAAAGAGCTCCTCTTAAAATCATTGCGCCAGTAATAGTGTACTATGACTTAAAAAAAACTTTGTCCGAAGGCTACATTGACATAAATGGCACTCGAAGACGGAGACAAGCTCTGCAAAGCGGACTGCGTCTGTGCATGTGGGGATGGCGGCTCCCTCTTCATCAGTTTCTGGTTGCATCCTGGATTTTTTGCGGAGGTAGTACCGGCTGATATGCCCGGGTGACGGCGGTACAACACTGCGCACTTCTGTAGTAAAAAAAAACAAACTGTGGAAATGCTAGCTGCCGCATTACTTTTTTTTATGGCGCCATATGTATGTCATGTCTGCGGTATGCATGTACGTGGACGTTGATCAAGCAAACCACCGTGACAGCATAACAAGGGTGGTGTCGCGCTCCTATGCTTGAAGCCGCGGGATGTACCTCCGACCACGGTAGCCACATTTAGATGAGAGCGAAATACAAAGAAAACCCACGAAACAAGATATGTGAGTGCGTTGAATAACTCCTAGCGGTCACAATTATTCATATTACCTACAATACAGCGTGACTCAAAATCATTTCTTCTTTGGCAGACGGAAGCTTAGCAATCATTGATGTTGAACAGACACCTTTATTTTATGCAGACAGTGGCATACGGAAAAACTAAAACCGTGTGCGGTACAAGCTACCACGGCGAGAGAAGCTTTAGCATAAACTGGAGCGCACATGTATACATCCAAGAAAGAAGGTTTCATTTATTGGGCTTGCCAAACACGCTGATGCAACTGGCCACAAAATAGACCAAAATGGGGTAAAAACAACGGAAACAAAGGGAAATCAACTAGACTTCCGGGCTGATTCTTGACTCCTTGATAAATCAGGGACCCACTTTAATTTATACATATTCGAAGTGTCTGCACAATCATTTTTCATTTTCAACGAGGCTCCCGTGCGGAAACTGAAGCTTTCTGCTCCTACGTAAACCTTCATGGCCGGTGTTTATTTTAACCCCATGGTTTTGAAATAACATTAACAACAACAAAAAACAGAGAGGTGGCAGTGGCACTGTCAACGGCCGCTACAGTGGCATCGCGTACGTGGCGCACTGTGGCATGCCGCGACTAACGTTTACTGCAACTTCCTCCACTTGTAGTCTGCATAAGTTCGCACTGATGAAATCGGAGCAATAAAACGCTCTTGAAAAAAGATAACATGGCGAAGTAGTCCTTCAAGACAACGCATCCAACCGCCAGTTTCTTCGTTTGCCAGAGCGAGGCGAGATCACGAGATTCAACCCTGCATGTCACATTGCTTGCAGCGCTCAGACCTCTAGGTTGGACCTTGCGACCAATACTAGCAACGTTTCGAGGGTCAGTGGTGAAGTTTCCGGAGAAAAAACCTCCTAGAAGGATGAGTTCGCTGTAGTAAACTTTGAACGACCATTTTACCAGAAAATTGCGACGGCAGTCAGACCTGTCCGGCAAACCGTCAGCACAATGGGGAGCAGCCACAAGACTTGGAAACAGCCAGACGGCGAGGGTGTAATTTTGTACTCAAAAGAAATATTTCTGTACTTAATTGAATACACTAGGCCAGTAGGCAAACAGGGTATCTTTGAGGTAAAAGATGTCCATTAAGGAGGAACAAGCATGAATAGGTTTTCATACAATTTTGACGTTGCTAGAGCAGAAACCAGTTGTAGACAACTCAAATGAACTTTTGACAGGTAGCTTTGTGCCACTTTTTTTTTCTTAATCATATTCAGTCAAAACCAACGTTGTGACAAAGTTTGCGCACACGATGGGGCAACTTTGTGACAATATAGGCATTTCTATTCAGAATGCGGTTTGTAGAACACTCCATCGTGCGAGGGAAGGCTTTAAAAATGTTGCGCCAATATCCATACGTCTTTATGTTGATGATTTTCCAGCAAGGCAAAGAAAACGTGCAAAATCTTTTACAAGGTAACCCGATTTTACGCTAGTACAGGTAGCCTGCTATGTTTATGGTGCGGGCCGAGTTTTTTTTTTCGTTTACCTCACAATAAAGAATGGTAGTACAAGTCTTTGATATCTAAGTTAAATTCATTGATTGTCTTTGGATTATTCTGCAGCAGAAATTTCACGATAGCCTCTGAATTGGGCACAAGAAACGGATCATAAGAACGCTACCCATAAAAGAACTCCTGAACACTTTCAAGTTGCATATAACACAGGTCAATGATAAGGTCAAGTTGAATAAGTGATAGGACGAAAATGTAAGTGAACAGCTTCTTAGAACCCCTGATGTTTTACTTGCAATCTACTTTTGTAGGTCTATGCCGTTGCCATATGAGTGTGTACTAATCTTTTACAGAATAATCGCTCCGTAAGACCAAGTACACGCGTTTAAACTTCATGATGCCACATGGTTTTGTGTGAGAAACTCACGGCAACATCTTCCCCTACATTTTCTTTCGAGTGTTTTCTCACTTACCAAGCGTCGTGTCACGATAAAAGAGATATTTTGAGGATTGTGAAATTGTACTGTGCTATAACGTGAAAAAATTTTTTCGCTTTAGTCTATTTTAAAGATGTACCGAAACTATTTTGAGACATCGCAAAAGGGACATTTTTCTTTTCGTTGGCATGCAAGTATTACCACTTAGCACAAAACAGTCACCCAGCATGCTTAGGGTGAATACATTGATTTTAAAGTTTTTGCCGCAGAGTATCGGCAAGCACTGTAGTGGACATTTTTGCGACAAGTCAACATAGTTTCTCCGTGTTTGAAACGGAGTTTTCCATGCAGCCTAAATTACAGAAATCACTGGCGTGGTCAATAGAGAAAATGTACTCATTGCTTATATGTACTACGAGCACATCGCTTATCTGCCATTACTGCGTAGTGAATTGCGAGTTCCCGCAACATCACACTGCCTTGTCACGTCACGGGGAAGCCACCCACTTGATATTGAAACTGAAAGTGTCTTTTAAAGGTAGAGGTATTAAAAATATATGTGATGCATTCCTAGGCAACACAGCACTCTTTTCAGTATTCTCGAAACTAACCGTCTTATATAGAACAACAATTACTAATTATTTAAAATTCGTCTCAGTTCTCCTTTAAGTGAGGCCGATAAGATGAATCAGGACAATATAATCAGAAGGTTTAGCAGTCATTGTATTTTGGCAGTCAATGTATTTCGGTACATGCACGATTACCTGATCAATTGTGAAAAGAGCAATATAAACGAATGAATGGTAGATCACGGGTGGTCGAGAGGCGCTCGCTCACTCCCTCCTTCTACGGACTAAGAAGCCACCGCGAAAATAATATAGTTGTTTCTATACAGTGACAGCGCACTCCGCGTGAGGGCGTCTAGAGCCAACTCTTCAATGCGCGTTTTGCTGCATACGCTTTGCATTGTAAATCAGCTGTTCCCGGCCATTTTCTAGTAATATTACTTCTTCCACTTGTAGGAAGCGGTGAGAGTACTGGATGTGCGTGCAGGTACAGCTCGTCTTTCTCGGCACTCAAGCTTGGGCAATGAATATGCACACGAAACAGTACCAAAATCTTTTTTAGGGCTCGAACACGTTATACACTCTGAATTCCAAAAAATGCTTGATGCTCGTATGTTAATTATTGTTTAAAAGCACGTTAATAAAATCCTCATAGTTAAAATTCCCAAAGCCTTCTGCAATGGCGATTTCATAAACATATCAGTGAAATAACTTAAAGCATTTTCTACACTAAAGCATTTCTAGTTGGGAACAACGTGGCTACTTCAGCTAAAAGCATCACAAGAGAGTTTTGCCACCAGTGTTTTTTTCAGGAGCAATGAAGATATATTAGTACTAAAGAAAACATTTTCTGGTTCTTCAATATTTTATTGTTCCCCTCCGTCTATGGCGTGGCTTATTTCATGTGAAAGTGTTTCACACCTTTTCATCTGCACTGTAGACTGCATCTGGGCTTGTGTAGACTTGAGACTTGGTATGTTTCAAGGGCTTGCCGCGGTGTGGTTCAGCTTGGGGCTGTTTTACTGTGTTTTCTGCACTATAATGACCTTCCAAAATTGTATCTGTACATGCTGTTTGACGTTTTTACCTTTTGTGTTTTTGAACATTTATTATTTCTAGTGACTTTCTTTTTGCTTTTTTTTATTGCTCCTGCTACTGCGTTTACTATTCGCGCCTACTTGTGGAAAATAGTAGCCATCCCTATTATGTTTTGACTTTCACCTTTTTGATGTACGTATTTTAAGAAGCACGAAATGAGATAACTTCAACAAAAATGCGCATATTTTTTCTTTTTTAAGGACAGTGGCTGCCAGAATGTGGATTTGGGTTACCGTTTTCAAAAATATTTTCACAAAAAATTACGTTTTCTGTCATTTCTTCTGCCAGTTGGTGATTGATCATGTGGGCGAGCCTTTCGAACGTGACACACGATGGTACATGCGTGCAGAACGGATTATTTATCAATTTATTCATTTCTTGAAGTTACAAAAGAGTAGTCATATGTGCTTCCTTCCATGTTTCTATCGCGTTGGTACCACCAGAAAGTGCATCAGAATAATTAAACCTGAGCATTATGTGAGCGCGCCAGCCTTTTACACGGATCATGATGAGTTGGCTGGGAGCACCCCCGCGAGAGTGCGGGTATAGGTAGAAGCACTGTCTCCTGTACAAATGCAATAAAGAATGTGAGCATGGACCTCCAGACCGGCCACAAGTACAAATACTCGGGACATAAAGAGAAACAATGCCTTGATTTAGATAGACAAACGGTGGTCTGAGAACTTTATTGCGATAAGTTTCACTGTGATAGGTTCATTATTAGCGGATAAAAATTAAGGTTGAAGTTTTAATGTTAAATTTTGTACTGCAAACATTTTGCAGGTATGCAACAGCCGAAATAGAACTTGGAGCAACTTTCGGAGCAGCAAAATTTTCCTTTTGGTTCTCTAAAACCTAAACTTAAAACAAGTTACAAGAAAAAAACATTCATTTTTTATCACAATTGACCTAATTTTGAGAAGTTTGAAAAAGAAGGCTTAGATTTAGAAAAAAAATTGTGCAAGTCATTCAACATTCCATTATAATGCAGAGTGAGCACTGCTATTTCAACAAAGGTAGTATTTTTTTTAATCACCCCACTCCACAAACATTCATGAGGCCACATTACAAGTCGCCATGCTTGTCGAATTGTTTGATTGAGTATGAGGATTCAGATGTAGATCCCCCAAGATGGTGACAATGAGATTTGTAAAACTGAGAAAAATTCAATTTTTTTACGGCTGCAGAGATGTCATAGTGTACTCTACATCATTTTACCAACAATTTTTTAGACGTCAGCGAGCATATTATGACGCACAATTACGTGGCGTATACATTCATCAGTCATTGAACAAACAGGGCTGTGTCACGAGACTATTACTAGAAGCCCCTGCAAATCCTATAGCGCTTTTTCGCGGGCTACCCGTGGGCTGTGGCGAAAGTGGCTAAAATGGTTTTTTTGCGAGGGTTGAAACAAGACCAAGAAATTTTCTAACCTCAACTCCCCCCCCCCTGCTTTTTTATGAAGGGGTTAGGTTTAGAGCACAACCTTTCGGTTTGCTTGGCCGGCGTGTTTACCAGATAAAGTAATAATGGCACGTGCCTGCTGGCCTGGCAACGGCACCAGATATCTGTCGCATGTGCCACTGCTATGGCAACTAACGTGCTCATGGCAATAACTAAAGCTGGAAGCATACAAACTACACCTGCTGCAAGTTTGTCAACTTCCAGCTTTAGTTCCTAATCTTCCTAACATGGCGTGGCCGCTATTGTTGACGAGAAAATTTATATTTCCCGCGAAGTGTTTGTGGCTGGCTATGGCAACACAATTTGGTCTTGAAGTTGCGTCGTCCCTCCGGTAAATATCTACTGTCGTCAGTGGACTGACGGGCGCTTGGCGTAGTTACTTCATCTGATCGATCGCGTTTCACGAGTGTCTTGGTCTAATGATCAGCTATCTTACACTGTGGTTTAGGGTTCAGGTCTGCCCGCATAGATTGATGATGCAAACTACAGGTGGCCACAACGGCCTCCATTTCTCGATCAAATTAGGGCAGTTAAGAAAATTCTGATGCGGGGCAGACATTTTAGCGCATCGTGGTGCCATTTCGGCAAATTCATGGTTTTAGCACCGCTCGGCACACAAATGCGAAATATTATAAAATAGGCGCGATCAGCCCAGCTGTTGCAACGCTGCATTTGCGCATCACAGCACGAATTTCAAAATGTTTTTTTTTGTATTTGCACAATGGCTTGATGAAATTTTCCAAACCTTTGTATGCTATTCTAGGGCACGGTGTTAGAAGTATAGATGGAACGACGGAGCGCCACCGCCGCGGGCTCACTGTGCTCAACTTTGGTTTCTCTGCTTCACCCTACAGCGAGATGGCAAATGCAGTCAAGTGGCTCAAAGCCGTGTGAGTGGTGAGCAGGCGCTCGGCTCCTGACCCGCAGGTCGCGGGTTCAAATGCCGGCTGGGGCGGCTGCATTTCTGATGGAGGCGGAAATGTTGTAGGCCCGTGTGCTCAGATTTGTGTGCACCTTAAAGAAACCCAGGTTGTTGAAATTTCCGGAGCCCTGCACTACGGCGTCTCTCATAATCATATGGTAATTTGAGACGTTAAACTCGAGATATCAATCAATGGTGAGCAGGCGCCGTTCAGGCGACGGTGTTGTTCACACAAAGCAGTTGTCACGTCGCACTCTTGTTTTCGTGTTTTTTAAAGAGAGTGGTCTTCCTTGGAAACCTTCAACGCAAAAATTTTGATCTGTCTGTTTTTCTCTCTGTCCAATTGTTGGTTTGTCCACCCTTAACAGTACCGGGCACTTTAAACAGCACCAGCGGATACCCCAAATGGTCGACACCATCCGCAGCGCCCACCAATGTTGCTCAAGATTCAGCGTTCATACTTGTGCAATTTTCAAGTAAAAAGCAATATAACGCTTATCTGAGGCACCATAACAACACGCATATATACTATATGTGCGTCTTTCACTGAAAAAGGCATACATAGGTTATTCTAAGTACTGTGGCGTTTATCATGCTCCAGTGACCATGCAACACGTGCACGAAACGGCGAGTGTTTCCAACGCTTTGCTAAGACAACATGGTAGTGGCACCTACACACTAAACCAAAACTCACCCTTAAGGGTGTAAATGAGATTGTCGCCACACTGCACCAATTTTCACCCATAAGGGTATACAAAAAAGTGCAAACACTCCAAGCACACCCTTTGAACACCCTATTCGTGCCTCAGCATTTTACCAGCGGAACCAAAAGGGTGCATGCATAAAAAGGGTGTAAACTAGGGTGAATAAGGGGGCAACAACGAATGGGTGCCGATGAGCACTCATTAGGGCGCACAGTCATTGACAAAACCTTGTGAGCGACGTGGTCATAGAGCATACCCAACTGCTTTTAGAGGTCGCCTGGTTTGACACCATGGTCTCATTAGTAGCCCCACCAATGTAACGGATCTGAATAGTGGTAGTGCCTAGCTGAACGTAAGTTCTGCATTGGTTCTGGCATTCGTGCTGCCTCTTTCTTGTCGCCTCATGGCCAGCGCTGACCACGCTATGCGCTACAAGCTCACTAGCCAACGGCGGAGTACGCAGCTTGTTGAGCTACAACGGGATTTTGACTTACACATATAGAGCTCTCGGCCTCGTTTTTGCCTAACATTGTAAACAAAACTTTGTCCACGACAGTATATAAAAATCATACATTTGTTAATGAAATTAAATACAAACCAACAAGACCATGGTAGAGAAAATAGTTTTTGTGTTGTACAAATATTTGTTAACCTTACAATGTATCAGATTGACACGTGTTATCAACTTTAATGACGGGCTATAGACTTTGACGTTATAATATTATAACTTTAAAGAAACGTTTTCTTGCTTTTGTTTACAGAAACCTTCGTTAAAGCAAGTTAAGATGAGCCTTGACTAGAACCTTTCCTAAAATAAACTTTCACCAAAGATAGCTAAAATAATGTTTGCCAATCAAGTACCAGTATGCTTATTTTGTTGTGATTAGTTTTGCTTGCTGCCTGTAATTTGTATATAAATACAACTATTTTAACACTGTTTTAACAGCCAGCTTAACCACTCAATTAACGTACAGGTGTTAGCAAGGTATCGATATAAGAAACACACAAAAAAGCAAACGTTTCAAGCTTCGCGCGCTCTCAGGCATTTCAAGTTTTGCGCGAATACGCGTTGTGTTTTTTTCCTTTTTCAACGTCAAGAAATATTGTGTGCAATACATACTGGCGTATCTTAAATGTTCACTTGTTTTCACTGTATTTTTAAGCAGAAACAACTAATTTAAAATGATATAAAAATCATGTGCGCAAATGCGGATCTGTTGCGTCAGCAGGACAGAACTGGCAGAATCTTCCTGGAGACTGGAACGGCCGTGCGCGGAGCGTTTAAAGTAGATTTTCGATGTTGTTCATAGTGTGCTTGCGCTGTCCTTCTTGTTCTGTCGGCGCTGCTTGTTAGGAAGTTGCACTATACTGCACCGCCATGGTGGTCTAGTGGCTAAGGTACTCGGCTGCTGACCCGCAGGTCGCGGGTTCAAATCCCGGCTGCGGCGGCTGCATTTCCGATGAAGGCGGAAGTGTTGTAGGCCCGTGTGCTCAGATTTGGGTGCACGTAAAAGAACCCCAGGTGGTCGAAATTTCCGGAGCCCTCCACTACGGCGTCTCTCATAATCATATAGTGGTTTTGGGACGTTAAACCTCACATATTAATCAATCAAATCAAGATGCACTATACTCAAGAGAGGACCGGCTGCTTTGTAACGTCGAGCGCTCGCCAAACTAAAAAGGTAGGTGCATGTTTCTGCTGTTGAAGCTTCGTTTTTTCCTTCTCCCGTTAAGGTCGCGGCAGTGCCCGATCCAGACGGCCATGCTCCCGCTCGCGTCGTCGGCTCCTCCCGCGGTTAACACCGTGAGGGCTTTAATATAACGTTGTGAACTGAGGTTTTCTTAGCTAGTAGACGACAATTGAGTTTTTATCAACGTACCAAGCCTGTTGGCGTGTCTGATTTCATTAGGCTCAAGTCTAAGCTCAGTGACGTTACGTGCGGACGAGCTTTATTATGCGGGGAGGGGAAATTTTAAATCAATGTGCGGCTGTGATCTGGGGGGCGCTTTGAACATAGGTAGGGCGAAGCTCTGCACGCTACGAATCGCTATATTTTTGCTATGCCGTCGGACGCCATACGGGGACTGCACCTGTTAGCCGTAAGCGTCGTCTGTGTGTCTGTCGCGTACAAAGAATTAACTTTGCGCTTGAATTTCTTAAGTGTTTTACACAGATCCTTTCTGTTTTCCATGACAAACAATTCACATAAACACTGGTACTCTTGCTTGACAGGAGTGCATGCAGTAATACTAATACAGTTAAAGCAACAAATAGGGGTCCTGATTGTGCACAAATGATTTTGGCGACCACTGTGAAGATGGCGCAGACTACTGCAAAACTGACGAAAATATGGAGATCACTTTATATATGTAGGCAGCGTCCAGTAGCTTAGTGGGTCACATCGCTTGAGCAGGGTGGACATGGGTGAACACAGCTGATGCTAGGAACGATGGTGCAGAGTTTGCTCGCACTTGGGCTCCTTTACCTTGTCAGGAGCTTTATTTGAGCAGTCTCATTCACACGAATTAATGGACCGTGCCAAAAAATTTCTGCACCTGTGCAAAAAATTATTTTGGTGAGCGTTGTGAAGACAGCATGCACTGCTTGCCAGACTGCCGTGAATGGCTAGCAATGCATGACCAACATGTTCAGTGGCATGCAACTCTAAAAAGGACATGCTGCAGAATAAATTCAATAAAGAGAATACTCATGCAGAGCTTTTTATATCTTCGATTTCAAAGATCTGAATTTTAACTCACCCTTTTAGCTCGCTTATGCACGAACGTGGAGATAAAAGTCTTAGACAAAGACAACCGCTGTTAGGTGTAAGTGTGGACTACGTGTAATTTAGTGTAAAGCATGCGTGAGTAATGTTGTTGGATGCAATCAGTAAATTCACTTCTTCCAGTTGGTCAAATGTATGGATGAGTGCATGCACAGAGGCATATTTGCATATCAGTAGTTATATACAATACCCATCTGATGTGTTTCCAAAGGAATACCATGCAATAAGCACCTTATGACTATTACGTAAAATCGCTATACCAGTACATATACATGACAGTATCCGCATAAGCATCCACAGGAGATTAAACATAACATTAATAGAATACTGACCCAAAGATTTTGCACCCAATGCTTTTTCTTGTTGTAGTGGGTAGCTCAGACGCACTTGCTATAGCTAAATACCTGGTCTGAAAAGGTGAGTAATGGTTGTTTCATAAGAGACATTTTTAGAGAACCCAGCCGTTGTTTCGGTTTCAAAACAGCACTGAGCTGAGCAGGAGCAGTTCTGGTAGCAAGGTAAACGCAACTTGCCCTGTTACCGCGCAAAACTGTGATGTGGTGGAGTGCGCAAGAGCACGCAGGAGCGGGCACCACACTGACAGCAAAACCGGAGGCAGTGAGGTCGAAATCACAGAAAGTGTAAGTGGAAGGTATGTGCCAGAAACCAGCCAACATAACCCCATGTCACAGGTTCGTTTACACTCCCATCACATTGAGGTTGGTGTCGCAAAAGCCTTCGTGCCTTTCTGAGTCAGGTTGCATGCACATTAAAATTGATTGCAAATGTGTTGTATGCTATATTTGTCCTTGATATTTCGTTGATGTTAGGTACGTTTTTAGATAAATCTGTCTCGCTCATTACCTTGCCTTCTCGAGTTGTAGTCAGATCTACATTAAATTGTGCTTTCTCATCAGTACAGCCGCATGGTGTCGTGTATGCTGTGTTATGAGTTATCTTTCTCTTTTTTCCGTTCTTTCCACTCAATCGCCCAGTTGATTGATATGTGAGGTTTAATGTGCCAAAACCACCATATGATTATGAGTCGCCGTAGTGGACGGCTCCGGAAATTTCCGCCACGTGCGGTTCTTTAACGTGCATTCAAATCTGAGCCCACAGGCCTAGAGCATTTACCCTCCATTGAAAATGCACCCACCACAGCCGGGATTCAATCCCGCAACCTTCGGCTCAGCACCCGAGTACCTTCGCCACTAGACCATCGCGACGGGACTTCAATCTTCCTGTTGCCCTGTGTAGGGTAGCAAACCGGCTTTTCTTGTCTGCCTAACCTCGCTGCCTTTCCTTTTTTAGCATAGCTTTTCAAAAGTACAACAACTGCAGCTTCCTTCAAGCTGCTAACATTGGGACGACTATATATTGTTTGAAATTGGGTTCACTAAATGAATATTGTGTGCAGCTCAATTGCGATCATTGATTTGATTTGATTGATATGTGGGGTTTAACGTCCCAAAACCACTATATGATTATGAGAGACGCCGTAGTGGAGGGCTCCGGAAATTTAGACCACCTGGGGTTCTTTAACGTGCACCCAAATCTGAGCACACGGGCCTACAACATCTCCGCCTCCATCGGAAATGCAGCCGCCGCAGCCGGGATTCGAACCCGCGCCCTGCGGGTCAGCAGCCGAGTACCTTAGCCACTAGACCACCGCGGCGGGGTGCGATCATTGATTTAAAGTATTCTGGTTGGCTAAAAAGGCAATATGCCTCATCCAACAGCACATACTGTGTAATGGTAGTAAGGGGAAAAATCTGAAAATGCTAAGCCAAAACATCCATCTTAAACCACACGCCATCACAATAATGCAAGCAAGCTTCTGCAGTAATGTCCAGTGACTAGGATCCCAGACACTATTACTAGCAACATAAAAAAATGGTTTCCCAACATGATGTAAAGGCAGGATACGAACGAAGTGAAAAACAGCGCGTAACAAAAGACAGTGACCGACGAACTGCTGAACATGTAACCAAGGTCTCTATTTTATAATGGGGGTATATATAGCACACAAAACCTAAAAAAAGACGGTGAGAAGAGTGACGTAGAACCTTTAAGTTTTTGTGCACCTAAAAAAACTGTGATTAGGCTATCGATCGCTTGACAAATACTCAAATTATCTGGTAACGAGCGTTATCGAAGGTGCACTGACACTCGTATCACCTTTTTTGTCAGTGCAGAACGTCTCACAAATTTCACGTGCTCGTTGATCTCTGTATCGTCGAAGTATTATAAGCGAATGATAGCTTAGTCGCAGTTTTTTTATACGCATACAAACATAACAAAAGTTCGACGTCACTCTTCTCTCCCTGCCTCTCAAGTTTCGTGCGCTATATATACGCCCAGGTATGGAATTAAATCCTTGGTTGTATGTTTAGTGCTTCGTACGTCTCGTTCAGTTCTGTGTTATGCACTGTTTTTCACTTCGTTCATGTACCAACCGGCAATAATGGGCCCTTTAGTAAAGACAGAGTAATCACAATCTGCTTAACCAGCTTTACTATTATAAAGACGAGGCCACAACATTATTGGCCTTTGTATGCTAATAACAATTAAACTTGCAAATGATGTCACAACAACATTTATTGCGACATCATGAACCTTGCATCTTACCATGCGGTGAAAGTACAAACAAAGTGGTTTCAGTGGTGTCGGTGCAGACCAATACGCAACAATCACTTGGTGAAGATTAATTCTGACATTATTTTATTGGTGTAACGCCTACAGCTTCAAAAAAGGCAGTCTTGATTTGTTACAATCTCAGATAAATACAATGTCACACTTTACAATTCAGAAGAACCATGTGCATGGCTTCGGCTTGCATACCACGAAGTATATATAACCTTATTGCGTTTTGAGCAATAAATGAGGTACATACCACAGGTTCCTAGAAATTGTGTAGAAAAAGGCTAAATAATTTATTATATCAGACAAAGCGTTGCGCTTGTATTTCGAGAATTCATTGGAAGTTGTGGTACACCTATGTTTTAGAATGTTTGTAAGCGTAAAAGTATTCGGTGAAGTTTTAACGCTAAAGTTAACGAGGCACACGCAATTCTTAAAAACCAAACAACGTATTTGTAGGTGGACATAGGGTAAACAAGCAGTGCCATGGCAATTGCGCTCGAACGAGTGAACTACTGCTCAACCTAGCACTTGCACAGCAAAGGTACGGCTATTCAGCCACTCATAAACAAAATGTATTGACTCAGGCGTAATCGCAAGCCTCGCGAGTCGCATCTACAGCACACTGTAACAAGTTCAAGCCCACGTAATCAACCTGTATATATTGGTAGTTTATTATTATACTTGCCTGGTGGATGCAACCACATTTGGTCACACAGGAAAACGCACATACCTTACAGTAGTCATACATTTTCAACTGTCCTTTAGTTGTTGCGAACAAGCAACATACGAAACTTTGTTTAGATACTTCTCTACACAGGAAACGAACAATGCCGGGTAAATACCAACAAGGGCGCCGCGTAATTATTCTCCGTTCTTCTAATAAATACGCCAAGATCTAATTTAACGCGCAGTCCCTGAACGCCGTTCGACGGCATTGCGATAACATAGTGATTCACAGCGTGCAGGGCATTCCCCCACGTGTGTTCAAAACAACCGCCGATTAGCAGCCGAACAGCACACATGGCTTTACGAGAACCCCCCTCCCCACACAGAAAAGCACGTCTGCAAGTGAAGCCACAGAGCTTTGGCTTGATCCTAACAAAATCAGGCATACCAACATGCTCACTATGCTATTAAAAGCTTATTTATCATCTACTAGTTAGGAAAAAAATTGGCAGATCCCACTTACAGTGGAAATCGATTATATGTGAAGCATAATTGACAATCGTTTACATGTCACATTAAAATCAGCACAACGTTACAAGCTAGAGGTAAATGATGCCGTACATGACTTCCATGTCATGAATATATATGCTTGAATGTGTTGTTTACCTTCATCATATATTCACATCACGTGATACCAAATTTAGTATATGTGAAGCTAGCAACCAGCCGCGGTGGTCTAGAGGCTAAGGTACTTGGCTGCTGACCCGCATGTCGCGGGATCAAATCCCGGCTGCGGCGGCTGCATTTCCGATGGAGGTTGAGATGTTGTAGGCCCGTGTGCTCAGATTTGGGTGCTCGTTAAACAACCCCAGGTGGTCGAAATTTCCGGAGCCCTCCGCTACGGCGTCTCTCATAATCATATGGTGGTTTTGGGACTTTAAACCCCACAAATCAATCAAAGTCTATGTGGAGCTAGCGAAACGGCCGCGAGCACGCTATGAGCGTGGTATGTCGTCATGTGCTTACATGGCACACATGTCTGGATTATCATGTTTGCACCAGTCATATATTCCGTCATTGATTGACGTCACGTAACACCAAATTTGTTATATGTAGAGCTAGCAAAATGGCCGCGAGCGCATGATGAAGGGCTCAATATACTCCAATGTAGCGTTGACCCGCACGCACAATAGGCACAACGACGCTACGTTAGGAAAACGTTAGCACTCTATAGTCTAATGCCACGCGTTACCAGCGTCCGTCGGCACGGCCTCACGGCAACCGGCGCGAAACGTGACATGCTGCAGTTCGCCCCGATGCCATAAAGTAACATTACTCTATGCCGATGCGTTACCCAGACAACACTGCATCTCCTTTTTTTCTTGATGGAGAGGTGCCGGATGCGCTGGAACGTTCATGCGTCAATGCAACGCAGCGCGGTGCGTGCCTGCGAGTATATGGCAGGACCGGCGCCTGGCATGGCAACGCAGGCGTGACGCGACGAATGAACGCCGGCGAGCACTTGCACCGCGTCACGTCGAAATGTATTGGCGCCTTGACTGTGGCATGTAGTCATGTTCTCATATGACACGCATCTGATGATTATCACGTTTGCACGAGTCGCATACCTTCGTCATCTATTGGCATCACGTAATACCGAATTCGGCATATGTGAAGCTAGCGAAACGGCCACCAGCGCATCATGAGCGTGGCATGTAGTCATGTTGTTTCATGACACGCGTGTCGTTTTTTCATGTTAGGGTCTGTCGCTTGTTTTCACCATGCAATCATGCCATACCATATCAGTTTTGCAACAAGCCATGTGAACAAAACCACCGCAAGAGCTACATATGATCATTAAGTGAAAACCATGTCATTCATGGCATGCATGTCGTGATTTTTATGTTATCACTAGTCAAATATGTTCCTCATACAGTCTTGTTATGCCATACTAAGTTTGGTATTGACACCGTTATCGAAACGACCTGGAGAGCTTAAGAGTCGTAGGTGGCTAGATAGATAGATAGATAGATAGATAGATAGGTAGATAGATAGATAGATAGATAGATAGATAGAGAGATAGATAGATAGATAGATAGATAGATAGATAGATAGATAGATAGATAGATAGATAGATAGATAGATAGATAGATAGATAGATAGATAGATAGATAGATAGATAGATAGATAGATAGATAGATAGATAGATAGATAGATAGATAGATAGATAGATAGATAGATACGCTCAAACTCACCGAAGTTCCTTAAGAAATGCTTCGCATTTATTAAACGTTTTGTTCGCTCTCTCCAGGCGCAAGGTTATCGTCTTATGACGACATTTGCGGTGTAGCATGCAGATACGGGGCCAATTTTTTTTTTGTGTGTGTGTGTGTGTGTGTGTGTGTGTGTGTGTGTGTGTGTGTGCACGCACGATGAGAGTCCATGCTTTTCGTGTGAGGAAGTAGTGAAATGGGAGAAAAGTGTTTTGTGCCGCTGTGCAAATCTGGCTACAACACATGTACAGAAAAAGTTCATTTCACAGTGGGAATGACCAAAATTTTTGACGCTATAAATCGCAGACACCCTAAGGAAGGTCTAAGATTAGGTGAAAAGGATTTTGAAGACCTAGAGTCCTTTCTACAATCGTTCAACAATTGGGAGGAAAAAGTGAAGGCAGGATGAATTGACCCTCATTTCTTTTTTCACGAACTACTGCTGAGGGCTTGCGAGTGACTATTTTGTCGACAATTCAGCTGTCAAACTATGCGGTAAATAAATGCGACTTCAAATATGTGTTAAATGCTAAATTTAACGAAAAGGCTTTAGAAAAGTTTCTTAGGTGTTAAGTCAAGCTTGAGGCCAAAATGAACATCTCTGCTTGCCGACGGTCTTGCAAATATCCAGCATGCTATTCATTGTTTGTCTCGTAAAGCCATTCAAGTACGGGAATTGCCAGTTACGTCCTAGTGAAGAGCTACAACTCCTTAGCTTGCGTGATTGAACATAAGCTTTCAAGGAAGATCTGGCCAGCCAGTCACGCTTGGATTAGCTTAAGAACAGTCTTAACGGATCGGTGCAGGATGAGATTGAGTGCGACGATGTATTTTCCTGAATTATTAGACATTATGCTGCGTTACCGACCGCATAATTTTTTAGGTATGTGGGTTTATTTGCCGAAATACAAATTGTTCGAAGTGCAAGCTTGGACAGACTGAGACATCCGATATATTTTATGGAGGCTGAGCGAAAATTTCAGAAGCATGGTGGCGATAAGGAAGTGCGTGATTTGACTATTGACTTTGTGGTAGATAACCGCAGCCTCTCATTTTCATGTAAGGAACAAGAAGTAGACTTGATAGCAAAAGTGCTCCACTGTTACGTAGGAGTGCGCATGCGCCAATACTGCAACCAAATGAAAAAGGATGAGGCGAACAAGACTCAAAAGTTGTGTCAGCTTTCGGAACTAGTCCATTAAGTCGCTACCTCGAAGTCAAAAGGCATAGCTTTCATTTTTCACACGTGTGTTCAACACTGGTTTACTTTTCCGTTTGTGACCGTTTATATATGAATGCATCCCTATACATTGGTGTAATAAACTGTGCCATTTTTTTATTTAAGAGTTGCTCCTTTGCTTTCAAAAATATCTATAGGCCTACATGTGCTGCTCTTCTCTCCCAGAGCGAGAACTACGATTGTTAACAATGAAATTATCTGCAGTTTTATGCGCTGGAACTATGATATTAATATGAGGCACGCCGTAGCGAAATACTCCGGAATTTTCAATTATGAGGGGTTCTGTAGCGTGCACTGGCACCGCAGATTGGTGTTTTGTCTGTGTCGTCTTTCTTTGTTGTGCTGTTTATTTAATTTAAATATGTACCAAAAACAAAGGTTCACACGCTTCTTATTGCACAGCACTCGGGCCAGCTTCACCAAAATGCGACCACCGCGACAAAAAATAAAACTAAATTTTTCAACTCCAAGACTTCGACTAACAAGCAATTTTCGCGTAACTACTACGTAAACATTACTTTGACCGAGAACTAACTTTTGTCATAATTACACGGGACTTTACCATGACGTGTTGTAATTCATGATCTGATGTTTGTGTATACAAAAACCCATCCTCCTATTGTGAACCTTCGATGCGATGAATTACCGTATTTACTCGCGTAATGAACTCACTCGTATAATAAAAACACCACCACCTTGATCCTTGAAAAAAAGAAAAAAAAACTTTTTGAAATATATCTGTTCATTTTATTTCAGTATGATATCCAGCGCCGTTAGTGATTGAAACAACGTAAATCAAGCCAATGTATCACAATATTGCCACGTTCCATTTCCCAAGTTTTTGTTATCGTCCCAAAACACCGCACGATTGTCAGCGCGAACCACGCCTGCAGTTTTCGAGAAGGTTCCGGACTGTAGTAGATCATTTCGATAAGATCACGCATACTGTGCGAACGGTATAGATTGTTCTGGAACCTACGCCACCGCCAGCGATAACGCTAGAACATTCGACAGCAAGAGTATAAATGCTGACGCGCTTCGCCGCTTGTCAGTTGTTGATCGAAGGCCGACGCTCCGTTCGCCGCTATCAGTCCGGCTGCTGTCTGTGCAAGACTGGTGCTGTAATTGAACTTTCCGTTTACCGGGCACAGGTTCGCCCAAATAAACAGTTAAATCGCAACACGAAGTCTCCTGTCTTCGGCCACGTCACGACCCCTTGACATCTGGTGGAGGTGCTGAGTACTGTTATGACCGTCGTCCGTAGGCGCCATGCTGTCGCTGAGAAGCGTAGCTGGGCAGCGTTCCCACGCCTGGAACCCAGTTTTTTTGGAACCAGCGTCCAGAGATGACGGGGGAGCAGCGCTCTTTTAATCCTCACAGAGGTAGCCGACTGGTCGGCTGCCTATGCCCGACAGGTATTGTCCCTGCTTGCCGGAGGATAAGACGTCGTGTAGCCACGACACCGTAAGCCGTTCCAGAGAGGACAACAAAGACAGCGTCTTCCTAGGAAGAAACCGCGGCCGCGGCCACAAATTGCCCTGCTAATTGAGCGGACAAATCGGCGGACCGTTTGATGTCTGCTGTCAGGAGCTTGGGACCCCTCGACCAGCGACACACACGACGAGGAAGAGCCCCTCTGGCGCCACCTTTCAGTGCAGTGATCTTGACTCAATATTGGATGTTCACGTGCGCCGTGCATGCTCGTACCCCTCGCCTGTTGTGTGTGTGTGATTGGTGTTCCACTCAAGAAAGAGGAGCCCGACAGGGCTTACAACGACGCTGCAGAGTGCGGGACGTCGCTCTGAACTGTGTAACGGTTCAACCACCACGTTCGTGGTGGTTGAACCTTTCTACGCCGTAAATAAGTGCTGTAAACAAGTGTAAATAGTGCCATAAACTTGTTTTGTTTTCGTATCCTCGTGCGACCTTCCTTTCCCACCGCAACAACTGGTGGCAGCGGTGGGATACGAAGCTACAAGTGACAACAGTCGGCCCAAGGGAAGCAGCTGGCTTGAGACATGGATCACGTGTGGGTGAGTGCTTGGCTTTTTCTTTGAGTGAACCAGGTTCTAAAAGAGGATTAAATTTTAGAACTGGTAGTTAACTTTGCCGAAAGATCAGTTTCGCCGTTTCGGAAAGTTTTTTTGGAAGTAGCGAGCACTGAGTACGATCATGGACTTACGGGAGCTGCAGAAGTCAGATTTGTTGCTGTTGTGTGAGGGATTGGCGATCGATACAAAGGGTTTGGCACGAAAACCCATGATTATTCAAGCGATTAATGATTTGGGGGCTGATGATGAGGAACTAAGCGAAAAATGGGACCTCATCATTGAAAGAAAGTTAAGAGCAGCTCAGATGGAAGGAAAAGGAGAAGACGAAGAACTAGACCTCAAGCTAGAGTTTTTTAAACAAGATAACGAATTAAGTAAGAGGCTGGGACCCCAGCGAGGAGTACTACTTTTCGAAAATGAGGCAGAGTTCGAGATGTCTAGGTACATGCAGCCATATGAGGTATCATGGGATATGGGCCTGTATCTTAGACTGTTTGAACGAAAGTGTAGGCAACTGTCGTGTGAGCGAGACACGTGGTCGCAGAAGCTACTCACGGTTCTGCCCTGCGAGGCAGCGGATGTTGTTGCGCGACTCAGTGAGCAGCCCGCGAACAACTACGAAGTTGTTAAAGCAGAGCTAATCAGAAGATTTGGAAATTATGTTAGCAAAAAGAAAGAAAGACTCGCACCGGAGTCTGAAAGCGAGGCGCGTCGCAAAGCGCCGGAAGTTGAGGCGCCCCATAAAGCGCGACAGGGACAGATTGCGCCAGAGAAGGGCCCGCGTATTCTCGAATGCATCAATGTAGAGCATGTAGAGAACGAGGCCTTGGCTGGTCTGGAGGTAGGGACGATGTCGAAAGACGCTCCTTGCATGAATGACGAAGGTGCCAGCAGCCCTAATGGGCCCAGTAAGAGGCTGGAAACCTTCTTCGTGCCTCAAGAGTACGTTTCGACATCGTCAAATGTAGGCATGGTTAGCGCAGTGGCTGATGAGAGCAAGAACGCCACGCTTCAGCAGTGCAGCGATAATACCGAGCTGGTTTGCAAATATCGCAGAAAAAGGAAGAAGCGGAGGCATTTGTCACTGCGCAAGCCTAGGACAGGCCCCACTCAGTCACAAGAAAGACGAGAGGGTAGGCCGTTAATCCGTTCCAGGAAACGTCAATGGTGGCGTTCCGAGAGGTACAAGCGGCGAGCCAGGTGTAGAGGGGGGAAACGAGGCGCGTTACCCCAACGAAAAGCGCGGTTGCGTTCGACGACTTCGGGAAAGCGGCCTTGCCCGAAGGATCAAAGTCGAAAGCGCAGAGTGGCTAAAAATCGCGTCGGGGCGAGCACAAAGAGACAATGTCCCCTGTCTTAACCCTGTTTCTGGCGTCGTTTTGAAATTCCTGAGGGGAACAGGACGAAGTGGAAAATGAGGTGTGGCGGCAGTGCACTGCTTAGAGTTTATGCATTTTGTAGTCTCTGGCGTGCTCGAAAACCGCCGGGACCGCGACCCCATCGTGTACGATTAAAGGAACCATGAGAAAAGGGGGCGGTCAATATGAGTAACTTTTGCACAGGCGGGTTAATTATGACTACTCAGTATTGCATTGGAAATGCAGATTTCAACCAGTTTGAATTTGGTAAGTTACGTGATGCGGTGGAAAAGTTTCAGAAGGAAAACCGCCAAACCAAAGGCTGAAGTCAGCATCGAATTATTTTAATCATGAGTGCGAAAATTTTGTGTAAGGTAAAAACAGAATAAAGGTGTCATTTTTCTAGTTTTTTTTCAAAGGTTTAGGGCGACATCGTATGCCTTCACTGCCATGAGGATGTGGCGTGAATGAGCATTTGAGGAAGATGTTTGCATAAACCGAACGATTTCGTAAATTGATTAAGCTTGGCACGACACAGTGGAGTTGTGTTACGCGCTATGAGAATTGAGAACAATTGGCGCACGGTTTTAGCATGAACCAGTGCGAGTGTTGTGGGGTGCTTTTGATAAATATTGCACCTAAGATTACTTCTGTGTTGTACACGGTGTGTTGAAACGTAACGTAAGGATAAGTAATTAGATCAACTTTGAAGGCTAAAGCGTTTGGTTATTAGTGCCGTGCTTTTTGCAGCGCTGCAGGAATGAGACTAATTGAAAAACGCTCAGAAGAACTCAGTGTTTTTTCAATCAAAGACGATAGCAAAGGCAGGTAACTAACTGAACAAACCTGCCAGAAGGCAGTGTTTGTTACATTTTTTGTCGTTGTCCTCTTTGAAGAATGATTGATCTAGTGATCATGAGCAGATCATCAAGCTTTCCCTAAATGTTGAGGTAGACCATTAGGTCACAGCCTAAGTTAAGCCTTCGGGAGGCTGGTGAGCTTACTGTCTTAAGTAGTAGACGGTTGTTGGCGGCCGTAAACAAAGACGGACTTAAGAACAATTTTAGCGCTCGCTGAATTCGAGTTCCGGACCGATGCTCTCAGCGGGACAGAACCGATGAAATTAGTCGGCGATGAAAAGAAGGAGGCAGCCGCATATCAGGACGACAGTGGCAACGAGTATGATGCGTTCTACTTGAGCCAGAATTTGGGCTCTGGTAAGATAACGTACTGCGCTTCAGGAAATGAATGTGCTTGCCTTGTGTAGGCCATTCATCAGTTGCAGTGTTATCTCAGAGGTGCTAAATTTAAAGTAGGGGCAGACCATTCTCCCCTTACTTGGCTGCAAACCGTGACATCAAAGAACAGTGGCCTTGTGAGGTGGAGCTTGATTCTTCAAAAATATAATTTTGGCATTAGGTAAAGGGCAAATTGAATGGAAACGTTGACGCGCTCAGCCGCTCTTTTTAAGCCATTCTGGGGTGCTCTTTATGTATCAAAATTGATATTTTAGTTTTTTTTGTCGTGCATCTTATTATGAGAAGGTTTAAGGTAGCACGTTTGGTTTCTCAGCACAAGTGAGTCCTGAGAGTTTTTAGTGTGAGCTTTTGTTAAAGCTAGTAATTAAAATTGGTTTGCCATCCCTCTTTTGGCTTGGTTTGTTCGAAGGGAGCCGAGTGCTTGCTTGTACATGTGGTCGAGTATCAAAGATGCTGTCGAAGATTCGGCAATTACCCGGACCATGCCACAAGCGAAGGCCAGTTCCTGGCATTCAACTACTGACCCTTTCGTCGTCCCTGCGAGCAGCAGTGTTGACTGCTGCCCTCCGTGACTCTTCTGGCGAGGGGGAAGCTGTTATGACCGTCGTCCGTAGGCGCCATGCTGTCGCTGAGAAGCGTAGCTGGGCAGTGTTCCCACGCCTGGAACCCAGTTTTCTCGGAACCAGCGTCCAGAGATGACGGGGGAGCAGCGCTCTTTTAATCTTCAAAGAGGTAGCTGCCTGGTCGGCTGCCTATGCCCGCCAGGTATTGTCCCTGCTTGCCGGAGAATAAGACGTCGTGTCGCCACGACACCGTAAGCCGTTCCAGAGAGGACAACAAAGACAGCGTCTTCCTTGGAAGAAACCGTGGCCGCGGCCCCAAATTGCCCTGCTAATTGAGCGGACAAATAGGCGGACCGTTTGATGTCTGCTGTCAGGAGCTTGGGACCCCTCGACCAGCGACACACACGACGAGGAAGAGCCCCTCTGGCGCCACCTTTCAGTGCAGTGATCTCGACTCAATATTGGATGTTCACGTGCGCCGTGCATGCTCGTACCCCTCGCCTGTTGTGTGTGTGTGATTGGTGTTCCACTCAAGAAGGAGGAGCCCGACAGGGGCTTATAACGACGCTGCAGAGTGCGGGACGTCGCTCTGAAGTGTATAACGGTTCAACCACCACGTTCGTGGTTTGTGAACTCTCAACCTTTCTATGCTGTAAATAAGTGTAAATAGTGCCATAAACCTGTTTGTTTTTCGTATCCCCATTTTGTCAGCGTTCGTTTCCTCAACCCGAAGCTACACCACGCTACCACAAGAGTCCGGGCAGCCCCCGATCCGCAACAGTACCGATCCCAGTACCTCTCGCAGAAAAGCTTCTGCGACGGTACTTCGGACCATACTGGGTGGTTCGACGTCTCGGCCCACTTCATTACGAGGTTGTCCCCGACGGCATCACGAACTCTCAACGACGCCGATCACGACCTGAAGTCGTACATGTCGCGCGCCTCAAGCCGTTTCATGCGCGTTAACAAACTGAAACAGTGTTTTTTTGTATTATAGTTGTATCGTAATTTATTCATTGTACTTTCTTGCATTATTATTGTACCTTCATATTTAGTTAAAGCATCGGGACGATGCCTTTTTTCAGAGGGGGGCAATGCCACGTTCCATTTCCCAAGTTTTTGTTATCGTCCCAAAACACCACACGATTCTCAGCCTGCAGGTGCAGTTCACACTGTGTGAACCGCGCCTGCAGTTTTCGAGAAGGTTCCGGACTGTAGTAGATCATTTCGATAAGATCACGCCCACTGAGCGAACGGTACAGATTGTTCTGGAACCTACGCCACCGCCAGCGATAACGCTAGAACATTCGACAGCAAGAGTATAAATGCCGACGCGCTTCGCCGCTTGTCAGTTGTTGATCGAAGGCCGACGCTCCGTTCGCCGCTATCAGTCCGACTGCTATCTGTGCAAGACTGCTGCTGTAATTGAACTTTCCGTTTACCGGGCACAGGTTCGTCCAAATAAACAATAAATCCCAACACGAAGTCTCCTGTCTTCGGCCACGTCACGACCCCGTGACAATATAGCAATGCAAGGACAGTCAAAAACAGTTATGCAATCATGCTAAACAGTTGCAAGAAAATGCAGGACTTACCTCTTTGCTGATAGCGCCACGCAAACACAGCGGCACAAAAACTAAGATTGTGGTGTCCAAAATGGGGCTTCCACTCCGTCATGGAACACGCCGCGTGCTTGCCATCTCGAACCTATGCAAAGCACTACCGAACCCACCACGCTGACGGAGCGTTGTACACCCGCAACGTCTAAAGCGCGAGACAGACATGTGATTTCCTGTTCGATTCGGCGTGCGGTGCGACGATGCGACAGCCGGAGTGGTGACGTTTTGTGACGTATTATCGCATCGCATCGCCACATAGCCGGTGCGGCGAGCATCAAACCGGCCAGGCATAAACAACGCTGCCACCGGTGGCCTCCTAGCGGAGATAAGCTGCCCTGGCGCACATGTTGGCGCATCATGTAACCCGTAATGTCACCCACCTTCACGGTGAGCCAAGCCGAGGCTGCCCAGAGCCGTCAGCTTGAGACCCTTATCATAGCACAAAAGCGACAAATCTCGGACAGCAAGGATTGGGCGCCTTCTAAGATGCCGCCTCCGGCGAAGCAGCACCGAGCAAGGTTTTACTTCACGCCCGAGGTGGACATTTTTCTGTTGTGAGGTGCTGGCGATGATTCAATAGCGATTAAGTTGTTTCTGCCAGATCACGAAAGCTAGAATGGCCTAGAACATATAAACAAAAACGTGCGAGCCCCCGACCAGCTGAATAGAAGGCGCCATCTAGCGGGGCTATAGCGAACCAGGCAATTGCAAAGCTGTTACTGTAGAAACATTGTGCATTGTACGTGTGGTGCAAAACCACGCAGCAGCGTTATCAACAATGAGTTACCTTTTCAATCAATTTCACCTTGAAAACAGTACGCGTAAGCGAACGTGTTCATGACTGTGTTCGGAGGAAGTGTCGTAAGATGTCGACCCCATCGTTTCAGTAATCTTGTATTTTTGACCTTTTTGCCTATACCAGGATGCTGTACACCATAAAAAAAGTATCGGGACTTTGCCCGAACGGTGATTAAAAGTGTGGAAGGTAAATGCAGTTATAATAACCGTTTATGGTTTGCGAAAACGTAAAGGTATACACGTTTACGTACGCATGTAAACGTTTACGTATGAGGAGCTCAAAACACTGAAAGACATGCGCTTCGGTAAAACGGTAAACGCAAACTGGTATCCGGTTACACGTTAACGTAAGGATGTATAAGTAGAAGCTAAAAGCTACTTAAAGTCACACGTCACACAGTTTTAGAGTTGTCGCGCTTGTCGGACTACGAGCGGCCGTCTGCATTGCTTGGCATCAATGGTGCTGGCTTCAGTCGCGACTGCGGCACACACCAAAAAAGTTTTTTTTGTTTGGGGATGACAACCGCCATAATAACTAAAAATAATTTGTTGAAAGTAGTTTACTTCATGTACTCTCTATGTTTATTTCAACATTTTGAATTGTAAAAATTAAAAAAAAACTATACTTACCCGACAAGACGATATGGTACTGCTAGCGCATGTGACCTTCGTGCGGCTTGTGTTTGCGTGTGCACTGCTATAAGGCATTCCAATTGGGTATGGGTTGGGTACGCAACTCCGCACACCTCCAAGCCCGCGGTGCCCCAAGAGCTTGCGTACCTAGCACTAAAACTCTCTATTGTCGCGCCGCATTGCACCACCTAATGGAAGCAGCCAATCACAACGTGAGCAGATGAATTACGCCACGCCGCTAGTGCCGCCATCTCCCTGTAGCTGCTCCCATCACCCGTGGTCCAGGCCAGTTCATGCGAGTCTATGCAGCGGTGCGAGCGTCGATTCGCTCACATCGCCAACTGCGGCGGCGTGACAAACATCGAGTACATTTTCCTTGGAGACGTGATATTACTCCGGATGGAATGAAGTGATGTTTGAAGTGTGCTATTTTCGCACTACAACGCCCGTTTGGAAACCGTTAGCGAGACCGGATATTATGAGCAGTGATGCAAGGTCATTTCGCAGGTAAACGCGGCTACCAGCGTTTCCGCGCTGGCTCGCTTCGCTTCCACCTTCGCTCTTCACATCGATGGCATCGAGAAAGTGATGGTGTATGCAACTCATTACAAACGAGCGCAAAGCTTAATAGTTTTCTCAAAAACAAGCGCTCAAAGAAGAGCTCACTAGTGAACGGCGCAGGCTACTTTCGGTGCCCACCATGCTAGGCCTACCTGTCGGAGTCGTAAATAATCAACTGTTACCGCGTTTGCGACGTCCTTGTCATTCACGAGGACGTTTCACGAGGATGTGAAGAAGTGCATTTTGTATAACACTCATTATTTTTTACACTGTTCCTGGGTCATTTATCTACAAACTGTATATTCTGTATTTTCTTTGTTTTGAAAAGTTTTCATATATAGTGTTAATATTGCATTCTTTACCAACTGGTAACTGCAAATAACACACTTTTTACAATATTATTCATTTTGAAATATTTGTGTTGCTCTACATCGTATAATTATTGGAAAGAGCATTTTATTGTGCAAAATTTGGTATGCTATGGTGCGTGCTGGAGTGCTTTTCATACTGGCAAAGACCATGTTCGTGAGACATATAAAAAACAACCATTCTCACGCAAAGCGATAGTTATTGATCCCTCAGTTGGGTTGTAGGTCGCGAATCGCTGCTACTGCTTCTACGGCTTCTCGTTGAGGCAAAAATCTTGGCATGAGTAAATTTGATGTCAGTGCTCCTTCAAAGAGATCGGAAGCGTACTAGACATGCAGAGGCCCTGCAACACTTTTTGAGCATGGTCAGAAAACGTGGCCGATCGGTAGTAGAGGCTTCCGCGAACACGTGAGTCAAATGTTATAGCGCAGCACGTGGTCTGGAATTCGCAATTATTATCAAAGACAGCTGAAAATCGCTTTCTCTCCCCTCAACAAATCATGGATTATTCACAAAAATTATAAGCAGACGACCCATCTATCAGCCATTGGCTGATTTGAAAATGGCTCATTCGGTTCTTTCAGAAATTGCCGCAAGAGGCCGTCATTTGTCCGCGCGTGCGCGTGCGATCGCACTGAAAAGTTGCGTATTCAAAAAAAAAAAATAATGCTCGAGGTCACGAGGCAAGCTTGACGTTTTTTCGTTTGCCCCTCCCATCTTCCCTGCTTTACTTCCAGTGCTTTCGTCGGGACGAGAGAAGAGGGAATGCGATTGCCGCGTGTGACAAATATTTGTAACTCCGCTCGTACTGGACGGACTCTTAAAATTTTTGTGGCTTTGAATTTGTGAAGCAATACGCTTTTCCTGTTAATAATTTTATGGTATCTCAAAAAGGTGCTTCAGGGCACTTTTAATGACAGAACTGCCATGAAAATTAAACCTTCAGTTTTTGGACCCAAACCTTACGTTTTACTCAAACAGGGATGAGAAGGCTGAAACTAAATGGGGGGCAGTTGTTGTAGCAGCAATATTTCAATTTCGAGCAAAACCTTGCTTCGGAGATTATGTTCTCCCAGGAGCTCGCAAATAGCAATTCTTAGAAACGTGGGTCACCAGTGCATATTTTATTTGGCTTATAACACACAACACTGCAAAAGATTTTGAAGGAAGTTTTTAAACAGATTATCGCTAGGTATAAACTTCACTACCTTTTTAGATACAACGCGTGTTATCTAGGCCTCGTACATTCGAAAAAATATTTGAAAAAAGGGCTCCTTGAAAGCTAGCTTCACCAGAGAATATAAAAAGAGAGAACTCATCACACTAAAGAATTTCAAAAATGTGATTGTACAAGATTTTTAGTGGTCGTTCACTGTAATAAACGCTTGACATGATAGCGTCAAGAGCATTTAACATACAACAAAATCGCGCTGCAGTCCCCGCAGGGGCGTCTGCGCAAGTAGGTGTTTGGTACGTAGCGACACCACGGACCAGAGCTAACGGGGGAGTTTTGACTCTCTCTCACGCCTAGCCGCGCGTGACTTTGCCGTGTCCGGGGCAAAGGGGAATCTCAGGATTGAGCCGACGTCGAGTGATTGGACCTTTAAGGCCCCCCGACCGACGCAACACACCCCTTTGGACCCGCTTCACGTCGACGGCACCCCTGGGCTGACCCACCCTGGGGAAATCGGCAGTCGCCTTTTCCTTTCTCTCTCTCCCTCTACACCTTCGTCTTTATCGCTCACTTTTTTATCTGTCCTGTCTTCTACTATCTTCTGTTTACTTCCAAACTTCCTGGCGGCTAGGGTTAACCCTGTGCAAACAGCCTATCTTGGTCTAGGCGCATTGGGTTATAGTAGCGTTGTACGGCTGGCGTCTGCAGGTTTTAGCATCCGCAAACTTGTAGCGTCTTCTCATTGGACTCCGTCTTGGGTGGCCGCCAACACTTCTGAAGAAAATTAATCAGGCATGCATAGACATTTTTCCTTGTTAAGTGATCGTATCGCCTTAAAGCGCGTATGCACCAAAGACTTTGGCTTTTCAACCGATCCAATGAAAATTTCCCTCATTACCCTGTTATATATAGTGAGAAAAGTGGCAAGCAAGCCAGAACTGCATCCTCTTTTGTAGTAGCCAGGTGTCTTACAGAAACTCTTGGGGCCGGGTACAAGTTTACCAAAATGACCAGTGGAGACCTCCTCTTTGAAGTTCGAGAAAAAGAACAGTTTGAGAAGCTACAGAATCTTTCAACTTTCGGTAACTCTCCGATCATTGTAACACCACACACATCAATGAAAACAACTCGTGGAGTGGTATCTGACATTGATTTGCTTGGCCTGACCGAAGCAGAACTTCTGGAGGGTTGGAAGAGTCAGAATGTAACCACTGTACAGAGGATTGTCATCAGAAAAGACAACAAGCGAACACCACCAAAACACCTTATACTCACGTTCGCCTCCAGTAATCTGCCAAAAACTATTCACACTGCGTACACGAAGACTTCGATCACACCTTACATACCTATACCACGTCATTGTTTTAAATACCATAGGTATGGCCATGGCTCACAAAGCTGTCATGGTCACCAAACTTGTGCACAATGTAGAGTGTCAGGCCAAAGTTCTGACAACTGCGAAGAACCATCACACTGTGTGAACTGTGGCGGAAATCATGCCGCATACTCACTGTCTTGTTCATTTTGGAAAAAATAAAAATAAATTATCAAATGGAAAATAAAAACATTACATTTAAAGAAGCATGAAGAAGAGTCTCACCATTATATGGCCCCACATATGCTGATGCGGCACGTCAGGGGGCTGCGTCGCACCAGCCTTCGCCACTCCTTCGACCAGCGCAGAGCAAGTTGTCGGCTGTGGCGCCTGTCCCCAAGGTGGCAGTAATTCAGTCTACTCTGCCTCCTAGCGAATCGAGACCGGAGACTCCAGGGTCCTCTGGTTTCAAGGCTTCTCCTCACCAGGCGAGGCCTAAAACACGAACCACCAGCTTGCATGCGCGGGCATCCAGTGGCTCCAAGGAGGCAGTGGATACAACGGTACCCTTGGTGCTGAAAGAGATGCGCGGCTCCTTGGAGTGCGCCAAGAAAAATAAATAAAACGATAACGGGGCCGGACGAACGCCCTGCCACCTAAATTAACAAGTTCACTGCAACACAGGATACTCTCTGTACACACAGCAGCATATTTTTTTTTAATAGGCAGACAGAAATATACAGTAGAACATCCGAGGCCTTCTCCCAAACCTCGATGACATACAAGAACTCCTGCATGAACACAATCCTAGAGTGTTGTGCGTACAAGAGACACACTTAAAATGAACAAACACAAACTTTTTACCTAACTACATAATCTTCCGAAAGGATAGAGATGATCCCATGCCACCATTTGGTGGTTAAGCAGTTATAGTTAGTCAAGGGATAGCATATACACGATTACCCCTTCAAACTTCCCTCAAGGCGGTGGCTGTCTGAGGATTTATTTTAAACCAACTCATCATCGTCTGCTCTTTGTACATTCCTCCACACCACCGTCTTGAAAAACATGAATTCTAGTCTGTAATAGACGAACTACCTGAAGCTTATCTGAACCTGAACGCACATAGCGGTCTGTGGGGTGATTTTCGCTGTGATGCACGAGGCCATCTAATTAAACAGTTTCTCATTTCATCAGGTACTTGTCTGTTGAATAGAAAAGAGGCAACATATTTTAACTTTGCCAACAAAACTTACTCTTCCATAGACCTCCGTATCGCATCTCCTTCACTTGTATTATTACTCCAGTGGAAAGTTATAAATAATCCATACGGAAGTTACCATTTTCCTTCAGTTTTGAGGTCACCAGCAATATATGAATGTTTTCCACATGTTCCCAAATGGCTGGTAAACACAGCCGACTGGGAACAATTTCATAACATTGCTAGCCTAAGTTGGACTGACATATGCGGGTTAGGCATAGACTAAGTTGTGCAGTACTTCACAGCTTTTCTTACTGACGCAGCAGCCAAGAGCATGCTACAAACATCTGGACAGCCCGGCAAGCGATGCGTCCCATGGTAGAACACTGAGTGTCGTAATGCGTGAAAGAAGCAGAACAGGGCATGGAGGTTGCTGCGGAACTCGCCTTCAGCGGAAAACTTTGACAGCTTTAAGAAAATAAAATCTTAAGGCAGGAGATCGCGTCGGCATGCCAGAAGGGGAAGTTGGTAGAAGTTTTTAACGGGGATCAACTCGTATACAATGGAGGCTAAAGTCTAGAACATGGTTAGTAGGGTAGTGGGAAGACAAGTACACTCACTCCCACTCGTAAACACACATGGCGACAACTTGGAAGATCAGGCGAACTTCCTCGGCGCACACTTTGCACGGGTGTCCAGCTCGTCAAACTATACTGACGCTTTCCAAAAATATAAAACTAGAATTGAGAGGCAGCATCTAAAATACAAATGTAGAAAACGCGAAGCATACAACCAGGCTTTCGGCTTGACTGAGCTCCAGACAATACTAAACTCCTGCAGTGTTTTCGCTCAGGTTCTGAACGAGTGGTGTACGATATTTTGAAAAAGCTGCCAATTGAAACACAAAAAACCCCATTTTGTTTGTACAATGCTATCTGGTTTTCTGGCGCTATCCCTAATTCCTGGAAAGAGGCTATTATTATTGCCATTTTGAAAGAGGGAAAAGACCCTTCTTAAGTTTCGAGGTATAGGCCTATTGCACTTACAAGCTGCTTGTGCAAACTGTTCGAAAAAATCAGAAACTGCCAACTTTTACAATTCCTTGAAAAAAACATTTGCTCGACCAATTCCAGTGCGGGTTTTGAGAGGGTATGTTTACTACCAACCACCTTGTTCGTATCAAGGCAGAGATCAGAGATGATTTGGTCCACAAGCAATACTTCCTTTCTGTGTTCCTCGACATCGAAAAGACGTATGATACAACATGACACTTTGGAATATTAAAAGACCTGTCGCACCTTGGCGTGCGTGCCAGAATTATCACTATAATCGAAATATACTTGTCAAACCGGACACTTCGCGTTCAAGTGGGCAGCGCTCTTTCTCAAACATTTGTCTAAGAAACAGGCGTGCCGCAAGGTGGTGTACTTAGTTGCACACTTTTTATAGTTAAAATAAATTCTTTGCGTTTGTCCATTCCTCGCAATATGTTTTATTCTGCACATGTCGACGACGTTCAGTTTTGTTTCAAATCTTGTAATCTGGCCATGTGCGAGCGGCAGGTTTAGCTTGGTTTGAACAAAGTGTCTAATTGGGCAGAAGAAAACGGGTTCCGACTGAATGCACAGAAAAAACTTGTGTTTTGTTCTCTAAAAAAAGAGCCATTCATTCGCAACCCATATTCAGCTGCATGGGCGACGTCCTTCTGTTAATACTGAACACAAATTTTTAGGCCTTATCTTGGACACCAAGCCAACCTTCATACCACACATTAAATATTTAAAATACAAATGCATAAAAGCTATGAACATTCTCAAAGTGTTGTCACACACTACGTGGGAAAGTGACAAGAAGTAATTAATAAATTTGTATAAAAACCTCGTACGTACCCACCTAGACTATGGGGCAATAGCATAAGTCTGCGACACCTACTGCCCTTAAAATGCTTCACCCTCTCAATCAGGGAGTGCAGACATGCATGTCACCTCGGCTCCGCAGATTTTGAGTGATTCTCAGCGTGAAATCGAAGAATTGACGGACGCCTTCTTACAGTGAAGAAAGTGGAAATACCACGGAACCCTGGGATACCGCTCTCAAGTAGGTGGATGGTTCACTTTCGGCACATCGACCACTTTTCTGTGACGCCGACGAACGCACGACGCCGTTGCCTCTTGCTGCTGTGCATTATGCGCTTGGCCTAGCCTACAGACACTGGCGTCTTGAGCCCCTCAAGGCGGCATCTTCTCGGTTTAATGCCATAGGATGGCTACGATGAGTGTGGATGGCGAGGATATCACGCAACAAGAGTATGAGAACGAAGCAGGTTGGAACCTTGTGAACAGAAGAGGACTAGCCAACAAAGAAACCACAAAGCATGAAGCCAAGAACCAAGAAACGTACTTCTCAAGCGAGAACGCGGCCAGTAATAGGTGAAGGAAGGGACAGAGAGCAAGACAATTTGTGGCTGCGAGCAGGATGCCCCGCCTGCCGGAGGAAGATTGCAATATAATTGTGCGCCTACGTGACGGCTTCAAGGTCACTGACTACGGGGTCAATCGTCTAGATTGCTGCGTCGCCAACGCTGCTTAATACCCAAGAATAAATCGGAAGAAGACACGGTATGTGCGAACTATAAACAGAACAGTATAGTGGTCAGCACAGCATCAAAGGAGCGCCCCGAAAAATACAGGATCATCGCTCAACTGAAGGTTGGAGACAAAGGATTCGAAGCCAATGCGTACGAGTCACCTCTGGAAGATGCATCTAAAGGGGTGATCCGAGGAGTAACGCAGGACGTGTCTCCAAGAGAGATCATGAAAATGCTGGTAACCCCGAGAAATTCGACGGTCCTCATGGCCAAGAGGATGGAAAACACCACGAACGCCATCGGCCTCTTCGATGGGCATTGCGTTCCAAGTTATATGAGCGACGGAAGAGCACTGGTCAAGCGCTCACTATACTGCCAGAAAATAGACGTGTGCTACCAGTATGGACGCCTTGGTCACAGAGCGACCGTCTGCCCGAGCCCGAATAACAGAATATGCAGAGGGTGCGGGGCTGAGAACCCACCGCAAGACCACGAGTGCAAAGTGAAGTGCCAGCTGTGTGGCAAAGACCACCCGACGGCAGATCGCCATTGCAGGGCCAGATTCAAGGTACCGTACCTGGTGAATTGACACCGCTGTAAACGAGCCCGACGAAAGGAAGAAGAAGCATTTTACTACGAGACGAATGTGAAAGCACTTCTCAGGCAAACAGGGGGCGACTCAAGTCAACGATCGGAGCATCGGACGCGGGACGCATCCGGACCAGAAGCCTTCACCAAGCTTCAAGCTCAAGACGAAAACCGCTCTACGTTTACTACCACCACATCTATGTGGAGATCCAGATCGAGGTCTAGATCAAGGTCCAGATCAAGGTCTAGACCCAAGACCAGCAATAACGGGTCTCCCTGACCACAGGAGGGAGGAGGATCCCAAAGCCCAAAAAGACCGAGCGGCGTCCGTGGCACCACGGGACCCTTTTAGGTGAGCTGGGCTGATGTAGCTTCCGGGGTGCGTGAAGAGGCAGAGGCTGCTCTTCAATGTAGGATTAAGGCGCTCGAGAACGAATTGGCGCAGATCAGGCAGAACAATGTTGCACTTATGAATGAGATTAGAAAACTCAAGGAAGAAAATGACTTTCTGAAAAACGGGGGGGGGGGGGGGGTTACATGCAACGAGGAAACCTCAAAAGTTTTAAAGGAGGAAAGAGGCGCAGCAATAAACGAAGAGGTAGCAGCTCTCACCGCCGTTAAACGTAAACCAGAGAACGCTCCGATTAAAATTCTGGTAAAGAAACCCAAAGCAGTGGCGATGCCACAAGAAAGACAGGAAAAATTTGCAAACACCATGGAAGCCAAAATGGAACAAATTGGAAGAAAATTGCAAACTAAGCTCGAACAACAAGAAAGTAGATTTAAAACATAGAGGCCAAGATCGAGGAGCTAGGAAAGACGATATTGCGCAAAGTGCAGCAAATGGTGGCTGATGTCGACGCCAAGCTAGCAATATAGGGATCGCAGCCAAATGGTGGAGCCCGGTTAAGACGTCTTTCAAACCGTACGCTAGGACCTCAGTGCCCACCGAGGGATCGGAGAGCCTGTAACACCGTCAAGGACAGACAAAATAGCAATACAATTTGGCAATAACATTGTCGAGGATGTAATCGAAAACGATACATTTTGCAACAACATCTTAAAGACACCAGCACCCCGGATGGTATAATGGTGCAAGAAACGCACGGGCTGGCCAAATTGTCGGGATAAAAGTCATTCGGCAGTGCTGATGGGGAGACAAATGTATAAGCAACGTTGGTAAAGCGAAATCACGCGGGGGTGCAACATGACACGAAAATTAAGGCAATAAATCACATTCTCCTCGAACTCATGCCCACGCGGAAAACAAAAGACGGTCTTTTTGTATTGTTTATTTACAGCAGTCCTTAATGCAGGAAGCACAAATTCCGCACGCTGTTTTGAAAAACCCTTGCTATAACGGGCAACCGAGCACTAGCGATTGAAGGAGATTTCAACTACCCACACGGTGCATGGGGATACAAGATCGAAACCCAGAAAGGCAGGAACTTGTGGTTGGAGGCACAGGAGGAGGGCCTGATGCTCGTGACCGATCCATTCATTCCTACAAGAACAGGTACTAGCATTTGCACGGATACCACGCCAGATTTGACGTTCACCAAAAACATACTCGACACGTAGTGGACCAATACGCAACATGACTTGGGAAGCGATCATTCTATACTTGAAATAACGTTGAGGGCAGGGCCACGGAAGGCAAAAGGCTGACAACTTAAACTTGTCAATTGGGACAAGTTCCGGAACATCAGAGAGGAGCCCGACGAAATGATACAGAGTATTGAAAAATGGACCGAAAAGTTGAAACGAGACGTGGAAGCCGCTACGCAAACGGTGCCACCGGAGGCGCATCTAGAGTATGTAGACAGTAAGCTTCTTCACATGTGGGAAGCTAAGGAAGGTTTACAACGGAGGTGGAAAAACCAAAGGCACAACCAGACACTTCGTAGAAAATAGCTAAATTGAACAGGGTTATAGAGCAATAGGCCGCCAGCTGTGCAGATAACAGTGGGAGGAAAAGTGCAATGACATGGACAACCAGATAGGAATGGCGAAAACGTGGACCATCCTTAGACATTTTTTAAACCCGGACGGAAACAAGTTGGTAGAAAGGCACAATATTAATCAGTTAATACAAAGATAGCAAGGTACAGAGCAGGATTTCCTGAATGAAATGAAGAAAAGACACCTCTCTGAAGCGCTTCCCGTTATACATCCTGATTACACAGGGCTGGCAAATGATGACTTAGACAACGAGATCGGGGAGGCAGAAGTGAGGGCCATCTTGCAAAAACTCAGTATTAGATCAGCACCTGGACCATATTGCATAACTAACAAAATGCTACGCAATTTGGATGACGAGTTCATAACTAAGTTAGCTGAATTCATTAACAAATCATGGAAGGCAGGAGAGATTCCGCAACAATGAAAGACGGCAAAAATTGTGTTAATACCCAAGCCAGGCAAGCGACTGCAGATCGCCGACTTGAGACCTATGTCTCTCACATCTTGCGTGGGGAAACTCGTGGAGCACGTAATTTTGGAGAGGATAACTACCTATCTCGATGACGGCGATGCGCTTCCACCCACCATGATAGGGTTCAGGTGGGACCTCTCAACGCAAGACGCAATGCTACAGTTAAAACATCAGATTATAGATAATCCGGGAACAGCGACAAAGCGCACTTTATGGTTAGACCTCAAGAAGGCCTTTAATAATATAACCCATGCAACGGTGCTAAAAAGGGTAAACGATCTAGATCTGGGACAACGGACGTACAATTACGTGCGTAATTTCCGGACGGAAAGGGAGGGAAAGATCATGATAGGGGGCCAAGTTTCGGGGAAAATTGAGATTGGCAGTGCAGGTACGCTGCAAGGCTCGCTATTATCACCTATGTTATTCAACCTGGCTCTAATTGGACTGCCAACCAAACTCCAAGCAATCGAAGGACTAAATCATACAATATATGCAGACGACATCACCCTGTTGATGAGAAGTGGTAGTGATGTTCGAATAGAGGAAACGCTTTCAACAGCAGTTGAAATGGTCAAGTGGTATCTGGAAGGAACTGGGCTAGTCTGCTCTGCTGAAAAATCGGAGCTGTTGCTGTACAGACCTACTCGTAGAGGTCGCAAACCAGGCAACTGCCTGCAAGATCTCGCTCATAGAGAAGAAATACAGTTAGGAACAGCCGATGGAAAACCCATACCCATAGTCGACAGGATCAGGGTACTGGGTCTGCTCATCGGAGCCAAAGGCAACAACACAGAAATCCTTAGGCGACTGGATACAACTGTAGCCCAAA
This sequence comes from Rhipicephalus microplus, assembly GCF_013339725.1. Classification (NCBI taxonomy): domain Eukaryota; kingdom Metazoa; phylum Arthropoda; class Arachnida; order Ixodida; family Ixodidae; genus Rhipicephalus; species Rhipicephalus microplus. The sequence continues at coordinate 109,423,015 of NC_051169.1, forward strand.
TATTGAGACTTATAAAAAGAATAGCTACTAAGCACAGTGGCATGAGGGGGGAAAACACGATAAGGTTGATACAGGAATTCGTGATAAGCAGAATAGTATACTTAGCTACGTACTTAAAATGGGAAGTCGCGGAAAAGATCAAGTTAGACTGCCTCGTTCGAAAAATATTATACTAGCTATAGGGCTACCGATTAGGACAAGCACCGACAAACTGTTACAGCTAGGCCTGCACAATACCATAGATGAGCTCATTGAGGCGCAGCGTACGGCGCAGTATAAACGTCTCTCTAAGACACGAGCAGGAAGACATATTCTAGAGCGACTAGGCCTGACGTATCACACACAACACGGCGTCAAGGTGGACATTCCAAAAGAGACTAGGGAAACAATGATGATACCTCCCTTGCAAAAGAACATGCACCCCGAACACAATAAGGCCAGACGAGAGAGAAGAGCAAAACAAAAACAACAAAGTTTGGTGATTACAAGGACGCAGTTTTCGTGGACACTGCTCGATACAAGCGCAGACGGGGGTTTACCGCAGCCGTAATTGAAAGCAACAAACACTGTACGACATCTGCAACGATACGCACCACAAGTACCGAGACAGCGGAAGCGGTAGCCATAGCGCTCGCAGTAGCTCAGATCAACGCAACCGTGATAGTGAGTGACTCTCAAACGTCAGTGAGAAACTTCGCCAACGGCCGCATCTCCGCGGAGGCACTACGTATTCTACAAAGAGGGTGTCGAACAAGCCCCAGAAATACATACATTATATGGACACCTGCTCATGCCATCGCGGAGGACAGCAACAACGGGGCTGTACATGACGCAGCTGGAGGACTCACCGACCGAGCTGCCCTCTCAAGTGCTGCCCCAGCCTCCTACGGTGATTACGGCGCGGCAGACGAGTGGGAGTGGGAAGACAGATTGACCAGACACAATGAAACTACAAAACATTATAGATTACTGAAGGCCATATTCACGCCCCCTCGCCCAAAATGAACAAAGACAGTCTGTCGAATGGCGGCAGTTACGATCTAGGACGTATCCGAATCTTGCACTATTGCACATTTTATATCATGATATATACAAAACGGACAGGTGCAAGTGCTGTGACTCCAGAGCTACTCTGGATCATATGTTATAGAAATGTAGAGGGTTTAGTACTCATAACAAGTATGCTGCCTCTGCTGACAGCCTTCGCGCGCACTGGGAAGCCGCAATGATCAGCTCCGTCCTCGAAGACCAAATGTGGGCCGTCCAGCGGGCCGAGGAAACAAGCAGGATTCAAGGACTCCTGGCCGTAACCTAGGCGGGGCCAAATGCCCACCCCATCTACTCGCCGGACTCCGAATCAAGTTCCTTCCTCCTCCTCCTGTTCATCATCTTGGGAACCGTCTTTTAACGGGTGCTTTTCGCACTTGCCCCGTGGAAACCCTGTGCTTGGAATCGAACGAATGGTCGCTCCACTTACAGAGATGTTACATGTCATTCAAATATTATCTTAATGTGAATGCAGACAAGAATCACCCATCACATTACACAATTATAGACATGTCAAGCCTTGATGTGTTTGAGAAACGGCCTTCTATGAGACAGCCCTACTCACTCCGTGTGAGGGGCCTAGCGAAGGAAACCGGTGTGCCACTTGAACACCGTTTGATGGCTCCCGCAGTATGCCTGCCACCGTGGCATTGGCAGGCGATAGATTGCGACGTGTCTTTCTTAGTGGTTACGAAGCACGCACTGATCGCACATATTCAGGCATATTGCTTACAACTACAACATAAATACGCATGTCCTGAGTTCTTTACTAATGCCTCAAAGTCTGGCACTTCTGTCTCGTACGCAGCCATCGACCCATCCTTTTCGGAAGCTGGCGTTCTGTACTCTCATACAAGCATTTTCACCGGCGAAGCTTATGCGATACTTGCGGTCGTTAAACACATTAAAGAAATAAAACTACAGAAGTCAATAATATGTACAGCTTCCCTAAGCGTAGTAAAAGCTCTGAAAACTCCCAAAGAGAACGAAAACTTTGTCTTTGTCTTGCTTTATTCGCTCTTATGCACAGTCTACTCATCTGAGCAGCGTGTTGTAGTCTACTTTATGCCAGGACACCGCAAAATTCAAGGCAAAGTTCTGGTGGACCAGCTAGCTAGATCCACCAACAAAACCGCTTTCAATACATCCATATCAGTGCCTGCACTTGACTTGAAACATTTTCAAAAAAGAAAGCTCAGTGGCTATTGGCAGAGCACATGGGGGGCACACACAGATAATAAATTGCATGCCATCAAGCCATAACTTCGTCATTGGCCGCCAGTATCAAAATCACGCCACACAGAAGTAATCCTTACAAGGTTGAGAACAGGACATACACACACAGCACATTCATTTCTTTTGTCTGGGGGCAATCCCCCTTCGTGTGATAGATGTGGAGAAGCACTCACCGTACTTCACATTTTAATCCAGTGTGAAGAATTAGACAGGCTCAGAAGACAACACTTTCCGTTACCCTACCGACCACAGATACCATTTCATCTTGCAATGTTCGTCGGTAGGGAACTACTTTTTACACACAAACTCTTATTAGCTTTTTTGAGAGAAGTTCATACCTTTATTATAATATACCCGGGCATTCAATAGCACAACCTCCCCCGAGAGGTCTCCGCTGCCGTGGCTACTCTCAACATAGCACTTGCCTCACGGCTCTTGGACGCAAAGGTGTGAATGACGGAGGCACTTGTGCCAATGCCATACATATCCATCATAGTTTTTATTATCAAAAACTTTTGTCATCTAATAACACAGCGCACTTTTCATGGCATGATCATGTTTTAATTACTTCTATACTTTTACCCGCCTAAGAGCGAGAAATTTTAGGGCCCTTATACAGCCGCGCGTGACAATCATTGTCCATATCTCTTGTAACATGAACTGGCGCTCTTTGGCCAGGAAACGGCCCTTGCGCCACAAAACATCAAACATCATCAAGCAAGCTGCACTGCCATTCGCGGCCACCTCACGCGGGACCACCTTCATTTAGGAGTGCAGCGCGAGAGCCAAAAAACTTCACTGCATGCTATATCGTAAAGTGCCTGAATATGCCACCAAGTGATAAGCGAATGGTACTGATAACGCCTCTTCACATGAGCAGCCACGCGTTTTTAACACGGCACAATTTGTCCAGTTGTAAAAATACTTCATAATCAATCAATCAATCAATCAAATCAAATTTATTTTCGCTTCAGACAATACAGCGCATTGTCACTGCGAAAATAGGGGACCAAAGAAAAAAGCTGCGCCTGCGCAACTTGACTAAGCTCTGGTCAGCTGTACAGCAGTAGTGACAGGGCAAAACATCTGACATCTGACATCTGACATCGTGACAAGGCTGCTACTTCCAATTTCAACAACGAACTTGTTGAAAAGGTTGGCGAGTTTGGTCCCGCCAATCGTTTTGTCATTTATAACGAGGTTGTCGATCGTATAATCCTTGGTATTCTGCTTTAGTAACTCGTTTATTTTTTTCCACACTTTGTTACCACTACGCAAGCAATCGTTATCAAATACACGCTTATAATATTCGTTTTTTTATTTTTTAATATCTTTATTCAACTTATTTCGAAATTTCTTAAACTCTTTTATTTCTTCCGTGTTACGAGAGTTAAGAAAGTTGGCAAAAAGCTTATTCTTATGTTTAATAAGCTTGATGTATTCATGTGTGATCTATGGTTTGCGCACCCTTTTTTGTTTACGGTATGTCCGTGATGGGAACGGCTCTAAATAATGTTTTTTTTTGAAAATTTTTATAAATAAGTTATTAGACTTATTGCTGTCTTCAAGAAAAAATAATTCCCTCCAATCTGTTCTAGAAATCTTGTCCCGAAACACCTCTAGCGCTTGAGATGATATATCCCTGTACACGAGCTGAGGCCAACCCCTTTGTTGCAATGAACTGGTATGGTTAAGCATGCAAAATGTAGGTAGGTGATCACTGACGTCACTGTTGATAACGCCAGAAAGAATGCCATCAGTGTTTTGGTTAGTAATGAATAAATCTAGCACAGATGCTGATAAAAGAGTAACGCATGTAGGTGTTGATATAAGATTTTGAAAACCGTTGCTTTGTAATACAAGCAAAAAATCATTCGCCGCACTCAAGCCTTTTGCAATGTCAATGTTGATATCACCGCCTATTGTAAGTAACCATCTGTTTTCACTGGTACATGAAAGCAAAGAATCGAGAAACTTCAAGAACGCCGAGATGTTGCCACTTGGTGGTCTGTACAGAACAGCGAACACATTGCTATTTTTCTTAATACAAATGGCTTCGATATCACAAGTAACAGTGCTATACTCTGGTAGAATTTCAAAACCTGGTATAGCAACCTGAATAGAAACACCACCACCCCTGCAATTTTTTCTGTTTAGAAAGAAATGGTCGTAAGACCGTAAAACAAAGTGATCCGAATTTTCATTGCACCAAGTCTCAGTGAGCATAAGTGCATCGAAACTAATATTGCAGGATTCTAAAAGGGCGTAGATTCCATCAAATTTACATTGCATGTATCTAACATTTAGATGGAAATCCTTAAAAAGCTTCTCTGGGTTGTCAGATATGATACCGCGCATGTCCTCAGGTAGCACGTAGTTAGCATCCATGTTTCTACAATCTGGACAATCGAAGTGTTCGCGCAGGGGGCGCGCATCCTTATCCTCTGGCGGTAATCTTGTCTAAATCGCTCTCGCGTTTTATTGCCACGATGGATGAAGTCTCATCGTGACGGGCAAAAATGGCACCGTTTTTTATCTAGACAAACTTCCAGCCATGTTCGCGCTTGCGCGCTATTGCCATACAAGTAGTCTCTTTAGATACTGACAAAGTGATCATTTACAAAGATAGGATGATTTGCCTCACTTCTAGAAGCTTCCAGTATTAGACCCAGGCTTGCGCTCGTAAGTTTTGTTTTCTTAGCCTTCTCTAGAACTTTGTCTCTCTTTTCGCGCTTCACGAACTGAACAATAATGTTCTTCTTTGTCTTGTCTTTCGTTGCCACTCTGTGAATTGCGTCTATATCGTTCGCGCTGACAGGTTCACTGATGGCCGTTCTAATTTGAGCAAGAACATCTCCCGAACACTCATTCGGTGTTTCCGTAACACCTTTGATCTCAAGGTTTTTGTTGCGCGAGTACTCCTCAGTTTTGACAAGACTGGTTTGACATTCCATCACTTCCCTCTCTAATGAGCGAACTTTATGCTGGAGCACTTCATTTTCTTTTTTAAGAGAGTTGTTCTCCGTCAAAGTAGCATCAAGCCGCAAGTTAGCATCATCAAGATTTTTACTAATGAAATCCATGCTGTGCTTCATGTCGTCGATCTCAGTCTGGAGCTTTTTCTCTTCTGCACGCATGCTTCTTTCGAGAGATTCTTTCAAGTTCTTAAATTCATTCCGGAGTTCATCTTTGAACTGTTCAACCTGTTTTAAAACATCCTTTGTCATTTCTAATGGTCAAAACAACGAACAGAAAGTCTCACTCTTTGTGGCAGCGGTGACAGCGATAATGTCCTAATAGACTTTTAGAAATATTTGAAAACTTTGCTAACCTGTAATGTGCAACATTCAAGAATTACGCCTGCTGCTCCGTCGCTGTAACCGCTGCCAAATGATGCGTCCCTGCAACAGCGGTAGTTTTATAGCCGGGTGGTGGTCACGTGCTCTGTCGTTCAGCCTGCGCAGTCAGGACCCGATGAACGAAGCCTGTGCGCTGCCGTCCTCTTTGTACACTTGCGCTGATATATAATATAGGTCATTACCATAGATGTAGAACTCCTGGTAATCGATCGACTGGCGATTGCCGCCCGCACCCCTCCACGATTCGCGTAATGTGCTCGCGCAGCGCAGGTAAAACAATTCGTGTCCATGCAAACAAGAAACCGACCGTAGAGAGCCAGGTTTATGGCGAAAAAAGAAGGAATGAAAGAAAACAAAGTCACACTGCCGCCGATCAAAACACTTATCGAGATAAGTCTAAGATCGTGTAGGCGAGGGCCGGCACGCATGCAGCAACGCCTCTTAAAGCGATCGTTGCGAGTTTAGATTACCAAACAAAGCAGTGGCAAATCACCATCCATGAAATCTGTGCCAAGTAATCGCCGTCGCTTAATGAGTCACGAATAAAGCGCCGAGGTGGTCGGTAATAAAGTTTACAATGGTTTCAACGCGCATTTTTGACACTACGGCTTCGCATGTAACCAAGTGTTTCTCTCCACCTGCAGACACCAATGTACGGATTTCGCGTGCGATGGCATTTTTTAAAACCAAGAACTCGCTTGTCTAAATAAATTTGTTGCTAATCGGTTTAAGCCAGAAATTGGTTGCCACGTTTTGCTGCTCACAGAACCCATTATGAGAAACCATGCGCACGCGCCAGAGCATCAGAGAGACGCGTCGGATGCAGGGAAAAAATGACTCCACGTTTACAGTTACTCGCTCACAGCAAACACGAGCTCATTGGTGACTGCATGCAGCAGCGTCGCCATGAAAACCACAGCGATTGGAGGAAAGCGCTCTAAACAACAAAGAACCGGAGAGTCAAGCCCACTACGTTTTCCACCTAAGTTGGGGGTTTTCGCTAGCCCACAATGGCACCAGAATACACAGCCTAGCTATTAGAAGCAGCACGCTCGATGCACAGCAGCACATTTTTGTGGGGTCACGCATATTTGTAAAAGTTTAAAGTTTATTGTGGCACCATGGAATCTTTTGTCACCAGAAAGGTGCAAAGTGAAAAAAAAGAAAACAATTTGGTGCATCTTAATAATCAAACTCGCCATTTCCCAAACTGAAGCTGAGGCTGGCATCAAAATTCTGGCTTTTCAGGCTTTTTCGCAGCATTTGGGCACAATTTTGTTAATTTTTTATGCTTTTGGAGAAGCTTGGCACAAGAAAACAAAATATATATATATCAAATGCACAATACGCACAGCTGTCTCACCCATTCACAAAGCACGTGTGTTGCCAGTACAGGCCCAGGTTGCAAAAGCCTCCTTTCCCTTACAAATCAGCTTATTCAAAAGCTCCATATCTGGTACAGGAGGCTGTGTGCAAGTCCTGTGTGCACACAATACAAAGCAGTGCTCAAGTTCAGATTCAGAGGTTGCAAACAACAGGGTTTCCAAGTATGTGGTCGCTAGATCGTGCGAGAAGCGGGCGAGATGGATCAAACATTTCAGCCTGCTGCTCAACATTGACAAGATGGCACCCAATAAAGAGTGTCGCATTCAGATATGATGCGGCAGTGGTTTGTACTGCACCAAGAATCTGGGCAGCACTTGCACATTCATTAAGCTCAAAGCTGAAGGCAAAACCGTAAATAAAGGTGAATATGGACATAAACACTCAAGCTTCTTCATTCCTTGTGTTACAGGAGAAGTGTTCAAGATTCCTCTGCCATGCGCCAACTGTAATATTGGCCAGACTGATAGGCGCATAATTGTTAGATTACAGGTGCACCAGAGTAAATGCATAAAGATTGTCAGACAATGAAGCTTCTTTGCTCATTGCACATAGCGTCAATAGGGTGCAACAGCAGAAATACAATTTGCAGCAATTTTTACAGCAGCAAAATGCTACTTTTGGAGCACTTAAATGCAAATATGAACAGGTTAGAGGGGAAAAATGTGCATGGTTATGACTAGATACCGAATTCGGAGCAGTGTAAAAAATGCTTTTATATACAAACGAAAATATATACAAACTATTTGGCATGACCTAAATTGTGCAATTTAAATATGAGCACTGCTATTTCAATATAAATCTCATTTTGAACCACATTACTTAGCCAACAGTGACAAAGTCCATTTTAGCACTTCCTTTACCTGTCAAATCATTTGACAGACTCTGCGAATTTGAATATGTATCTGCCAAGCTCACGACCACGAAATTCGGGAGATTCCTGAAACCGAAGGGTCAGGGTGGTGAGAATAAAAAAACTCGCGGACAATTCAGGGAAGCATAAATCGCACAGTGCTCCAAATTATTGCCAGTCATATACTTAGACAACAGAAATTATACTGGTACTCAGAATTAGGCCGCGTACAAACGCATCAGTAGCTGAACAATATGTGCAGTGTCGCGTGCCTAGCGATAAAAGCCCCTTCAAAATCTCAACCCGCTTTTTCGCAAAGCAGCAGTGTAAAATGGCAAAGGTGGCCTATGCAGCATTCTCTGCATGGGTTAGAATCTCAAGCCAAGAAACTTTTCAACCACTACACTCCTTCCCCCACTTCCCACCTTGTTTGTTCTTTCAACGAAGGGTTAGGTACCGCTTCCACTTTCCCTTGCAAGGCGCGTCCGACCATTTAAAGTAACAACAGAGTGCACCCATTGGCCTGGTGACGGCACTGCGGATGTCTATCGCCAGGACCGTGGCCGGGGCGAAGGAACTTCAACACAAAAAACAAAAAAAGGCTCAGAACATTCAGTGAAATTGGCAGTGTCCAGTTTTCTTTTTTAAGAGCTTTATTCACAAGCTGTGTGGTGTTTCATGACAGCTCATACAAGATGAATCCGTTTACAAAGATGACCATGTTTTCGCCTGTAGATCAAAACAAGATTGAGAGGAAGTGACAGTGGCTATAGGACTATTCTACAGACGTGATTCATGGGCGAAGAACCCTGTGAGCTTAGGTTGCAGACGGCAGGGGCGTCGCAGAAATATTTTTCGAAGGCAGTGCCACCTTGATTAGAATGGGGCCCGGGCAAGCAGATGTGGTAGACCGTTATTTTCTGTGCCGCTATATACCATCAAAAAAATTGGGGAGTGGAGGCTCGTTTCAGGTGTGCCACCCCTTGGCTACGCGATTGGCGGATGGAAACCCTTGTGGTCCAGTACAGACATTGGAAAGGAGAGCTGAGGAGAAGGTTGGGAGTGGCATGGGCTAGAAAAATAGCTTTAGCACACAGAAGCGGCACATGCATAATGTAAGAAAGATGATTTCGTCCCACGTGCTGGCCAAATGCAAAAACAACTAGCCACAAAATATACTGGAATAGGGTGAAATAACCAAAATAAGGGGAAAAGAATTGGACTTGTGGGCTATAACTAGACACTCACAATTCATACAACAACGGCCCACGTTTTTGAATGTAAAGACAGCAGCTTCTCCCAAATGTACACATCTAAAGCCTATTTTAAAGTATACACAATCGGACTGCTTTCACATTCATGTTTCGTTGTGAACATGGTTTCCATGCGGAAACTGAGTGTTCCACGTTTATGCGAGTATTCGTGGTCTGCGCTCAAGTTAACCCCATAGGCTCGAATGAAAAACTAACACAGAAACAAAGAGGTGACAGTGGCGTAGCCAGCGGCCGTGAGAGTGCCCTCCCGTACATAGCGCACTGTGGCCCGCCGCCAGTAATCTTGGCTGCAACTTTCCGGGGTGTGTAGTGCGCAGAAGTCCGCACACATGAAACCAGAGCAAAACAACGTACGCAGTTCAAAAATGAAAACGCTGCGAAGTCACGGTAAAAACACGACCACCGTTCAAACTTCAAACTTTATTTTTATTTACCAGACAAAAACTGGAAGGTCGCCGAGGCTAAAAGCCGTGAGAACGACTTGAAAAAGACCCTGATGACCTGTACATACACATGGCAGTAATGTGGAAATAATTGCAGGTATACATAACTTGCAAGTACTAATACAAAATATGAACAATACATACTCGCTCAAAAATGATTTCACGATTGATTATTTTAATATACATGTTATAAATGTGCAATAAAAAGGAGGTTCCAAGAGTCAAGGTAAATTGTGCTTATACCATCGTATATATTGACACCTATGCACTTTAAAGCACACATAAGTACATTTAGTGAAACACCTAGTACATACATATGCAAGATAACAAGATCTCGTATGATACAATGTATTTGACACAACATTAAGCTATGAAAAATACGAGACTATGAGAAAACATTCTTGCGCATGTTCTTATGACGCCAGAGAGCAGGAATGAAAGTGTAACTGTTTCTTGTTGCAGGTGATTGTACTTTCGTGCGTAATAAGTGTTTTGGGAACGTTGTAGGCCAAGGCTTGGTATTTACACGTGTTGCGGAAGCGCGGTACAAACCAATTATCTGTATTTCTTGTGGGAACTGAAAAGACACAACACTGGAAACATGAAAGCGATTTTATAAATTTGGAGAGCTTCCAAATCGAGAAATAAAGTGTGTGCAATAAGCGAAATGTATAAAGGTTTTCAGGTCGTATTATATTGAATTCTTGGAAAGTTTCATGCGTCGTTCTGAATGGGTCACTATTTCTAATTTTGCGGAAAATTTTTTGCAGAGTAACGACTTTATGTTTACTTTGCCTGTCGTGGCTCATACAAGAGTAAAATACATTAGATGTGTATTGAACAGCGCATAATATATCTGAAGTTTGACCTTGAGAGGCAAAATGTTACTTCAACAAGACATCATTCCTGTTACCAAAGAAACCTTCTTACAAACAAAATTAACATGTGTATCTCAACCAAGCTTGGAAGAAAAATGAACTCCAAGTACTTTGTGGGTATCAACAATATCTATCGGCACTGATTCAAGAACAAAAGGTTGATAGGTAGTGAGTAATTTATTTTTGGCACAAAAACAATGGCTTTGGTTTTTTTTTCATTACTTTTATGCCGGTGCAATCTGGCCCACGATAAAATCCTTGATAGTATATCGTTTGTTTTACTTATATTATAATCTATAATAGCGCCATAATAATTATTGTTGAATCATCCGCATATATCACGTATTTAACTGTGGTGTCGAGTTGAACAATATCATTAGTGTAAACATTGAACATCAGCGGACCAAATATACTGCCTTGTGGTACACCACAAGTGAGGGGCGAAAAGGGCGAGCTATCTTCAATAATGTAAACACTTTGGCACCTAGTGCTGAGGTATGATTGAAATAAAGATTTGCCAATACCATGAACGCCACATGATTCTAATTTCTCTAACAGTATATTATGATGAAGCAAGTCAAAAGTCTTACTGAAATCCAGAAATATGCCGAATGTGAATTTATTTTGTTCAAAGTTGTGAAGTATAGCTTCCGTGAACGTCACCGACGCAGTTTCAGAGGACTTACCGCTACTAAAGGCAAATTGCGCATGTGTTAACACATCATGTTTAATAAAGAATTTCGTTATGCGGACATGAATAATATTTTTCTAAACACTTTGAGAAGACGGGAAGGACCAATATAGGCCTGTCGTTACTTTCGGTGTTGTGGTCACCACCTTTAGATATTACTGATTATCGAGCTTTTTTCTTGGCTTCTGGAAAAACACCATGTTCAAGAGCTAAGGTATATATATATATATATATATATATATATACATATATATATATATATATATATATATATATATATATATATATGTGTGTGTGTGTGTGTGTGTGTGTGTGTGTGTGTGTGTGTGTGTGTGTGTGTGTGTGTGTGTTTCCGTTCACTAACACATTCCTCCCGATCAGACGGCCCCTCCTGGCACTGGCGGTTCGGCTTGGGGCAAAAAAAGAGCTTTGCAGGAAGTCCTAAGCCTTTAACTACTCGAGGTCCCGTAAACAATTCGTCGTAGAAGGACGGGGGCCGCGTATTGTGGCAGAGACTGGTAAGCGGGCATTTTAGGAAGTTCTAAGCCTTTAACTACTCCGCGCCCTGTCAACATTTCGTCGTAAAAATAGGGGTGCCCCGTATTGCGGTAGGCTGTGCAAGCGGGTGCAATGCGAATTCCTTGCCCGATTCTAAATTACGCGTGTAGTGGGGGCTTCCCGGCTGTGCACAGGGTTGCTGTTGGGCATGTCGTGCATGGCACAATTGATTGGATAGTAAAATAAAACAGAAAACAGACGACAGCTGCACTTAGGAAGAGTAGTTACACTTGGAATTGTTTTGGGTTGTCCAGCGCCCTTCGCAGCTGCAGTGCCGTGAACTCAGTTACTATTTTCATTGTTGCCGTTATTGTTTTCTAATGCTTTAATTGCTGCAAGTGTACCAGGATTCTCATTTATTCCTCTGTCGAGGGTGTTAAATCCGTGGATAAGGTATGACTCTCGTTGTTCACGTTCTCGATTTGATTTAAATCCCGTCTCTAACAGCGTTACTGATAGTTTGTCGAATGCATGGTCGGGAAGCTTCCTGTTAAGGGAAAACTGTTAAATCAAACCCTTTAATAACATACTCTGTTCTGTCATGCAAACTTTCGTTCATGTCAAACATTAGTTGGAAAAAAATTAAAGCTCACGTAAACTCACATAAACCTACATCGCGTCTGAAGCTCATTCCGACAAACGAAATTTTTCTTGAACCAGGCTCGCTCGGGTTCAAGCTCGCTATTATATTACTCGCCCTTAATCACTCAGGCACATAGATTAATTTGAGTATAAGTGAGTCTCGACAAAGTCGACTCATAAGTGATTTGCTGACCTAAGGTGTCAAGTTCAGGAGAGGATCACAGAGCACCCTAGCTTAAGAGACTATGATAAAACGATCGAATAGATAGGTGCGTACACAGACCAACAGACAGACAGATAAGGTTAAGGTGGTTTTAGTTTGCAGAAAGATTCTCTACTTTAAAAAGCAAGTGGCGCCCAAGTGCTCAACCTTTCAGGGAAGCGTCACTTTGACGAGACTTCAGCTTTTCTGGTTTCTGTGAATAGAAACCACCTAAAAGACAAAATATAACTAGCCACTCTACCAGCACTGATGTCCAAGCGATAGCCGACACACTGCCCTATACAAGCTTTGGAATGTAAAGCGTTGGTCAACAGCACGAGAAAAAAGCAATTCCTTGTTATAATCACAGGACGACAGCACTTGCTAGCCTAAAAAAAGAAACAAATCCAAACTGATGTGTTTTTGAAACATCCAACAGCGCTGTATAGACCTTGTGTAGAATCTGCTGCCAGCTATCAGACGCCGAGTGCGTTTCTGCCACGTTGAAAGCTAGGCGCGCTCCACCTCTGCAGACACGGATTGTCCATATCAACGTATGGTGGCAGATATAGGCGGCAGTGGCATCATATTTTCGTGTACCTTGTTTCTCAGACTGAGGAAACAGTGATGCTAGAATATTTTTGCAAGAAATTACCCTTCATGGTATCTGACTTCCTCGTGACTGACGCGAAGGACTAGATTTGTCGCTCATTTTGCTGCTTACAATAAATGCGTGTTTATATTCACCGTTCTATAAAGATGTTGTGGGACAGCATGCATAGACACTCATCACAGCACGATCTGTCATGCCATACAAAAATGAAACAGTTTTTACATCGTCTGGTTGCAGGCGTAGACAAACCGACCTTGTGCACGAGCTTTAAAGCTGAATCGCGGCTACTCATGCTTGCCTCTGTTGCTGTTGACAGCATTACTTTGTCAATTGCGTTGCGATAACAATTACATATTAGCCACGTAGCTCCTCCATGTCATCGATCATCAGCGAAAGGACTGGTTGTGCTCGACCATGTTTCTTATAGTTACTTTTTTATTGTGGAGGTCAATGAGGTAACGTTTGGTTATGTGGTTTGCACACGTATTGCTTCACTTTGCATACTTTTCAAGCATTCCATGTGCTCTTTCAAAGAGGTGGCCAATTTCAGAAGGGCGACCTAAATTCCGTGACCCTCCCCATGTTATTTTTATTTTTTATACCCTAAGAAGAGCAGATATGTTATCCCAAATGCTTATCCTCTTTCACAAAAATATTGTATCTACCTTTGTCTGCCGTGAAACGTTAATAGATTCTTCAAATGTGTCAATACTGTTGGAAACTGATAAAATGCCGTTCTGGCAAATTTGTTACTTTTAACTGTGTGTGCACTCCTACATACAAAGATAGTTTCGCAAATGTTCAATAGGTGATACGCAACTGCCCTACTACAAACGCCATGAAAATGTGAGGTGCAAGTAAGCCCCAAAAGTGATGACGTAAACGCAATTATTATAGACCTACTGTGCTGTTAACAAGCACATACCCCCCTAAATGGGTATTCATTAAAATAACAGCTTATCAGCACTTGCTTTATGCATGCGCTTTTAATGTTCCTTTTTCACGCGCAGAGGACTAAAAGTATGAAAAATGTTATTTCTGCGTTATTGCTATATATAGAATACGTTGATGACTATAGCAACAAAGCGTTCTTTATTTTAAATATAAAGAAAGAGTAAAAAGATTCATTTCAAGTTAGATGTGAAACAAATCAGCGGGGACACTTTGTAAGCGTTTTATCTAGAACAGGGCGGAAATCAAACAAAAGAATGAAAGGGAACCACACTAGATTGGTCGAGGCTGTTCTCAAGGTCAAGACATGAGAATAGCCATGAAATTTGTATACAACGGGTGGAGGCTGCCTTGTGTCAATAAAATATATACAAAATGGCATTCGAACAACATGGTCACGACTGAAATAAAGTGCTTGAACCCAAAGAATTGAATTAGCATGTTTTGCACTTGGCTTGCAATAATCCTGCTGCGAAAATCACAACAAAATTATTTCTCCGAATTGCGACACTACCTAGCATCTACTCAAGACCCAAAAAAATAACTAAAGTCATCCCACTCCGATATCTCAAGCTTTTGAAAACATATGTGCCAATATTATTGCTGAGATGTCATAATTTGATATTTCTTTACGTGTTAAAAGCATTTAAGAATTCTCTTTTCCTGCCTACGGGGTCCTTGCTCCTGTTGTTCTTCCACTCTATCTTCTCCCCATTCTAAATAGAACGCTTAGAAATTAATCTCCCATGTTGACAAAGGCTGAATCTAGTAGATTACGCAACAAAATGGTGTAACAGAGCTTAGCCCAGCTGTGTCTCGCTATAGCCCCTTTTCAGCCGCCCTGTACTGTTCTTTTTGATTAGGAAATAACTAAAGCGATCCTAATTTTATTATCTGGTGAGAGCTGCAGGCCATTGAAATGGCCCCTAAATTATACCCATTATATATTTTTAGCGTTTCAAGTAAACACGTGCATCGTACGCTGAATGTTGTTCGATCAACGATTCTCCACATGGCAGCGCAACAAGCCGCCAGCGCCCCACAAATTCCATGAAACAATCCCTCCACGTATTTTAGGCTTGCACCTGACACCGAGAAGTTGAATCTGACGTGCACAATAAACATGCTGCGATTGGTCAAGCAAGCACCTATAACTTCTGGTTAATCTGCAAGAAGCTGTCCACGCCACTTGTCGTTTGCCGGGCGGCCCACATGTATGTGCGTGCTTGCCAATGAGGTACTGGGGCCCACAGCACAGGCTGGTAAAATAATAAACTTCTAGAAACTGACTGATAGGAACACCACACTCGATTTAAAATATAACAGAGGCAAACAAATCGATGTACTATTCAACAGTTGGAAGCAACATTCCATTGGGAATGGTGATTTTAATCATTCTATTCTCCGTGATCTCTTGCTTCTTACGGTTGAAGAGTGCGTAGGTTTGTTTGGTTCTTTTACATTTCAAACCGACTGTTGTGTTGCTACTAGTCAGTTTCTAGAAGTTTCGTCATTGTACCTCAAGTCGGCCTATATTTCATGGGATCGTAGGCCTTTTATTCAAAAGGACGTATTATGTATCGTATCATGCATAGCACCTATTTTAAGCGACACATTCTCAAGTAGAATTTACAGATCGATTAACCTACATCTTGATAAATTGAACATCAAGAAAGTGTTCAGGTATGTTGATGACTATCTGGTTTTGCTAACTATCGGCATGGCAGCAGACAAGGCAAGTTTGTTAAAAAATAGTTTTGCAATTTCTGAGTGTTTTAAACCCTTCAATCTTACTTGCGAATTGTCTGAGAGCAACGTCGGAAAATTCGTCGGTGTCTTCTTCACCTTTCACCCCAACCACAATTGTTAGACATACAAACCACGCATGAACAAACCAGTCCTTTTTAATCAATCAGCGCATTTTAAGCTAGTAATACGAAGCATCATCAGTCATTGTTTCTCTCACGCAATAAGCGAATCTTGTGAGCACAAAATCGCTGAAAGTTTTCATAATCAGTCAGACCGATTGTCGAAAGCAGGTTATACTCTGCACGTTCAAACTTCGGTTGCAGAAAGCTCGCTTCTTAACCCAGGATATAAAGCGCGTCATGATGCAGAAAAACCGAAGCACCGATTCATCATACCATACCCTTACAAGGTATCAAACAATCTAAAGAAATGAGCAAGTGCTCTGAATTTAAGGTTGTCTTTTCGGCTCACAAGAAGTTGGCCAGCCTTTGTGGCCTTCATGACCGTGACGCTAAACCCAAAGGCTTTTATAAGGAGCATAGCACTGTTTTTGTTACCATTGTGATTTGTGTTGTTTATCGTATTTCGCTCTATTGTGGTAAAGAGTATATTTGAGAGACGGGCTGTCGCCTTGATGATAGATTAAGAGAACATTGTAATAACGTGAAAACGGGCCAAGAAAGCTGGCTGGCCATACATTGTAAATCCTGCGACTTCTCACCGATATTCAATGCATGCACAGTTTTCAAGAAAATGTTTGACCAGTTCACTGGAGAGACAATTGAGGTGGAGGCTATCGCATCACTGTGGTCTAAGTGCGTCAGCACTCCCTTCCTTAAGCTCAGTGATAAGGAATTGTATTTTGAAAGAAATCAGTTTTTTGAGCTCATGATACTTGTCTTGTGACGTTATTCTTCTGGGGATATAAGCAAGCGTGCGGTGGTAATAAACATTATGTTAGAAGATAGCGCCTGCGTCGTGTGTCCTCTTCTTGTGTCCCCGATTTTTGTGCTATTTTCAGTCGTCAGATCACGAAAAAAAAGTATTTTTGCATGACCTGAAGCATTGAAGTAAATGGAAAATAGGCACGTTGCAAACGAAGCAGAGCAGCAACTTCTTCATGTGGGTGATACGCAAGAGCACCTGAACACTTCATTTTTTTTTACTTATATACAAACACTTTAGGCCCTTTTCGGCTCAAGCAGGAGCGCGTACATAAATGTGAGGGAGAGTAATAAAAAATGAAAAGAAGGTACGAAAGTTACAAAAATTTGCAATATGAATTAGAAAAGTTATAAATATATATCAATACAAAAATAGAATAATTCACAGCACCAATGAGATTTAGGGCATTTTAATGAGCATTGGCCAAAATTAAGCTCCAGTGTCCACAGTGGTATGCTTTATAATCATAAAATCATCAAATGTATTAGGTTTTTATCAGTAGAAAGGCAAGAAATATAATTGAATCGAATGTTCATTCTGTTTATATTCATTTATGCCAATATTCAGTCATGCTGATGTTTATCATTTGCTTATTTGCTCTCAATACAGAATGCCTACACCCCATTTGATTTGAAAGGCAAAGATCCCTGAAATGCAGTGGAAATCGCCGCAGTGTTTGAGGACTTGTCAGTGGAGGTCCTCGATGTCATTTCTGGTGTGAAAGCCCTTGTGCAGATATATTATGCATTTATAGCGCAATATGCACCACACAACCAAAACAAATTTGCTGTGCTGCAACACATTTGTGGGTTAAGATGTGCATCGACATCGCCACAAGTGAAGCGGGTAATTGCAGTTATAGCAAAAAACATAGCGAATGATTGAGGTGCCTGAAAGAGTCGCTTTTGAATAAATAATTTATTCAAAATCTGTACTTTTGTTTTTACTGTCATGCTAAGCGTTCTTTAATACTTACTTTGTATGAAATGAGTCACCACTCATATTTTTTGTCCAACATATATTTCTATGAGTTATGCTGATTCAAGTTCTTTATTTCTAGAAACATGTAGTTTTTCATTTTGTAACACAATTTGCAACATTACTCGATTATATGAGTTTGAGTAATGTTACCAAGTGTTGCCACTAGTTTGCATCGGTACTCGGAAAATACCAAACACTTACAGCGAAAGTATATTTACCTATTTTACCTTCCTGCATGTATAGTAAGAAACCTTGCGACGTTCATGGTAGAAAAATTTACTCGCTTAGCTTACTACTTTCCAGTAAGTAGTAAAAGGAGCTAGTAACCATTGTAGTAGTACATTTACTAACTTTAGGTTACTGCCTTCTGGTAGGTGTTAAGTGCAGCTAGTAAGTGGCATAGTAGTAACTTTACTACATTGCCATTTCCTACCTAGAGTTTCTACTTAGGTAGTGATTGTTGTGACAGCAATTTACTACCTAAAAGTCACTAAGTAGCACAACCTTTTTTAAGAGAAAATCTGAACACGCCAACCGCTAGTTTGGAGAACTCCCTAATGGCGTCGCTGAACCAACGGCAGACTGCAGTAGTTGGCCTTGATTTAATTGCACCGTAAAGACGCGATATGCAGAAATTGTGTGATATGTGCTGTGTGTATACACCATTTAACTCACCCTGCCGATCCACTTGCACAAGTAGACATGCGGCATTAACCTTGGTGACAGGCAGGCACTTTTATTTGTGACAGGCAGGCTCCCGTCATGTTACGGTACACTTACACATGTTGCACATCAAAAGATTACCTGTACTCTACTATGTATATATTAAATCGAATTGAAAGAAAAAATATTAATCACTCGTGGCTAGTCGCGTACGTGCGACCCAACTGTTCGTCCTACTTACTCCCAAAATACTCGCACACTATGGCGAGCTGTTCAATAAGATGCACGCGACAGGTATGAACAAGAAAGCATTCCTACAGAACAGTAATTTATACTCACAGATAAAACGTTCTTTGTCGCTGTCGTTGCTGAGGTGGCTGAAATTTTCTGCCTGGATCACCCAGATGGCTAAATCAGGGTTGCAGGTCTTGGTGAAGCAAAGTCGCTAAAATCAGATAAAATCGCTTGAAATGTGGCCAGGAAGTATTCATTCACAACAAAAATAAAAATGCTTTCAAGCCTTCTTAACAAAATTGATTTTTAGCACTCGGAAGCACCGCGATGGTGTATTCAACCAGCAAATGTCAAAATCTGCTGTCGCTCCGCTAGGCGAGTTGGTATCACGACCGAGGTCATGGTTGGCGCAAATTACTCCGAAACAAACTTTTTAATAAAGTAGCAAGGAAATGATAGTTTTTTTATGCAACATTCGGCTGTATAACCAACAAAACAAGCGTACTACTTGTTAAAACTGCGCTAAGCTTGCGTTGCGTGTCATTCAGACACCTATGATAGCGGTGGGAAAAAGACGGTTGTGATCTGCGCATCGCAATTACCGAATCTCCGGCCGTGTTTTAGCTGACGTTTGCGCCAAACTTTTGCGTGATTCTGCGCCAAATACAACCCGAGGGAACTGATCACGATCGAAAGACATGCTTACAAAGTATCATTAGGAAAATTAGGGCGATCCTCGCAAAATTTTGAAAACCGACTTCAGCTCATCCGATTGCACCATATATTTGATTTCATCATGCCGAAGTTCCGGACGGTATGCAGCTGCAGTAGTCTTGAACTCAGAATGCGTGAAAAGCCGCGGTTGTACGTGCGGGAATGACGAGATAATACAAAGCGAGAATGAGGCCTTAAAGAGGCGAACGATTAGGCGCACTTCTCCTAAGTAAATTATTGGTAGTATGAGGTGCTAGGCGTTCCCATATGGTTGGATTCAAAATATACAATTCAATACAATATAACCAGTTCAACTACACCATGGGTTCGACACTTCACCTAGAAAGAAACACTAGCTACGCACTTGAAAAGATGACCCAGCACATGGGCACATGTGTGTGTACTTTTATTCGCAGATACACCTCGCTCTAAATGCAACATACCAGACTACGTGAAGACAGTACGGCAGCTCGTAAATGATAATAACTAAGCGTATACACGTGTAAGGTTTAGTAAAAAATGGGCAAAGCCATAACAGTCTACCTACGCCCGTTCACTAATAACTTAGTGCTAACACCATTACATGTATACACTCTGGAAAAGTACCAGATTATACTACCAGCGAGCGTATAAGCAATACATCGCAAAAATACCGAGGATTGAGAAACGGTGGACACAACACGGGTGCTAATTATCAACATTTTGATAGTTCAATCACTAAAAAATCTCTGCATCAGTACAAAGCGATCGGTCAGACTATTACTTGCGTTTTTTAGGCATAGCAACGTACGCTTCTTTTTGTTGCAAGGGTAGTATTGCTACCTACATTATAACTGTTCCATATAATATACAGTGAAACAAATGAGAATTTATTTTCCATAAGGCGATTTACTCAACCGTGAAATTGATGTACTACATAAATAGTATTAGAAGTGCTATCTCCATTGGGCTGCAATTCAGAAGAATTTTTGAAGAAGCCATATCAAATTTATATAGATTTACAAATTTTGCTGACTATAGTTAGTCCAATGTGTGCCGTGTGTTCGTGTTACCGTGTTCTGCGAATGGTGTTGATGTCTAAATCATAATGCTTACAGCGTAGCACCAGCACTCAACTGAATCTAGCTGTTTCAACAAAGCAACCGCACCTGATCAATATACTCAGCACCTCACAATCGTATATAATGTCACAGATATATGATGCAGCCATTTCCTCTAAAATTGGCCTCATGCGGTCCAACCATCAAATCCTTTCAAAAGACATGTATATTTCGAATAGAATGCTGATAGTGACACCATTCGTCCTTTCTGGTACTCAACATATGCCATGCGGCGTGAGAAATTTCAGACAGACATTTCAACGTTTTCCCCAGCCTTGAATTTTGTCAAGCGTGCCTCAACACGCTCTTTATCACGAGTAGTTCATCAGATGAGCGCAGTTCACATCTGCATTCTGTGATCCAGCACCTCAACAAGGCACGTTTGTCAGCATAAGCAGATGTGCATTTGATGCCCAAAAGCTCATCTTTCCTATCCTTGTCATCTCAGCATCCAGTATTCAACTCTACCCAAGTGAATTATTAGTTTGTTGAGACCTTCCCATGTCCGAATACTAGATGCTGATAAGCTCAAAAAGATCATTCGTGTTGTATTCGACAACTTGTATACTGTCATATGTTGTAACAAGGCACCAGGCTATTCTACATATTCTGTCCACTTTGTGCTGTTGGTACACAGAACTTCTACTACATTGAGCTCTCTTAGACCGAGAAATTCCATACAGACTTTTGGTAGATCAACAGATCTTTGCATGACAGTAAGTGCTACCCTCTGAACTTCAAATGAAAATTTCACTATGCATCATGGTACGACATCTTGAATGCAATCTGTGGTTGGTGGCCTTCACCGTCTCGTCAGAGGAGTGCCAATCAGTTCCCTGACATGTCGTGTAAACTTATGCCGACTATCTGAGCACCGCTGCAGCATTTTGGGAGGATACTGAAGCCAATAGTTCATGAAAAATGTCACTGAGTCATGTGGTTCGGAATCATGAGTTGGGACCGACCAACCGACCGACCGACCGACTGACCGACCCATCGAGCCACCGACCAACCAACCAACCGACCAACCGACCGACCAACCGACCAACCGACCAACCGACCGACCGACCGACCGACCGACCGACCGACCGACCCACCAACCAACCAACACCACATAGACTATTGACAAGCCCCCTCCAGGGAGAGCGTGACGTCAAGCTAATTGCCAACCTGCACCCCGGCTGTCGTCGCCAATCGTTCTCGTTATATCTGCTGTGGGCACTTATTGAAAGCCGGTGTTTCTTTGTTTTGTTCTTTTTTGTTCCTGCGCGGTCTGCATTTGTTTACGCCTGCCTTTACACTTTAGTGATCAATCTGTAATAGCCAGAAATGCATTTGTAGAAGTGGTTTTATTAGGACGAAAGGCTAAAACCATCCTACCTCATTTCTTGTTCAAGGTTTTGATTTTTCTGTCAGCTGCATTTTTTGTGCGTTGCTTTGAATGGTGTCATTTCGAAATCTACAAAAGTTGTTCAGAGCGACATTTGTTGCAACACGCACTACATGCCGCACGATAGTCTCAGAGGTATGACTATTTTCACAAGTCTCTAGCTGTACATCTCCTAGCAGCGATGCGGTAATAGAGCTTACAATGTCACGTTGGTTGTTAGACGCGAGGAACGCCTTTGCAATTTCTTCCTTGGTGAGCTTTTCAACAACAAGCGTTGTCACCAGCATCATGTGCACAGTACATGGCTGCGGAAACTTTAAGCTTCCTCTTGACCAGTTGTCAATCATTGTGTTACCTTTCACATCTATGTTCCTCCTCTCCAGGACGAGTACGCTGCTGCAAAGTGCGCATGACAGCTTCTTCAGAGCTGAACGAGCACAATATCCAGCGATATAAGCAACGACCTCCATGTCAAGCTTTGGGTTGGAAATTTCATCATTTGAGATGTGAACAGAGACGTTATGTTGCGATACTTCTGTGTCACTTTCGCTGCTGATGTCTGGCTGCGGAAGCATCAGCAGCTTTTGCAGACGAATTTTCTTTTCAGACTCCAGAAGCTGCCTCACGGAAACATGATATTGTGCACCAGCAAGCTGACGGTAGCGACCGAAGCGATCTTCAAGAGTGTCAGTTTGAAATTTTCCCTGCAAGACATACTTGAACTTCAGTTCTTCTAAACAGTACCGCGACAGCTCAACAAGGGAGTAGCAAGTGAGGCTCAACGCAGAATGTGTTTCACTTGTCAAGCAGCCACGACTCATGTTGACGCTGCTCCAAGCATCCAGCCAGTCTACCATGGCACTAAGGAAAGCCAGCTGTTGATCCACCGTAGAATTCACTGGATTTTGAAGGGTGTCGTTCAGTCGGCGACCTTTCGAAGGGGTCTTAAAGTTGACGATTTTCCACCACGTCGATATGATGTTTATGAAGAGAGCTGTTGAACTGGCACTTGTGGTTTCAAGGGCGTCGCCACGCGTCTCAAGTGCGTTTGATACAAACAGATTAATGACATTTACCATGAACTTTAAATTTTGTCTCTCCTTAGGTGTTAGATTGATTGCCTTGGAATTCAGCTTGTAGCCAAGCTTGAGAAGCGATGTCTGCTCCAGTGCATACAGCTGCCGTACGGCTTCAAATGATGCTGCTTTCATTCCGGGCGGCCCGTCGGGCAATATTTCTGACAGGCTCACTTCAGGAAAGTAAAAGCATATTCCTTCGTTTTTTTTATTCATCCAGTTGTTCCTGATGCATTTCAGTATGTGCACAGGGTCTGCGACATAAAACAGAGGCCGATTGTTGTCGGCTGGTTGAGGATATACAATGCTTACTTCCTGTTTCTCTGAGAAAAATGACATCATTTTCCGGTTGAGGGAATTGTTGTCGGTAATTACAGCAATGACCCTGAGCCCCATAGAATCCACTTTTAAAATTACTTTCTTGCAGAACTCATGTAGAATTTCGGCGGTCATTTTAGCAACAGGAAGAATGTGAAGCACATCTTTGTTTGATGACAAGAGCGACTGAAGCATGAAAACATGAGCGGTTGTGGCTGCCTCTTGAGAATTGGCTGCAGATCCAACTATGCTGCCCCCTTTATAGTCGAAGTATGGTTCGATATGAATTTCATCAACCATTAGCGTCACCGTCTTTTCGTGCGGCTGCATGCACTTCACTCTTTCTCGAATGTAGGAGAGGAAGTTCGCTTCGTTTTGCTTCTTCAGTGGATCGCCTTCATACTTGGAACAAACGCGGCACAGGGTTGAAGGATAGGGTAATGTCAACGTCGACGCTGATCTGGCAAAGTTATAGGCGTGCGGAGACATGGAGTGCAGGATGCTAGAAAACACTAATGTTTCAGCACTGTAGCGATGAATGGGGGCAGTAAGTGCGAGAGCTATTCGCTCATTTAGCAAACGAAACAAAGCACTGTGTTCTTCGGTCGTGTCACTGTCTTGGGACAGTTCATTCAATAAGGAGCCGATATGCTGCAACACTGACGCTGTTTTCGACGGACTTGCAGCTTCAGGCGTCTCAGTCATGTGGTTTTTCAGCTGCTGGAGCAGTGAGGACAACGTCCGGATGTCGCGCACTGCGTCTGGAACTGCGCCTCCGCAAGGTAATGAAACCAGCTTGATCATACCTGCTGAGACTGCAAGTGAGAGATGAGCAAGCACAGTGACGGAAAACCTCACGTGCGGTGAAAGATTATCTTCGATGCGGAGAAACATCACAGAACGATCGTTTGCGTTGATGGTCCGGAAATCATTACTGCATACAGCAGAAAGCTTGCCTCTGAAGTGTTCGAAAGAAGACACAGCATTACTCTCCTGTTCGCTTTTTTTGCGCATATAGAGTCCTCAATCGCTTTGCTCAAGGCCTCGTCTTCCATTCGAGCTCGTTTCGAGACAGGAGATTCTCGACAATTGCGATTCGTGCTCAGGTAGGACGGACAGGTCGGAAACACCGACTGTATAGCATCTGACCTAGGCGCACCCTCTCGTTGTCGACTGTCAATGTCCGTCTTGACGCTGCGTCGAAATGTGACAGCTTTGTGATGAAGTCAGCCTCGAGGAAGTGGAGTTCACAGACCTGCGCCAAGCATAACAATGACTTCATTACTTTCATACGAAACGGGCTAATAGGAGCTTTGACACAAGCCTGAGTATTTCTGTTCTATTTTACCGCACTGCCCCACCTGAAGCGCGACAAAACTACCATCACCACTCACGATACTCGCTCCGTTCAACAGTAACAGATCCAGAACGCCAGTAATGCGATAGAGCCGGTAAGATGACAAACTTCAGCAGTTTCTCACCTTGGAGTGTATGCTTGGTGTGAAATCCTTTCGCGGAATGGCTTTTATCCAAGACTTCCTCCGAGCTTCATCCTTGAGGAATGCGAAAACACGCACTTTGGGACCACTGTCATAATTGCCGTGGCACCCGGGAACACAACAACGTCCCATGTCGCACTGATCGATGTGTAATCACATACTCACAAATACAACACCAATAAAATAGGACACGTGGGAATGGACGAAGACTCAGAGCAGTGCGGTGCAGCACCAAGCCTAACGCAGTCTAACCAGCGAAGCAGGTAGCGATGAAAGGCAAACCTGTCGTGGCTTGTCCGCCGTTCGGGGTAAAAAAGGTGCGTGGGGTGACCAACACCACCACCTGAGCGACGCATCCTCGGCCACTGGACAGTCGGTGATATGTCCGGGGAGGGGTTGATGCTGCCACCCAGGATCCGGCGAAGGACGACTCTTGCGACGCGTCTCGCGAGCAAGTAGAAGATGCGTTTAATTTACATATTTGCAAGAGAAGTACATTGCAACAAGAGCGTACAGACGCGCCTTTCCATCACAAGGGCCCAGAGCACACTCGAGACGAGCGGGCCAGCGAAGTCCAGAGAGAGAGCACAGCGCACTCCCGACACGCTCCTTTTATAGCCGTCCATGCACGCGCTAGACGCTGACTGTGTGTTTCAGCGACGCTGATGTGCATTTCCTGCGGCGCACACAGACGCCTCCCGCGTTCCTGCAGGACGAGGACAGCGTTTGACCGTTATGCCTATGAGCGTCCCTTGCAAGCCACCTCCTCGCTGTGCCGGTCATAACATCAAACAACTAGCGTGACGAATGCCGTCTGGAGAGAGGGGTATGAACGGGCTTTGTGAATAGTCTAGGTGGTGTTGAACCAACCAACCGACCTACCGACCAACCGACCCACCAACCCACTGACCCACCGTCCCGCCGACCAACCGACCAACCGACCAACTGACCAACCAACCAACCAACCAACCAACCGACCGACCGACCTACCGACCAACCAACCAACCGACCGACCGACCCACCGACCAACCGACCCACTGACCGACCGACGACCGACCGAGCACCAGACCGACCAACCAACCAAACCTGGTTCTCTGTAGCAAGTTGTTTCTGTCTTTTGTTGTCATTAAACCATGACACTGGCGGAGGTGCTTGCCCGCGACACCACCTGATGCTACACACTCCTATGGGGAGCCATTCATCTAGCCCAGACGCCCTTGTCGACACTCCCGTGTATCGCTTCAGTCATCGCTTGTGAGTCCTCCCTCCAGAGTTCACCTCCTCGCAGGAACACTATACAAGGCACCATTCACATCTTCACAATAGTTACTACGAGACAGTAGTCTGCCAACCCCATCTCAGGTAACCCTTTTCTCACCGCTAGTGCCTGATCACTTTGGTGGTGGAGCACATGAAGACGTCGAAGGCTGGCTTGATCACTATGAACGCGTCGCCAACACCAACCACCAGTCTCTTGAACAACCGCTTTCCCGCGCCTATTTCTATCTAGACGACAGTGCTCGTACTTGGTACAAAAACAGAGAAAGTAGTTTGTCAACATGGAGTGACTCTAAAAGAGGGATGATGTTCCCAATGTTGTCCGGCACGAACGTGCGCAGCCTTTACTCGCACTATTCGTTCAAAAACCCCGTGAAACGGTCGCAATGTTCGGTGGGGCATGGCCCGTCTCTTCCGTAGAGCTGACCTGCACATGACCAAGGACAAAAAAACTTACGCTACCTAATGCGTGACGCTAAAGAGCAATTGTTCGCCAGACTTTTGCAAAACCCGCCAAGCACAATGACAAACTTCATCAAAGAAGCTACGGCTATCGAGCGGGCGCTTCAACTACGATGCGATGTCCAGCAGTGCGTACATTCAAGTCACCGCTACGACATCTGACAACTAAAGCTAATTGCGCTATTTATTACGAGAGATTGTTCGCAAAGAGCTGCTGAAGCTTGCTGCGGACTCTGGTCACGAAACCACCATTGACGTCTGTCACTGAAGTAGTCCGCGAAGAAATACGCCAAGCATTTTTAACAGCTGATCCTACTCACGATCAGCGATTCATGAGCTACGCAGCCGCGCTTCGCCACCCCCCCGCCCGATGCGCCGTCGTACAGCCAGCCATCGGCAGCCGTTCCTTAGTCGCCACCACAAGAACAGACACCGAATCGCCCTGCCGTTGTGCGAAATGCCGCCGTGCGAAGAGTTTTCTCCCAACAAGACACCGCATTTGCCACATTACGAGCCGTTGCGCCGTCCACAGCTTCGTTAAAGAGACGCCTGGAGCGCTGTAGATAGCCGTCCGCTTTGTTTTACCTGTGGAGGTGTGGGCCACATTTCCCGTCATTGCTGGCAACACGTCAATACGTTTCGACCTCTTCGGCAATGGTCTGATGATCTACCCGCCAAAGACGACTACGCACCACGCCAAGACACTGATTATTAAGAACCCCCCATGTCTCGGTCCCATTTTGACAACCGCCATGCCAACAATGACGACAATGTGCCTAATTACCAGCCAGGTTTGGGACGTCGACAATGCTCTCAGTCTCCGGCATATTCGCCTTCGTTGCGCCACCGCACTACAGCCGACGTCCGTGGAAGGAGGTCACCAAGTCCACGCCGGGGAAACTGAAGGCGGCAACCTCCGGGGCTGAGGTTGCAGGTTATCGAAGCGACGAAAAAAGGCCCTCGTTACTCTTACCATAAAACGCCGTAAAGCCGGCCAGTTGTAACACCGACGAAACTGTGCCCACAGATCTTACCGTTTTATAGACAGACACCAAGTTGCAGCCTTAGTTGACACCGGTGCCAGTTTTTCTATCTCAATTGAAAACCTTGCCGTACACCTGAATAGAGTAAAGACTACGTGGATGGCTCCACCTGAGGACAGCAGGCGGCCAGCTGTTGATGCCTGTCGGAAGTTGTACAGCAAGACTCGCCATCGGCGGCTCTTCATTCGCTGCGATGTTCGTCGTCTTCACCTCATGTTGCCAGGACCTGATCTTAGGGATGAACTTATTAAGAGATTATGGTGCCGTCATCAACATCCCGGACCATTCATTTACGTTCCGCAACAGCCCTGGTTCAGTTGACTGTTAAAATGCAATACGTAACAATTTACGTATAATTGATGACGTGGTCATCCCGCCACGGTCATGCACCTCTGTTGCGGTGGAAGGGCACGAAGCGTTTGATGGCGAAGGCAATGCCGACCGCATTGGCTCGCTGATATTTAGCCATGGCATTTCGGTCGCACAAGGTATTATCATCTGTGTCACTGGTGGACGCACGAATTTACTTCTGACCAATCTTAGTGCTGAGCGCCGGCTCCTTCCGAAGGACACAGCTATCGCTTCGTACGACAATATCGTAGAAATGTGACGCAGAATACGTTTGTCGGAATTTCACGAATAGCCTAATAAATACACAGAACCTGTTCTCGACGTTAGCACCACTCTGTCAAAAGACGACCGACAGAGACTTTTTCAGCTGCTAGCTGAATTCCGCGACTGCTTTTCGTCAACATCACGAGTTGGCCGAACACCTTTGACAAAGCATCGAATAATCATCGAGCCCCGCCACGGTGGTCTACTGGCTGAAGTACTCGGCTGCTGACCAGCAGGTGGCGGGATTGAATCCCGGTTGCGGGGGCTGCATTTCCGATGGAGGCGGAAATGTAGGCCCGTGTTCTCAGATTTGGGTGCACGTAAAGTACCCCTGGTGGTCGAAATTGCTTAAGCCCTCCACTACGACGTCTCATAATTATATGGTGGTTTTGGGACGTAAAACCGCACATATCAATCATCAATCAATCAATAGAATAATCACCGAGGACACAGCGAGACAACTTCACCAGAACGTTTTTCGTGTAGCTTAAAGGAACGTGAAGTCATACAAGTCGCAAAATTCCTGTAATATGACGTCATTCAACCATCACAGAGCCCCTGAACATCACCTGTAGTGCTAGTAAAGACTACGATTGCGTGGACTACAAGAATAAGAATTGGGTGACCAAGAAAGATGTGTACCCGTTCCCACATAATAATGACTTCCTTGACAGACTTCGGCACGCTCGCTATTTTTCTTCCATGGACTTGAGGAGTGGATACTGGCAGATTGGGGTAGACCCAAGCGACCAAGAGAAAACCACTTTTGTGACGCCAGATGGTTTATAGAAATTCAAAGTCTTGCTTTCCGGTTTGCGCTCCACGCCCGCGACTTTTCAAAGGCTTATGGATAGGGTACTTTAAGGATTGAAGTGGAAGACGTGCCTAGTCTATCTGGACGACGTTATAGTGTTTTTGACTACTTTTGAGGAGCATCTAAATAGACTGGAGGTTGTTTTACGTGCCATACGGTCCGCGGGCCTAACATTGAAACCGGAAAAGTGTTATTTGTGTTTTCACGAACTTCAGTTTCTTGGTCACGTCGTCAGCAACTCAGGCATGCAGCCCAATCCCGCAGAAAGTGCCGCCATCGCACAGTTCTTAGTACCCTCCAATAAGAAGGCTGTCAGACGCTTCCTGAGCCTTTGTGCCTATTATAGCTGGTTTATCGCAGACTTCGCCCGCATCGCGTCGCCACTAACTCGTGTCACAAGAGACGACGTTGCCTTTGAGTGGAATGAAGAACAGGAGGCTGCCTGCATCAACGTCTTCGAACACCCCCGGTGCTTGCCCACTTCGACGAAGAAGCCCTGACGATGCTTCAAACAGACACTAGCAATGTAGGTCGGGGGGCTATGCTTGTGCAATGGCAAGAGGACACAGAAAGAGGGATCGCCTACGGAAGCCGAACGCTAACATGCGCAGAGTGTAACTAATAAACAGCAGAGAAAGAATGCCTCGCCGTAGTATAAGTAGTAATAAAATTTCACCCGTACTTGTATGGCCGGCCCTTCAAAGTTAATATCGACCATCACTACCTTCGCTGGTTAACTAATCTAAAAGATCCCACCAGACAATTAGCGCGTTGAAGCCTAAGGCTGCAAGAGTTTGACATGACGGTCGTACACGAGCCGGAGAAGCGACATATGGACGCCGACTACCTGTGCGATCACCGATGCAGTCAGCTTCTCCCCATGTGATGAGGATGAAACTGCATTTCGTGGAGTCCTTGATACGTCAACCATCGTCCAACAACAACGTGACGACCCTGAGTTGCTTTGTTTGATTAATTACTTGAAAGGGCGATCTCAGAGCGCACCCAAAGTTTTTGCAAGCGTATTGTCGTCGTTTTCCGTGCGGAACAGCGTCCTATACGAAATGAATTTTTTGTCGATGAGATCTCCCTACTTGCTTGTCATCCCGGCAGATCTCCGCACTGGAGTGCTTCAAGATTGTCACAACGACCTCACTTCTGGTCACTTAAGCTACACGCGCACATTGGCGAGAGTTCCGCAAAGATATTACTAGCCATGGCTCACCGCTGCCATGAAGCAACAAATTCGCACTTGTTTGGACTACCAGGGACGCAAGTCTCTTCCGAAGAAACCAGCCGGCCTGCTGCAACCTGTTCAGGTTCAAGGTACACTATTCGACCAAATTGGAATGGATATCTTAGGTCCACTTTCTACTTCTGTGTCAGGGAACCGCTTGATTATCGTCGCGACAGATTACCTTACCCGGTACGCTAAAACGAAGGCTATTCATCGAAGCACTGAAGCGGAGGTAGCAAAACTCTTCATAGAAAATGTTGTACTGCGACATGGTGCACCAACCATCATGATAACAGACCACGGGCCTGCATTCACGGTGGCTCTTTTTGAGCAAGTCTTGATGTAAGGTGGAATGAGTCATCGAAAGACCACTGCCTACCACTCGCAGACGAACGCACTGACAGAGCGCCTAAACAAGACAATCGAAGATATGCTGTCGATGTACGTGGACGTTCGACATAAAAATTGGGACGAGATCTTGCCCTATATTGCATTGGCGTACGATACATCAAAGCAAGAAACGACTCACATGACTCTATTCAGCCTTGTTCACGGATGGGAGTTACGGACACTACTTTATGCCATGTTACCACATGAATGGGACGACTATGACATGGGCGCTGATATATATACCAAACATGCGGAAGAAGCGAGGCAGTTCGCACGCTTGAAAATCTGCCAGCAACAACAATATGATGCAGGTCACTACAACGCCCACCGGAGAGCAGTCCCTTACGAATCCGGTGACCGAGTGAGGGTTTGGACACTCATACGAAGCCTTAGACTGCCCGAGAAGCTCTTAAGGCGATACTTCAGACCGTATGGAGTATTGCAAAAGTTGAGTGACTTCATCTACGAGGGCATCCTCGACAGTCCCTCTTGAACCAGGCGTCAACCGCAATGGTTCGAGCTTGTACATGTGGTACGCATTAAGCCATATGTCGATTATTAACTGCGTTTTCCCACAATGGTCGCTCGGATGTAGAATCGGGGCGATGCTCCTATAAGGAGAGGCAAGGGACACGTGTATATACGTAGAAGAGGATGACGATGGAGGTGTTTCGCGGACTCCGGGTAGCGGGACAGGAGGTTGGAAAAAAGAAGGCGAAGAAGGCCTTCGCTGTACACTTGATTCTGAAACACGCTGTTTCACGGTCACAAGTTGTTTCTGTATTTTGTTCTCGCTAAACCGCGACTATGAATGAGGTTATTGCGCCAAGGATGACTATCGGCGTAATCCGCGCACGCTTCAAGCTTGCGCAGAAGGTCATTCGCGCGAGCAGTGTCTCTTCCGAGCACTTCTACATCAGTACGTAAGAAAAAAATTGTTTGACAGTGGCCTTCCAGATCAGTCTTGCGTCTACTGAGAGATGCTATACATTTATCGGTTGATAGCAAATGGGACTTAAAGTCCTGTACCTCACTGTATAATTCCGTCTGACCGGCAGACAATTTCTGAAGTTCAGTTAGTACAGCACCAGAAGCAGGACCGGGATTGCTTTCAATATCGCCTGACATCATCAATAAAGCATGAATCCCACGGGAACACTCAAGTGCAGCAAGAACGCAACAGTGTGGGCTCGGCAGCTGAAACAGCAGGTAATTACTGGACTTTTTAGTGAAAAGACTGTAAGTTTTACTAACCTGCGGCACAAGAGTCAAAGAATTAGTGGTCTGCGTTGGTGCACAGCCGCCGAGCCCACACAGCAACGCCGGCAAAGGCCGCTTTTTTGTAGTCATCACAGACATACGTTTTATATCTAGCAGTAATGGCGAGAAAAAGCTGACATAGGCAGCTTTGACCCGACGAATGCAAAAAATAAAATTTGCAAAGAAAAGCATTGTTTAACGTATGCGTGTGCGAGTATTTGTACATATACTGAACTCCTCTTCAAAACATATCACTCAATAAAAAATTACAATACACTCACCTTGAATCCGCGTGCTTCGCATGACATTGTTTTCCAAAGTATGTGGGATTGGCCGAATTGTTAGCATCAATTTTGTAACTTTATTTCTACATTAAACAATCATTTAATTCAACATGAACAACAGCATGACTACAGCATACCTAACAGGCAAGCACTAGTACCACATACATGACATACTATAGTAGAGCTTGACTAGAATATTGCATATTGGCACTTCACAATTCTTTGAACCCTAATTAATTTCAGTGCTCTATTCGGTTTGTTCAAATTGGATGTGAGCGAATACTTGATGACTAGATTTTTTGACTTAAACCTATCTAATGTTTCACGTGTGCATCATGCTGAATCATTGCTAAAATATTTCTTGTATATATATTTTTTTCTACCATGTCGTTTGTATTTGTATGTGAAATGTGTTGTGTGTGTAGGCCCACAGGTGCTGTCAAGTTGATTACACAGCTTCCTGCCTGGGAGACCCCCAACAAGCATGTTACCCGTTGTAAACAAAGTGGGTTCTGATGCTGAATTCTACTCACACAGAACCAACAACACTTTAGCATGACGGTTAATTTATCTTGGACACTTTGACTTGTGAAATCCTTGATGATTACTTCTGTCTTTATTTTAGGCTTCTGGGTACGGATGTGCTGTAGAAAAGGAACACCCATAGCGCACTTTTGTTGAAGGAACCAAAGTCCCCTGTGCAGCTGTATATGGATTGTGCAACCAGAAGTGAACAGCTGTCAATTGTGCAAGTGTTTGAATGATGGCATTATATTAATCTAACACCACTTGCATTACCTTGTAAACGTTTGTGATTTTGTAATGCACAAGTTTACAAACAAACATATTGCCAAAGTTCGACCATCGCAGAAGACGCGTGAAACATTTTACGTTCGTAAAAGCCGCCATACAAGTAGCGAAAAAGCCGTGCCATGGAACGCCGTTATGCACGCATCACAATACTACGCCACGGGACCGGAACGAGACTCGAGTGACTGACAAAGTTGGAGTCAGCGAGCAAGGGACACTTTCGCTGACCATGTATAGTTTTAAGTTTACGGGCACAGGTTCACCCTAAATAAATAGTTTATATAGTACCAGGTTCTATATCAATTGGTAACAATATTTATTAAAGGAGAGCTGTAGATAAGCCTCGAGCAAGTTTGCAGTCAACGTTTTTATCATGATGACAAAAGCATGTTATATAAGCACACAATCTTTGCCACACATCTACTTTTCTACCCATTTTCTTTTTACTGTGTAGGCACTGGCAACATCCTCATTATGCGCCTTTTTACTGCTGGTGTGGCTAACGAAAATTTTTATTGTTCTAAAGAATTTCTTTGTTACCGATTATGCAAGAGGGGAAGTCAGAATGTTAAGAGTTAAAAAAGGAGTGTCATCAAAAAGAGATGTCTAGCCAGAAGAAAAACACTGAAAAAACCGAAGATTGGTCACGACTGACACTGATCTCACCATTGCAACCTGTGCTGTAGGTCATAGCTCATGTTTACTATTGTCAATAGTTTTTGGTTGTGCGGTACGTACAATGAAATAATTGATACGACTATTAGCACCATGTTGATTTTTTAAAATAAATTTCTTTTGGGCCTAATATGTCGCATTCTCACATGCATGAAAGCTCACTTCTTCTACGCATATTTTAAAGGAGCGCATACAGGTAAAGTGCGGCATTTATTGCATGTTATCTACGTGTCTTTCAAAATGAATATATGGCTGCTGAAATATTCAGCAGTATTCGAGCCTTACGAATTATAATTCTTGCAGGCATGCATATCTGTATGGTGACCAAGCATCCATATAATGGGCATACATGTGTGCAAGAAGGGACCTTGGATGGATGCCATTCATTTCGCTCCAAAAATGGGTAGCATAGGCCATATACCCACTCTGGGATCAATTTAATGATTATTGAAACACAATATTTATTCAGTATACCTTGCTTTAAGGTATATATTTACATATTGTCTACTTATACTATGCACATTGTACCATGCAGCCGGCACTGCGCTGAGCGCTTATCGATGACACTTGGGTAACTAGCACAAAAACGTACCGACAGCTGTAGTGGGGCGTTCACTTTCTTGACTGCTGGAGGATAGTGGCTTCGCCAAATCACACTTACTTTGCGGTGAGGCTAATTTTGCTCTTGCAACAGTGCAATCTTATCTAAAATTCAGCACTGTTCTAAAGAAGTGCTGTAAGTGCGGCTTTGTATATATAGAGCAGTGAAAAAAAAACACCCAAGGAGCAACACCTGGACAGAGTAAGGCACAATTGCAGGACTTCTCGATAACAGTGCCGGATTCTCTATTTGCCCACACATAGAAAGAGCAAAACACTGCAGCCAACTTACAAGTAGCTTCACTGCGAATACATTGTGTTTTACAAGACGATGATGCAGGAGGCCCTTCTAGAGCTGTCACTGTGCTTCAGTGCTAGTTTCATAAGCGCCTGCGAGACGCACTCCGTGGAGTGCCGGTTAAACAGTGCACGTGTTCAGGGTGAAACAGATCACAATGTGCATCTGTTCAAGTATTAACAAACTGCATGTGGCCTGTCACACAGCATGGTCTACAGAGGATAGAAAATTCTGCATTTCTAGCCATCTCCAGCATTATTCATAGATTTGGCCCTCTGGTACGAAGATGTGGAGCACCCTTTCAGCACCCGTTTGAAAGGGGGGTATGGCATGACAGCACCCTTTGTCAAAGGTTGCACCCAATACACCCTTTGAAATTTTTGCTCTGCTCATTTTTTAGGGGGCTGAGCCCTTAACCTTTCTCAGCACTATTTTTTGAACACCACATAAGGAGCAAAGGGAGCTCGTCTGGCGACAAGCTCATTTGCACCCTTATGGGTCACATTCGGTCTAGTGTGTACCAGTGATAGAACTCACTCAAAGTGATAGTTATTCATACGTCGGTTGCGTTACTGTAGGACGCGAATCGCTGCTACAGGGTCTATAGCTACTCTTTGAGGCCAAAATTCTGACATGAGTAAATTTGATGTCAGTGCTCCTTTAAGGAGAATGGAAACGTACTTGACTCAAAGGAGCCCTGCAACACTTTTTGAGCATGGTCAGAAAACGCTGCCGATCGGTAGTGCAGGCTTCCGGGAACAAGCGACGCAAATGTTTTAGCGCAGCACACAGACTAGAATTTGCAAAAATTTATCAGTCAGCTAAAAATTGATTTCTCTTTCCTCGACAACTCAAAGAATATGCCAAAACATTAAGCGTAGACGGCCCATCCATCAGCCGTTGACTCATTTGAACATAGCCCACTTGGTTGTTACAGAAATCGCCGCGAGAAGCCGTCACT
This sequence comes from Rhipicephalus microplus, assembly GCF_013339725.1. Taxonomy (NCBI): domain Eukaryota; kingdom Metazoa; phylum Arthropoda; class Arachnida; order Ixodida; family Ixodidae; genus Rhipicephalus; species Rhipicephalus microplus. The sequence goes on from NC_051169.1 coordinate 109,458,481, forward strand.
TGTCCACGCGAGCGACTGCGATCTCCCTGAAAAAGTTGCGTATTCAATGGAAAAAAATGCTCAAAAACACAGTGTGAGCATGACGTTTTTTTGCCCCTCCCACTGACCCTGCTTAGCTTCCAGCGCATTCGTCGGGACTAGAGAAGAGAGAATGCCGTAGCAGCGTGTGACAAATATTTGTAACTCCACTCGTACAAGATGGATTCTTAAAATTGTTTCGGCTTTGAATTTGTAAAGCAATACGATTTTCCGGTGAATTGATTTTATGCTTACCCAAAAAAGTGTTTCAGGGCACCCTTAACGACAGAACTGACGCAAAAATTAAACATTCAGTTTTCAGACAAAAGGCCTACGTTTTACTCAAGCAGAGATGAGATGGCTGAAACTAAATTGGGAGCAGTTTTTGCAGCAGAATAACTTCAATTTGGAGCATAACCTTGCATGGGAGGAATTAGAAAAATTTATTATGCTTTCCTAGGAGCTTCAAATTACTCATTTTTAGGAACGTCGGGCACCAATGCATATTTTAATTGGCTTATAACACACAACACTGAAACAGATTTGAAGAAATTTTTTAAACATATTATCGCTAGGTATGAACTGCACTACCTTTTTAGGTGGCACGTGACATATCTAGGCCATGCAACATGTCAAACAATATTTTAAAAAGACTTGTTCAAAGCTAGGTTCTCTGGAAACAAAAATGAGAAACACAACACACTCAAAAAGAAATTCAAGAAATGTGATTGCACTAGAATCTTAGTGGTGAATAACTTAAAGAAAAGCGTGACATGATAGCGTCAAGAGCTTTTAATAGACACCAAAAGCACGCTGCACTGTCGTTTGTGTCACCCTGTGTGGGACCACCTTCAAGACTGCTGCGCGAGAGCCAAAAAAACCTCGCGGCATACACGATTTCGTAAAGTGCGTGAATATGCCACCAAGTGATTAGCGAATGGTACTGATAACGCCTCTTCACATGAGCAGCCACGTGTTATTAACACAGCACAAGTTGGCAAGTTCTATATTTTAATATTTCAGGCCATAACCACAGATGTAGAACTCCCGGTAATAGATCGACTTCCGGTAATAGATCTCCCGGTAATAGATCGAACCGCGCCGCTCCGCGACTCGCATAAAGTGTTCGCGCAGAGCAGGTAAAACAATTCGAGTCCACACAAACAAATGGCCGAACGTATAGAGGCAGGTTTTATCGCAAAGCAGGAAAGAAAAACAAAGTCACACTGCCGCAAACCGAAATACCGGTCCAGATAAGTCTAAGCTTGTGTAAGCGAGGGTCGGCACGCATGCAGCAACGCCTCTTGAAGCGCTCGTTGCAAGTTTGATTGATATGTGGGGTTTAACGTCCCAAAACCACGATACGACTGTGAGAGACGCCGTAGAGGAGGGCTCCGGGAATTTCGACCACCTGGGGTTTTTAACGTGCACCCAAATCTGAACACACGTGCCTTCAACATTTCCGCATCCATCGGAAATGCAGCCGCCGCCGCCGAGATTCGAAGCCACGACCTTCGGGTCAGCAGCCGAGTACCTTAGCCACCAGACCACCGCGGCGGGGCTTGTTGCGAGTTTCAAATACAAAACAAAGCGGTGGCAAATCAACATTAATGAAAACTGTGCTAAGTGATCGCCGACGCGTCATGAGTCACGAATAAACGCTAAGATCTTGTTAATAGAGTTTACAATGATTTCAACGCACGTTTTGTCCCTACAGCTTCGCATGTAATCAAGTGTTTCTCTCCACCTGCAGACACCGATGTGCGGATTTAGCGAGCGATGGTTTTTTTTAAACAAGAACTCGCTTGTCTGAATAAATTTGTTGCTAAAGGGTATAAACCTAGAATGGGTTGCACACGTTGCGCCGCTCACAGAACCCATTTTGAGAACCAATGTGCACGTGACACAACATCCGGGAGACGCGCCAGATGCAGGGATATGACTCCACGTTTACAATTATTCGCTCACGGAAAACACGTACTCATAGGTGACCACATGCAGCAGCGTCGCCTTGAAAAATACAGCGATTAGAGGAAAGCGCTATCAACACCAAAGGACCGGAGAGTCAAGCTCATTACGTTTGCCAACTGAGTCGGTGGTTTTTGCTAGCCCGCATTGGCACCAGAACACACAGATTAGCTAGTAGAAGCAGCACGCTTGATGCACAACAGCACATTTTTGTGGGGTCACGCATATTAAAAAATTTTTAAAGATCATAGTGGAACCATGAAAGGCTTTGTCACCAGAAAGGTGCAAAGTGAAAAAAAGAGAACAATTGGGTGCATCGTAATAATCAAACTTGCCCTTTTTCCCCACTGAAGCTGAGGCGGGCATCAAAGTTCTGACTTTTAAGGCTGTTTCGGAGCATTTCGGCGCAGTTTTCTTAATTTTTATGCTATTGCAGCAGCTTAGCACAATAAAACAGAAATATATAAAAATGCACAATATGCACAGCTGTCTCACCCATTCCCAGAGCACGTGTGTTGGCAGTGCAGGCCAGGTCGCAAAAGCCTCCTTTTTCTTGCAAATCAGCTTATTCAAAAGCTCCATATCTGGTACAGAAAACTGTGTGCAAGTCATGTGTGCACAAGGTACAAAGCAGTGTTAAAGCTCAGATCCAGAGGTTGCAAACAGCAGGGTTTCCAGGTATGTGGTCACTGGATCCTGCGAGAAGCTGGCGAGATGGATCAAACATTTCACCCTGCTGGCCAACCTTGACAAGATGGCACCCCGTTAAAAGTGTCGCATTCAGATATGATGAGGCAGTGGTTTGTAAGGCTCTCAAGAAGCAGGGCAGCACTTAATTATTCGTTAAGCTCGAGGCCGAAGGCAAAACCAAAAATAAAGGTGATTGTGGACATAAACACTCAAGCTCCTTCATTGCTTGTGTTACAGGAGAAGTGTTCAAGATTCATCTGTAATGCGCCAGACTTATAAGCGCATAGTTGTTAGATTACAGAGGCAAAAGAGTAAAACTTGTTTGCTCATTGCACGCAGCGTCAATAGGGTGCAACAGTCGAAATACAAATTGCAGCAATTTTCGGAGCAGCAAAATGTTACTTTTGGAGCACTAAAATGCAAATTCAAACAGGTTGTAGGAAAACAATTGCGCATTCGTTATCGCTAAATACCAAATATAGAGTAGTATAAAAACGCTTACATTTAGAAACGAAAATATATACGAACCATTTGACATCGCTTAAATTGTGCAATGTAAATATGAGCACTGCTATTTCGATGAAAATGTCATTTTGAGCCGCCACACTGAGGCAACAATGATAAAGTCTATATTAGCACTCCCTGTACCTGTCAAATCAGTTGGCAGTCTCTGCGAACTTAAATACGGATCTGCCAAGCTCTCGACCACGAAATTCGAGAGATTCCTGAAACCGAAGGGTACGGATGGTGAGAAAAAAAAAGTCGCGCACAATTTAGGGAAGCGTAAATGTCATAGAGTGCTCCAAAATATTGTTATTAGCATACTTAGACATCAGAGATTATACTGGCACTGAGAATTAGGCGGCGTAGAAACGCATGAGTAGCTGAACAATATGATCAGTGTCGCGTGACTAGTGATACGAGCCCCTTCCAAATCTCAATACGCTTTTTTGATAAGCACTGGTGTAGTATGGCAAAGGTGGCCTGTGCAGGATTCCCTGTACGGGTTAGAATCCCAAGCCAAGAAATGTTCTTGTCACTGCACCCCCTCCTCTCCCAAACTCCCACCTTGTTTGTTTTTTCATCGTGGGGTTTGGTACCGCTTCGACACTCCGTTGCAAGGCGCGTCAGAACAGGTAAAGTAACAACGACCTGCACCCGTTGGCCTGGCGATGGTACCGCGGATGTCTACCGCCAGGACCTTGGCCGGGACTACGCAACTTCAAAACAAAAAACAAAAAAGGCTCGGAGCTTTCAGGAAATTGGCAGTGTCCAGTTTTCTTTTTTTAAAAGCTTTATCCACAAGCTGTGTGATATTACATGGCAGCTCTCAGAAGATGAATCAGTTTTCAAAGCTGACCATGTTTTCACCTTTAGATCAAAACAACATAGAGAAGAAGTGACAGTACCTATAGGCCTATTTTACAGGCGTGATCTATAAGCGAAGAACCCTGTGGCCTGAGGTCGCAGACAGCAAGGGCGTGGGCAAAAATTTTTTTCGAAGGGGGCACCAGCATGATTAGAATGGGGCCCGGGCAAGCAGATGTGGTAGATCGCTATTTTCTGCGCCGCTATATGCCATAGAAAAAATTCGGGGGGGGGGGGGGGGGGGGGGGTGCTCGTTTTTGGTGTGTCACACCCTGGATACGCTACTGACGGATGGAAACCCCTGTGGTCTGGTACACACATGGGAAAGGAGAGCTGGGGAGGAGGTTAGGAGTGGCACAGGCTAGAGAAGTAGCTTTAGCACACAGGAGCGGCACGTGTATAATGTAAGAAAGATGGTTTCGTCCCACGTGCTGGCCAAATGCAATAGCAACTAGCCACGAAATAGACCGGAATAGGGTGAAATAACCAAAATAAGGGGAAAGTAATTGAACTTGTGGGCTATAACTAGACGCTCACAATTCATACAACAACGGCGCACATTCTTGAATGTAATGATAGCAACTTCCATAAAATGTACACACCTAAAGCCTATTTCAAAATATACATAATTGGACTTTTTTCACATTTATGGTTCGTTGTGAACATGGTTCCTGTGTGGAAACTGAACGTTTCACTATTATGCGAGTATTCGTGGTCCGTGCTCAAATTAACCCCATAGGCTCGAATCAACATTTACAACACAGAAACAAGGAGGGGACAGTGGCGTAGCCAGTGGCTGTGAGAGTGCCCTCCCGTACGTAGCGCACAGTGGCACGCTGCCAGTAACCTTGGCTTCAACTTTCCGGGGTGTGTAGTCAGCAGAAATCCGCACACATGAAACCAGAGCAAAACAACGCACGCACATTCAGAAATAAAAACGCTGCAAAGTCACGGTAAAAACACACATTCAATGACCAGCTTTCAGACTTCAAACTTCATTTTTATTTACCAGACAAAATCTCGAAGATTGCCAAAGCTAAAAGCCGTGGCTTGACAAAGGCCCTGATGACCTGTACATACATATGGCAGTAGTGTGGAAACGATTACAGGTGTACATACCTTGCAAGTACCTATACAAAACATAAACAATAGATACTAACTCAAGAACGATTGTGCAATCGATCATATTAAAATACATGTTATAAATGCGCAATAAAAAAGCGTTTTCAGAATAAAAGTAGATGGTGCATATACCACCGTATACATCGACACTTATGCACTTAAAACACACATATATTCATTTCACGAAACACAAAGTACATACATATGCAAGATAACAATATGGAGTATGATACAATGTATTTACAACAAGACTAAACTTTAACAAATACGAAACTATGAGAAAAGATTTTTCCGCATGTTCCTATGATGCCCAAGAGCAGGAATGATAGTGTAATTGTTTCTTGTTGCAGGTGATCATAATTTCGTGTGTATCAGGTGTTTTAGGAACGTTGTAGGCCAAGGCTTGGTATTTATACGTCGTGTGGGAACGCGGTACAGACCAATTGTCTGTATTTATTGTGGGAACTGAAATATTACAGCACTCAAGACATGAAAGCGATTTAATGAAGTTGTATAGCTCCCTAATCGAGAAATCAAGTGTGGGCAATTGGCGAAATTTATAAAGGTTGTCAGCTCGTACTATACTGAATTTTTGGAAAGCTTCACGTGTCGTTCCGAACGGGTCACTATTTTTAATTGGGCGGACTATCTTTTTTTTTTGCAGAGTAATGAGCTTATGTTTGCTTTGCTTGTCGTGCCCCATAAAAGAGTACAATATATTAGATATGAATTAAACAGAGCGTTATATATCTGAAGTTTGACCTTGAGAGGCGAAACATTTCTTCAACAAGACCTCACTCCTGTTACCGAAGAAACCTTCTTACAAACAAAATTAACATGCGTATCCCAACCAAGGTGGAAGAAAAATGAACTCCAAGAATTTTGTAGGTATCTACAATATCTATCGGCACTGATTCAAGAGATAAAGGTTGATGGGTAGTGAGTACTTCATTTTTGGCACAATAAACAATGGTTTTGGTTTTATTTGGTTTAATTTTAGGACGGTTCAATCTGGCCCACGTTGCAATCTTTGATAGTATATCATTCGCCTTACTTATATCCTCTAAATTAGCGCCATCAAGGATTATTGTTGAGGCATCCGCATATATAACGTATTTAACTGTGGTGTCGCGTTGAACATTATCATTATTGTAAACATTGAAGATCAGCGGACTAAATATACAGCCTTAAGGTACACCGCAAGTAAGGGGCGAAAAGGGTGAGCTATTTCTAATATTATAAACACTTTGGCGCCTATTGCTAAGATAAGATTGAATTAAAGATTCGCCAACACCACGAATGGCATATGATTCTAATTTCTTTAAGAATATATAATGATGAAGCGAGTTGAATGCCTTACTAAAATCCAGAAAGATGCCGAATGTGAATTATTTGGTTCAAAGTTATGAAGTGTAGCTTCCTTTAGTGTCACCAACGCAGTTTCAGTGGACCTTACGCATATAAAGCTGAACTGCGCATCTGTTAACACATCATGTTTATTAAAGAATTTCGTTAAGCGAATATGAATAACTTTTATAAACATGTAGAGAAGACGAGAAGGACCGGTATAGGCCCGTAGTTACTTTCTTTGTTGCGGTCACCACTTCTTAAAATTACTGATACTAGAGCTTTTTAATGGCTTCTGAAAAAACCATGTTCAAGAGCTAAGTTATCTATATATATATATATATATATATATATATATATATATATATATATATATATATATATATATATATATATATATTGTAGGCATCTATTATGCGCTTCATCCTCATCTGGACAGCAGTCAATCATCATCATATGTTCTAACTGACAATCATCATCTTCTTGGAACGTGCGCTTCTTTTTCGGGTCCGTTGCCCTTGTTTGTTCCCGAGTTCACGACCAATAAACCTCGTTACAGCCGAGTCGTCATACGTGGTGGAGGTGGATTGACGTTCCCAGTACCTCTCCTTACAACGCCTACTCGCTGGAGCTCCGTTCAGGCCGCCGCTTGGACCCTCAGTGTCTCACCAGCTAATTGTAGGGTGGGACTTCCTATCTTCTTCTTCAGCCGCTATATGTTGTGGTGAACGGATTCTGCACCTAACTAATACGGATTCCATGTTAGACGAAGGCGTCTACAAGCCACTACGCCTGTTCGCTCGCGACGATATCGAACTACCGCCACATCAAGAACGAATTGTGACCCTGATCTCTAAGGACATCGACCACGGTGACGTCTTGGTGTCCCCTTCGTCGACTTGCGTCGCAAAAGGCGTAGCCCTTGCATCAGGTGTCGTACGCTTTCACCATGGCTCCGCGCTAGGCATTGCTACGAATGAAACGCCAAAGAAAGATATCCTGCCAGAGGGCACTGCAGTAGCTTGTGTTGTGGATGCTGAGCCTGTCAGCGTCACGCCACTCAAACCTGCCTCTACCAACGACCGTTCTATGATTAAGCCTGGCTCATCCTCTTTCTTCACAGCTCTTATCAGTAATGACTTAACAGCTATCCAGGCGCAGCAGTTGCTTGCATTATTAACGAAACACGCCGATTTTTTCGACACCTGCTCCTCAACGTTGGGCCGAACTACCACTGCAGCGCATCGCATTCAGACGCAGGGAACATCTATTGTACATCGTCACCCGTACCGCGTGTCTCTCGCTGAGCGAAAAATCATCAAGAAAAACGTCGCTGACATGCTCCAACGAAAAATAATTCGTCCATCAACTAGCCCTTGGTCATCCCCTGTTGTTTTGGTACGAAAAAAAAGATGGCTCCGTGCGCTTTTGCGTTGATTACCAGGCAATTAACAACATCACACGCAAGGACGTATACCCCATGCCACGCATCGACGACGCCCTTGATTCACTGCAAGGCGCTGAGTACTTTTCAAGCATTGATTTGCGTTGGGGATATTGGCAAATTCCCATGCACGATGACGACAAAGAAAAAAACGGCATTTGCAAACCCCGATGGCCTATACGAATTTAACGTGATGCCTTTCGGGCTCTGCAATGCGCCCGCAACGTTTGAACGCATGATCGACACCGTCCTGCGTGGTCTGGAATGGAAGACGTGTCTCTGCTACCTTGATGACATTATCATCTTTTCATCAATGTTTTCTCAGCACCTGAGGAGCTTGGATGACGTCCTAACATGCCTCGCCGGTGCGGGTCTGCAGCTCAACACTAAGAAGTGCCGTTTCGCCACCAAATCCATCAAGGTTCTCGGTCATGTCGTCAGCAAGGACGGTATTCGCCCTGACCCCGAAAAGATTGCTGCCGTCCTTCGATTTCCATGCCCCACAAGACTTAAGGATTTGCGAAGTTTTCTTGGCCTCGCATCATATTTTCGTCGCTTCATACAAAATTTCGCTTCAATAGCTGCGCGACTTCACAAACTACTTGCATCTAATGCACCCTTTGTGTGGTCTGAGGAATGTCAGTCGGCGTTTCACCTATTGAAGAAAGCTTTGACGTCAGAGCCTGTACTCTGCCATTTTGATATTTTGATGACACCGCCGCAACGCTCCTACATACCGACGCCAGCGGTTGCGGTATAGGTGCTGTTCTCCTCCAACGCGATAACTCTGGACGGGAAAGGGTCATCGCATGTGATAGACGAGTGCTTACCTCTACCGAAAAAAACTATAGCATCACTGAGCAGGAGTGCCTCGCTGTGGTTTGGTTCATACAAAAGTTCCGTCCTTATCTGTACGGCCGTCAATTGACTATCGTAACGGACCACCGCGCCCTATGCTGGCTTTCTACAATAAAGAACTTGACCGGACGCTTCGGTCGTTGGATTTTACGCCTACAGGAGTATCAGTTTGAGATTATTTATGAATCGGGCAAAAAACATCAAGACGCCGACTCTCTTTCTCGTTGCCCACTACCTACGGCGTCGTTCGACACTCCAGCTGCCACCTCCAACGACACCAGTGCGGACGTGACTCCCACTTCTGTTGCCTTGCTCGCCTCGCTGTACCAACCGCCAATCGACGATGAACAACCCTTCAGTTCTCGCCAGCAGGCTGACTCGTATTGTCGGCGCATTATAGACCACCTCTCAGGAGATACGCGTCCACACAATGCACGCCTTCGTCGACAACTCGAGCACTTCAAATTTCATGACGGTGTGCTGTATCGTCACATATATCATCCTGACGGCCAACGCTGGGTACCTGTTCTGCCACGCGCTCTTCAACATCGTGTACTTAACGCCTTTCAGGACAATTTAACTGCTGGCCACCTAGGCTTTCACAAAACCTACGACCACATTCGAAGCCGCTTTTATTGGCCTGGGATTTCTACCAGCGTAGCAAAGCACGTGGGTTCCTGCTCTCCGTGCCAACTTCGCAAACTTCCGACATCTCCCCCGGCTGGTCAGTTACAGCCAATGACGTGCCCTACAACTTTTCGAGGTCGTCAGTGTCGATCTTTGTGGGCCTCTTCCTGTTACAGGTGCTGGAAATAGATGGATAGTCACCGCCGTAGACCATATGACACGCTACGCCGAGACAACTTCAGTAGCTACTGGTTCAGCATCGGAAGTTGCTGACTTCGTCCTTCAGGCCATAATACTACGTCATGGTGCTCCTCGTATGCTTCTAAGTGACCGTGGAAAGGTATTCTTATCACAGCTTTTAGGTGAAGTTCTTCGCGTTTCTGGTACCACACACAAGATGGCGTCTAGCTACCATTCTCAAACAAACAATCTGACCGAGAGATTTCATCGAACCCTTGCCGACATGATCGCCGTATACATTCAACCGGATCACAGAAACTGGGATAAACTTCTACCGTTCCTCACTTTCGCCTACAACACCGCTGTTCAGCGCACAACCGGCTACTCACCGTTTTATCTCGTTTACGGACGTTCACCTACTTTCTTTATCGATGTTTCCTTCTTCACCAGCAATGGCCCTCCATCACCATCTTCTTGCGAAGAATATATTTCTCGCCTTGCCCAGTGCCACCAGCGCGCTCGTATGAACATGGAAGCTACGCAACAAGCAAGGAAGGCCGTCTACGGCACCTCTCATTGTGTGGTATCATTCCGACCGGGTGACGAGGTGCTGCTATTGACACCAATTCGCACAGCTGGTCTCTGCGACAAGTTCCAGCCTTGATTCTTCTGCCCATATGTTGTTTTAGAGCAGACTTCACCTGTCAACTATCGTATGACGCCTTTTGTCGTGCCAACTGACTGCCGTTACCGCAGCACCGAAATTGTACACGTTTCCCGCATGAAGCTTTTCACACGACGTTTCTCGTCACCTCGACTACCCGCCCGCAGCGGCCAGGCTGTTCGCTTCCACGGGGGGGGGGGGGGGTGGATCAGTGTAGGCATCTATTATGCGCTTCATCCTCATCTGAACAGCAGTCAATCATCATCATATGTTCTAACTGACAATTATCTTCTTCTTGGAACGTTCGCTTCTTTTTCGGGTCCGTTGCGCTTGTTCGTTCCCGAGTTCACGACCAATAAACCTCGTTACAACCGAGTCGTCATAATATATATATATATATATATATATATATATATATATATATATATATATACATGTGTGTGTGTGTGTGTGTGTGTGTGTGTGTGTGTGTGTGTGTGTGTGTGTGTGTGTGAGGTATGAAGCGATGGTTAGGAGACGTAGAGGAGGAAGAAGTGAGAAAAGAATAAACATGACGTATGAGCCACGCCACGTCGCCCATTCACCATAGCGTCACACGAGTCGACAGGATGAAGAACTGGCGGCCACTTCATCAACCAGCCACCATCTTAGAACGTCTCAGAGAGACGCAGTGACCGAACGTGGACCACAAAAGTACATCCCAACTCTACACCAAGACCAGCATCATGACAGCACAATCAGACGACCTTGACATCCCCAAGTACACCGGATCAGCGGACGACGGACCCGTACAGGACTGGTTTAACCTATTCGAGCTCCACGCTGCCGCTGCATCTTGATCTGAACGGGAGATGAGCACCAACTTCACTGACTACATCTCAGGTGAAGCATTCAAACTTTACCTCAGCCATATATTCGAGAACGACGAGTCATGGCGAAAAAGCAAAGAGGAGATGATTACCCATTTTTATGACTATGACCAAGACCTGCTCAATGCCAACCATCTAGAGAAAACCACACACTATCTTCAATTCCTTAAGCAGTCCTCAACCATTCGAAAGCCCAGCGCGAATCGACAACTGCCTCAAGACAAAGTGGCACATGAATTTACTTACAGAAGGCGATGCGTATATTGAGAAAAACCTAACCGTCAAGCGCGCCTCCCTTCTGCGCGAAAGTCAGCATTTCCGAAGTCATCGATTCAGCTTATGACCCAATACGTTGCTCAACCACCATATGCCCTTCACTCTTCGTCTCGCATACGTGGTCCACCACATGGGTTTTCGTCACGCGGTTTTTCAAGCGCTCCTATCGCTCACCATTCGCCTCATAAGGACGCCGTGACCTCGGTAGACGACCTAACGCTTCACAAAAATATCCTGTCAAGCCATGCTCTTTCCGGACATGTTCATTCATCGCCATGCGGTGCACACACACTGGACAGTCGAAGCAAAGCAGAAGGCTCCGACGCATCGAACGCCGCAAGCTACCAGGCGCAAGAACCACGCGCAGTGAACTGCGAAGAAGCCCCTGACGAGCTTCGTGTCATTTCTGCGGCACCACAGACTTGCCAAAATCTCCAGTTAAAACCTAGTAATGTCACGTCGCCTGTGGTATCCCCATACAGTGCTTACAGCTCCAAGAGCCGAAAACATGCAGAAGTAAGACCTACACCAAACCTCGCACGCAGCTGTCTGTCCGAAGCGTCCATACTGCAACACCTTACCGAAGTCATTGAAGAACATAATGATGACACATTACCAACTATGCCCGATAAGCAAGACACCAGCTCACCATGCATCAGCTGTCTACAGGACGCGTCAAACCTCGAAGGAAATGAATGCCCGATTCCAGAAGGGGTGCCACTACAGCCATCTCCTGAGCAGCACCAGAAAAGCAAGCAAAACGAAGTTCACAAACTCAGAAAACAACGAGAGAGACTGCAACGAGGGCATCGGCGAACGCCAAATTCAATAGAAGCGCGTTCACCAGTTGAAGAACATCGAAAAATAGGATCTCCAAACCAACAAGACATCAGACACTTTAGGACAAAAAAAAGTCGCCAGAAACGCTCCCAGCGCCTGCTATTCCGCCGACTGCAACACCACAGAAAGCGCCGAGAAAGACGCGGAAGCACTGCTTGCAAACCGCAAGCACTCAGGCACTCCATCACAGTCTGTCGAGAAGCACGCAAGCAAGAAGCGTCAGGATTGCACCATTCACGGCGAAAAATACAACCCCGACGACATTCGAGCTGCCGATGCAACAAGGCGTTCCAACTTTGGTCAGCCCGAACAAGAGTTCTAGCAGTACTCTCAGTATCCACACGTACCCCGCTCTGTCCAGAACGCAACAGTCAGCCTGGCCCACCAGAGTTGTTATAGAGTTCACCAGACTGCTCCCTCGGGCTTGAAGAATTAAAGAGACTGTGGAACTCCGTCGGGACGTGATACTGCGAATTTGGACATTGTCTGTTTATTGGCTTCTTCAATTTTTTGTAGGTTATAAACGGTGCCATCTATCGGGGGGAGGGGGGAATCAAGTGAGGTATGAAGCGATGGTTAGGAGAAGTAGAGGAGGAAGAAGTGAGAAAAGAATAAACATGGCGTATGAGCCACGCCACTTCGCCCATTCATCATAGCGTCATATATATATATATATATATATATATATATATATATATATATATATATATATATATATATATATATATATATATAAATATATATATATATATATATGCGTGTGTATATTTGTGTGTGTGTGTGTTAGTACATCACAAAGTAAATAAAACACGTATTTTATTGGTGTGATCTGCAAGTCTTCGACATCAAGCGACTTAGTATCATTTAGATGCTTGACGATTTCGCATACTTCCTTTTCGTTTGTTGGGTCGAGAAAGGCGCTTTTCCCGGCTGCGGTGGCTGCATTTCCGATGGAGGCGGAAATTCTGTAGGCCCGTGTGCTTAGATTTGGGTGCACGTTAAAGACCCCAAGGTTGTCAAAATTTCCGGAGCCCTCCACTACGGCGTCTTTCATAATCATATGGTAATTTTGGGACGTTAAAGCTCGCACATCACTCAATCAGAAAGGCATTTTGGCTCACGTGACTACAATCAGCGACAAAGTCCGCGTTATCATTGCACAACGCAACTGCATTTATGAAGTATTACCTACAATGATTTGCGAGTGTTGTGCCATTTAAATTTTTACCCCAAACTTTATAAACTCAGGAAATAATTTTTATTATCACGACCGAGTATGGTATTAATTAGCTTCCACGTTGCATTTGACTGTTGCTGATTGGTGTGTTGAAAAATACGTTGATAGTAGGCTTTCTTGGCACGCTGAAGTTAAGCGCTCATTCTATTTCGAAGTTTTTTTTTATTCTTTTAAAACTTCACCAGAACACGTACGTAAAAAGTTTGATAACAGATTTGCTTACGCTTTATTATTGTCAAATGATCTCACATTGAATTTGCTAGAGCGAGGTGAGATCACGTGTTTCAACCCTGCACGTCACAGCGATTGCAGCACTCGCACTTCCGGTGGAGGACTTCACGCCCGATATGATAGGGAATTTAGATGAGCGACCCTTGGTATACTGGATGGAGCAATAAACAATAGAGAAAGATAAGAGTCGCTGATGCGGGGTGAATCAGTGGTCGAAAAGACAGTGACAAGAGACATTCGAAAACCGTCCACCATGGAATCTTGGCCCTCTACCGTAGTTGTAAATAGTGTAAATATACATTTTGTATAATACAGAAACCAAATGTCAAAGAACTGTTAAATTAAACCGTTTTATAACATACTCTGTTCTGTCATGCAAACTTTAGTTCATGTCAAACATCGGTTGGCAAAAAATTAAAGCTCACTCAAACTCACTTATGCATACTTCGCGTCTGAGGCTCATTCCGACCAGCCAGCCAAATTTTTCTTGAACCAGAATCGCTCGGGCTCAAGTTCGCTAAAATATTACTCACCCTTATTCACTCACGCACATAGCTTAATTTGAGTATAAGTGAGTCTCGACTAAGTCGACTCATAAGTGAGTTGCTGACCTAAAGTGTCAAGTTAAGGAGAGAATCACAGAGTGCCCTAACATAAGGTGCTAGAGTAAATCGATCGATCAGATAGATACGTACAGAGACCGACAGACAGACCGATATGGTTAAGGTGTTTTTCGTTTGCAAAAAAATTCTCTGCTTTAAAGAGCAAGTGACGCCCAGGTGCTCAACCTTTAAGGGCAGCGTCACTTGAATGAGACTTCATCTTTTCTGGGCTCTATGAATAGAAACCACCTAAGAGACAAAATGAAACTAGTCACTTTGTACTAGCAGTGATGTGGAGGCGACAGCCGACACGCTGCCCTAAACAAGCTTTGGAATGCAAACCACAGGTTTACAGCACGAGAAAAAAGAAATTCCTTGTTATCATCGCAGGACTACAGCACTCGCTAGCAAAAAAAAACAAGTCCAAACCTATGTGTTTTTGAAACACCCCACAGCGCTGTACTGACCTTGTGTAGAATCTGCTGCCATCTAGCAGACGACGAGAGCATTTCCGCGATGTTGCAGGCTAGGCGCGCTCAACCTCTTCAGACACGGAGTGTTCATATCAACGTGTGGAGCAGATACAGGTGGCAGTCTCAACACATTTTCGTGTACCATGTTTTTCAGGCTGAGAAAACAGGGATGCTAGAAGATATTTGCAAGAAATTCCCTTTATGGTATCTGACTTCCTCGTTACTGACGCGAAGGGCCAGATTTGTTGCTCTATTTGCTGCTTACAAATAAATGCGTGTTTATGTTCACCGTTCTATACAAATATTGTGGGACAGCACAGGCACTCATCACTGCACGCTCTTTCATGCCGTACCGAAATGAAACAGATTTTTCACCATGTGGTTGCAGACACAGACTAACCGACCTTGTGCACGAGATTTTAAGCTACATCGCGGCTACCTATGCTTGCCTCTGTTGCTGTTGACAGCATTACTTTGTCAATTACATTGCGATAACAATTACACATTAGTCACGTAGCTCCTCCATGTCATCGATCCTAAGCGAAAGGACTGGTCGTGCTCGAACATGTTATATATAGTTACGTTTTTATTGTGGAGGCCAATAAGGTAACGTTTGGTGATGTGGTTTGCCCGCGTATTGCTTCACTATGCGTACTTTTCAAGCATTCCATGTGCTCTTTCAGGGGGGTGGCCAATTTTAGAAGGGTGACCTGAATGCCGTAACCCTCCTCATGTTATTTTTATTTTTTTGTACCCAAAGAAGAGCAGATATGTTATTCCAAATGCTGATCCTCCTCCACAAAAAATATTGTATCCAGCTTTGTCTGCCGTGAAACGTTAATAAATTCCTCAAGTGTATGAACAATGTTAAAAACTGAAAAAATGCTGTTCTGTCAAATTTGTTACTTTAAACTGTGGGCGCACTTCCACTGTTTACGCACAAGGTTTTTTCGCAAATGTTCAGTAGGTGATACACAACTGCCCTGCTACAAACGGCTTGAAAACGTCATGTGCAAGTAAGCCCCAAAAGTGAGGACGTGAACGCAAATATTATAGACCTACTGCGCTGTTTACGAGCCCATGCCCCCCTAAAAAGTGTTTATTCAAATACCAGCTAATCAGCACTTGCATTATAGATGCGCTTTTCAAGTACCTCTTTCACGCGCAGAAGACTAAAGGTATAAAAAATGTTATTTGTGCTTTATTGCTATATATAGCATACGTTGATGACTCCATAAACAAAGCATTCTTTAATTTAAGTATAAAGAAAGAGTGAAAATATTCATTTCAATTTAGATGTTCAACAAATCAGAGGGGCTATTTTGTAAGCATTCCATCTAAAACAGGGCTGAAATCAAACAGAAGAATAAAAACGAACCACACTAGATTGGTCGAGGCTATTCTCACGATTGAGACATGAGAATAGCCATGGAATGTGTATACAACGGGTGGAGGCTGCCTTGTGTCAATAAATCGAATACAAAATGACATTCAAACAACATGGATTCGATTGAAATGAAGCGCTTGAATCCAAAGAATCAAATTAGCCTGTTTTGCACCTGCCTTGCAATATTCCTGCTGCTAAGATCACAACAAAATCATTCTTCCGAATTGTGACACCACCTAGCGTCTACTCAAGACAAATTAAAATGGCTGAAGTCATCCCACTCTGATATCTCAAGCTTTTCAAAACACTCGAGCCAATATCATCGCTGAGATGTAATAGTTTTATATTTCATCACGTGTTAGAAACAATTCAGAATCCTCTTATCCTGCCTACGGGCTGTTTGCTCCTGTTGTTTTTACACTCTATCTTCGCCCCATTCTAAATAGAACGCTTAGAAATTAATCTCCTGCATTGACATATGCGAAATCTAGTTGATTACGCTTTGAAATGGTGTAACAGAGTTTTCTTAGCCCAGCTTTGTCTGTCTCGCTATAGTCCTTTCTCAGCAGCTCTGTATTGTTCTTCTTGATTATAAAATAACTAAAGCGATCCTAGCTTTAATATCTTGTGAGAGGTCCAGTTTACTTAAAGGGCCCCTAAACTATACCCAATATATATTTTTTAACGTTTCAAGTAAACACGTGCATCGTATGCTGAATGTTGTTTGATCAACGATTCTCCACGTCGCAGCTCAACAAGCCGCCAGCGCCCCACAAATTCCATGAAACAATTCTTCCACGTCTTTTAGGCCGGCACATGACACCAAGAAGTTGAATTTGACGTGCAGAATAAACATGCTGCGATTGGTCAAGCAAGCGCTTATAACTTCCACTTAATCCGCAAAAGGATGTCCACGCCACTTGTCGTTTGTCGGGCGGCCCACATACATCTGCATGCTTCCCAATGAGGTACTGTGGCCCACAGCACAGAGTGGTAAAATGATAACGTTCTAGAAACTGAGTGATAGGAACACCACACTCGATTTAAAATATAACAGAGCCAAACAAATGAATGTACTCTTCAACAGCAGGAAACAACATCTCATGGGGATTGATAATTTTAGTTATTCTATTCTCCGTGATCTGTTGCTTCCTACGGTTGAAGAGTGCATAGATTTGTTTGATTCTGTTACATTTTGAAATGTCTGTTGTGTTCCTACTAGTCAGTTTCGAGAAATTTTATCATTGTACCTCAAGTCGGCCTACATTTCATGGGATGGCAAGCCTTTTATTCAAAAGGACGTAATCTGCATTGGGTCATGCATAGCACCTATTTTAAACGATACATTGTTATGTAGAATTGACAGATCGATTAACCTACGTCTTGAAAAATTCAACATCAAGAAAGTGTTAGGGTATGTCGATGACTATCTGGTTTCGCTAACTAACGACATGGCAGCGGACGAGGCAAGTTTGTTAAAAACAGTAATGCAATTTTCTGAGTGTTTTAAACCCTTTACTCTTGCGAATTGTCTGAGAGCAATGTCAAAAAATTCCTCGGTGTCTTCTTCACCTTTCACCCCAACCACATTTGTTGGGCATACCAACCACGCATGAACAAACCGGTCCTTTCTTATCAATCAGCTCTTTTTAAACTAGTGAAACGAGGCATCATCAGTCATTGTTTCTGTCATACAATAAAGGAACTTTGTGAGCACAAAATCGTTGAAAGTTTTCATAATCAGTCAGACCGATTGTCGAAAGCAGGTTATACTCTGCACGTTCAAACATTGGTTGCAGAAAGCTCGCTTAGTAACCCAGGATGTACAGCGCGTCATGATGCAGAAAAACTGAAGCACCTGTTCGTCATACCATACCATTAGAAGATATCGCACAATCTAAAGAAATGAGCAAGCGATCTGAAGTTAAGGTTGTCTTTTCGGCTCACAAGAAGTTGGCCAGCCTTTGTGGTCTTCTTGACCGTGACGGAAAACCCATAGGCTGTAATAAAAAGCATCGCACTGTTTTTGTTACCAATATGATTTGCGTTATTTATCGTATCCCGCTCTATTGTGGTAAAGAGTATATTTGGCAGACGGGCTGTCGCCTTAATGATAGATTAAGAGGACATTGTAATAACATGAAAAATGGCCAAGGAAGTTGGCTGGCCATTCATTGTAAATCCTGTGGCTGCTCACTGATATTCAATGCATGCACAGTTATCAAGAAAATGTTTGTCCAGTTTACTAGAGAGACAATTGAGGCTGAGGCTATCGCATCACTGTGGTATAAGTATGTCAGCACTCCCTCGCTTATTCTTATTGATAAGACAGTGTATCTTGAAAAAAAAATAGTTTTTTGAGGTCATCATAAACGTCATGTGACGTTATTCTTCTGGTAATATAGGCAAGCGTGCGGTGCTAATAAGCATTATGTTGGAAGTTAGCACCTGTGTCGTGTGTCTTCTTCTCGTGTCCCCGTTTTTTAGCGCTATTTTCAGTCATCAGATCAAGAAAAAAAGTATTTTTGCAAGGATATGAAGCATTAAAGTAAATAGAAAATAGGCACGTTCCAAACGAAGCACAGCAGCAACTTCTTCGTGTGGGTGATACGCAAGAGCACCTGAACACTTCATCTTTTTTCTCACTTAAATACAAACACTTAAGGCTTTTTCGGGCACAAGCATGAGCGCGTACGTAAATGTCAGTGACAATAATAAAAATGAAAAGAACGTACGAAATTATAAATATATAGCAATAGAAAAATAGAACAATTCACAGCACCAATGAGCTTTGGGTGCATGTTAATGAACATTGGCTAAAATCAAGCTCGAGTGTCTACAGTGATATGCTTTTTAATCATAAAACCATCAGATGTATTAGTGTTTTAACAGTTGATATGCAAGAGGTTTAACTGAATCGAATATTCATTATGTTGATACTTATTCATGCCAATATTCAGTCATGTTGATGTTCATAATTTGCTTACTTGCTTTTTGTTACAGAATGCCTACACCTCATTGGACTTGAAACGCAGAGAGCCCTGAAATGCAATGGAGATCACCGCAGTGTTTGTGGACTCGTCAGTGGAGGTCCTCGATGTCATAACTGGTGTGACAGCCCTTGTGAAGATATACTATGCAAATGCACCGCAAAACCGAAACACATTTGCTGTGCTGGAACCCATCTGCAGGCTAAGATGTGCATCGACACCGCCACAAGCGAAGCGCTTAATCGCAGTTACAGAAAAAAACATAGCGAATGATTGAGGTGCCTGAAAGAGTCGCTTTTGAATAAATGTTTCATTTAAAATCTGTGATTTTGTTTTTACTGCCATGCTAAGCATTTCTTAATACTTACTTGGCATGAAATAAATCGCCACTCATATTTTTTTGACCAATATTTCTGTGAATTATGCTGATGCATGTTCTTTATTTACAGTAACATGCAGTTTTTTTTATTTTACAACAAAACTTGCAACATTACTCAACTTTATGAGTTTTAATAATGTTGCCAAGTATTGTCATTAGTTTGCATCGCTACTCGGAAAATAGCAAACACCTACAGCGAAAGTTTATTTACTTATTCTAACTTCCTGCATGTATAGTAACAAACCTCGTAACCTTCTTGGTAGAAAACTTACTAGCTTAGCTTACCACCTTCCAATAAGTAGTAACAGGAGCTAGGAACTATCACAGCAGTACATTAACTAACTTTATGTTACTACCTTCTCGTAGGTAGTAACTGCAGCTAGTAGATGGCATAGTAGTAACATTACCTTGTCATTTACTACCTACAGTTTCTACCTAGGTAGCGAATGTTGTGACAGCAATTTACTACCTAAAAGTCAGTAAGTAGCACCACCTTTTTTTAAGAGAAAATCTGAACACCCCAACCGCTAGCTTGAATTTTCTGCGGGCGGGCAGAGAAGAGCTGCTCGTGTCACGATGCAGGCGCGGTGGCCGCGACCGCACCGCAAGGACTCGCGGTGCGCTATTCTGAAACTCCTTAATGGCGTCGCTGAACCCACAGCACACTGAAGTAAATGGCCTTGTTTTATTGCACAATTGTGTGACATGTGCTGTGTGTATGCACCATTTAGCTCACACTGCCGATCCACTTGCACAAGTTGACATGCAGGCATTAACCTTGCTGACAGGCAGGCACTTTTCCTTGTGGCAGGCGGGCTCCCGTTATGTTGCGGTATACTTACACATGATGCACATCAAAAGATTACCTGTACTTTAATATGTATGTGTACACTCGAATTGAAAAAAAAAGAACAATCACTCGCGGCTAGTCGCGTACGTGCGACCCAACTGTTCGTCCTACTTACTCGCCGAATACTCGCACACTACGGCGAGCTGTTGAATAAGATGCACGTGACAGGTATGAACAAGAAAGCACTCCAACAGAAAAGTAGCTTATACTCACAAATCTAATCTTCTTTGTCGCTGTCGTTGCTGAGGTGGCTGAAATTTTCTGCCCGAATCACCCCGTTGACAAAATCAGGGTTGTCTGCACTTAGAGAAGGTCACTCGCCAAAATCAGATAAGTTTGCTTGAAATGTGGCCAGAAAGTAATCATTCCCAACAAAAATATACACGCTTTCAACCCTCCTCAACGAAAGTGATTTTTAGCACTCGGAAGGGCAGCGATGTTGTAGTCAACCAGCAAATGTCAAAATCCACTGTCGCTCCGCTTAGCGAGGTGGTATCACGACCAAGCTCGTGGCTGGCGCGAAGTATCCCGGAACAAACTTTTTAAATAAAGTAGCATGAGGATAATAGCTTTTACACTGCACCATTTGGTTGTATAACCAACAAAACAAGCGTACTACTTTATGCGACTGTGCTAAGCTTGCGTTGCGTTTCACACGGACACCTATCATAGCGGTGGGAGTAAGATGGCCGCGATCTGCGCATCACAATTTCTGACTCTCAGGCCGTGTTCTAGCTGACGTCTGCGTCAAACGTTTGCGTGATTCCGCGCCAAATACAACCTGAGGGCCTGATCACGATCGAACGACATGTTTAAGAGGAATAAGTAAGAAAATTAAGGCGACCTGGCAAAATTGTGAAAACCGGCATCAGCTGATTCGATTGCAGCATATATTGGATTTCATCATGCCGAAGTTCCGGACGGTATGAAGCTGCAGAAGTCTTGAACTTGACATGCGTGAAAAGCCGTAGTTTACGTGCGGGAATGACGAGATATTACAAAGCGAGAATGATGGCCTTCAACAGACGAACGATTAGGCGCACTTCTTCTCCTAAGTAAATTATTGGTAGTATGAGGTGCTAGGCGTTGCCATATGATTGGATTCAAAATATACAATTTGGTACAATAATACCGGTTCAACTACACCGTGCGTTCGACACTTCACGCAGAAAGAAACACTGGTTACGCCCTTGAAAAGGTGACCCAGCACATGGTCACATGTGTGTGTACTATTATTTGCGGATACACCTCGCTCTAAATGCGACATACCAGACCACGGGAACACAGTACGCCAGCTTGTAAACGACAATAACTAAGCGTATACACGTGCATGGTTTAGTAACAAATGGGCAAAGCCTTAACAGTTTACCTATACGCCCGTCCACTATTAACTTGGTGCCAACAACATTACATGTATACACTTTGGAAATGTAGCAGATTATACTACGAGCGAGCATATAAGCGAAACATCGCAAAAGTACCCAGGATCGTGGAAGAGTGGACACAACACTGGTACTTACTTTCAACATTTTGATAGTTTAACCACTAAAAAAAAACTCTGCATCGGTGCAAAGCAATTGGTCAGATTATTACTTGTGTTTTGTAGGCATAGCAACGTATGCTTCTTTTCGTTGCAAGGATAGTATTGCAACCTACATTATTACTGTTTCATACATTAAAACACGAAGCCACCACATCAAAATGAAATGGTTCATTGACAAAAAAGTCTGGGGGCTCTGAGGACAGCGAAACAAATAAGAATTCATTTTGCATATGACAATTTACTCAACCATGAAATCGATGTATTACATAAATTATGTTAGAAGTGCTATCTCTATCGGACTGCGATTCAGAAGAATTTTCGAGGCAGCCATATCAAATTACGTATAAATTTACAGATTTTGCTGACTTCACTCAGCCCAATGTGTGCTGTATGTTGGTGTTACCGTGTTCTGCGAATGGTGCTGAAGTCTAAATCCTAATGCTGACAGCGTAGCATCAGCAGTTAACCGAGACTAGCTGTTTCAACAAAGCAACCTCACCTGATCAATATACTCTGCACCTCACAATCGTATATAATGTCACAGATATATGATGCCTCATGCGGCCAACCATCAAATTCTTTCAAAAGACATGTATATTTCAAATAACATGCTGAGAATGACACTGTTCATCGTTTCTGGTACTCTACATATGCCATGTGGCATGAGAAGTTCCAGACAGACATTTCATCGTTTTCCCCAGCCTTGAATTCTGTCATGTTTGCCTCAACACCCTCCTCATCACGAGTAGTTCATTAGATGAGCACAGTTCACATCTGCGTTCTCTCATCCAACACCAGAACAGGGCACGTTTGTCAGCATAAGCAGATGTGAATTTGATGCCCAAAAGCTCACCTTTTCTATCCCTGTCATCTCAGCATACAGTATTCAACTCTACCCAGTAAAATTTATAGGTGTTGAGACCCTCCCATCTTCGAATACTAGATGCTGATAAAGCCCAACAAGCTCCTTCGTGTTATGTTTGTCAACTACTATACTGCCATATTTTGTACCATGGTGCAAGGCCATTGTACATATCTCGTCCGCTTCGTGCTGTTGGTAGACAGACCTGCTACTACATTGAACTCCCTTAGACTAAGATCTTCCATACAGACTTTTGGGAGATCAACAGATCCTTGCACGACAGTATATGCTACTCCCTGAACATCAAATCAGAGTTTCATTATGCATCATCGTACGACATCTTGAATGCCTTTTGTGCTAGATGTCCTTCAACGACTCGTCACTGGAGTGCCGATCTGTTCCCTGACATGTCCTGTAAACTTATGCCTACTATCTGAGCACCGTTGCAGCATTTTCAGCGAAAATCAGCAAATCAGCGGTATGTGAGCACCGTTGCAAAAATCAGCAATTGTTAAGTGGTTGCGCTTCACCACCTTATTCTTTTAGACTTACCTTTCCCAATCAGATCACGAAGTTCAAAAGGGTGGAATCTTTTTCAAAACAAAATGAAATTCTATATTCTCTTGTTAAATAGCAGCATAATCAAATTCTCTTCCACCACGAAATCTTTGGGCGTTGTTTTTCAAGAACACATGTAATGGGATTATCACACAGAATTTTTATACAATAAGCTTTGCAAAGTTTTGGGTGTCTTAAAAATATGTCAAAGTTTACTGCCAGTTCCTCCAAAAATTCTGATATTTATTGTGCTCTTTATATCAAATCTGTGTTACTGCAACCTAATTTGTGGTAATGGAACAAAGAAATCTATTAGTAATAATATTATCTTACAAAAAAGGCGCTACGACTTGTTGCTAACCTGCCTTTTAATGCCCATACTTCACAATTATTTGCTAAATACAAAATAATCAAACTAAACCTGCTCTACCAATTATCTTTAGCAGTCTCTTTTAGATTCGATACATTAAACGATGTGGCTATATACGTCATTTAGCTAACTTGCAATTACATCTTTCAACGCGCCTAAACTGACACTCTGAATATTGGCACGTGCCGAGACCACGCACAAATTATGGCTTTCAGACATTGAGTTATTGCTTACCGAATATACTAAAGAAATTAGGAATTAAATATAAAAATGTTCGTATGTCTCTAACATTTTTATTTTAAATATGCATTATTTTTGTGTGTAGTATTATTTTCTGTTTGATACTTCTTTCTTTCGATGTATAGCATGTGCGTTTTTGGTTAGAATAGTTTGTTTAAAATTTTTGTTCTGTTGCAAAGCATATCCATCGCTGGTTTAAATTGTCCTGTGTTTAATTTGATTTTGCCGTTTTTGTTGCCACAGTTGCCATGGGGATACGGGGATTCGTCAAGTGGTTTTCTACAGCTTTTCTTCCTCTGTCGCAGCCACTTACTGTACAACTGTACGTGGTAAATAAACTAAACTCAAACTTAAACTCAAAACACAGCAATGAACAAATCCACAAGTATGATTCGCCGCCTGCAGGTATGAGGACTAGGCAAATGTGTGTACTACCCATCATTCCCATGGTCGCTGGGCGATCGCAGCGACAGAGTCTTCTCTAGTTAAATTAAGGAAACTCTATGTGAAACGCATCTGTGTGTTTGTGATGCCTTTGCACCGCCTAAAGACAGTGCGTCGGAAACGCGCCCGCGCTGCATCAATGTCGATGGCAAGTCAAGTTCAAGTCAAGCAGCGTTTTTGAATGCGGGGGTCACAACACACTGCAAACAAACCAGTGGAAAGACCGGACTAGCGTTCGATTAGGGACATGTTCACGCAGCTTTCTTAAAGATAACGTAGGAACAAAAATGGCAGATTCCACGTCCAGTGGGAATCGATGATATGCGAAGCACGAATGATAAAGATAGATATGTCACTTTAAACTGAGCACAGCGTTATGAGGTGGACGTAAATGATGCCCTACATGACTTCCGTGTCATGATTATCATGTTTGGATTGGTCATTTACATTCGTCATCTATCAACGTCACGCGGTACTAAACTTAGTATATGTGGAGCTAGCGAAACGACTGTGAGCAAGTTGTGAGCGTGGTATGTTGTCATATACTTACACGACGCGCATGTCAGGATTATTATGTTTGCACCTGTCATATAATTTCGTCAACCATTGACGTCACTTCACACCAAATTTGGTATATTTGGAGCTTGCAAAATGGCCCGAGCACGTCATGAAGGGACCAATATACTCCAACGTAGCGTCAACGCGCGCGCTCGCTGGGCACAGCGACACCAGGTTGGCAAAACCCGAGCACCTTTTAGTCTGACGCCAGGCGCCACCAGCGTCCGTCGGCGCGGCCAGACGGGAACCGGTGCGAAATGCGACATGCTGCACTTCGCGGCGATGCGTTACCCTGACAACACTGCATCTCCCTGTTTTCATGACTGAGGGAAGCCAGATGCGCTGAAACACGCATGCGTCAGAGCAACGCAGCGCGGCGCGCATCTTCGAGTATTGGGCGCGAGGCCCACCACTCGTTGTGCGAGCGCTGCAATCGCTGTGACGTGAAGGTTTGGATCAGTGATCTCGCCTCGCTTTCGCGAAAAAAAGCTGGTGGTTGGATGTGTTGTTGTTAATCGCAAATTTGCGGTGTTTTCATTTTTTAACAGCGTTGTATTGCTCTGACTTAAGGTTCACAGACTTCTGTAGTGTACACTATGCAGAAAGTCGCAGTAAAAGTTACCGGCGGCGTGCCACAGTTCGCTGCGTATGCGATGCCACTGTCAAGGCATCCACAGGCCTGGGCCACTGTCACCGCTCTCAATCGTTTTTGTAGTTATTTCGTGCATTTGGCGTTAAAGTGAGATCAGAGCAGGAATTTTCACATAAAAGCAGACCGTTTCAGTTTCCGCATGGGAGCCTTGCTCACAATGAAAAAGGACTATGCAAACAGACTGATTACGTATATTTTAAAATAGTACGTTAGAGCGTAAACGTGGGGGAAGCTACCGTTATTAAATTTAAAAATGTGCGCCGTTGTCTGTATTACCAGAGAGTCAAGATAGCCCGGAAGTCCAATTCTTTTATCTTTATTTTTGCTATTTTCACCCTATTTCAGTCTATATTGTAGTCAGTGGCCTCCGTGTGTTAAGCCAGTGCGTTCAACGAAACCTCCTTTCTTGCATAATACATGTGCCGCTCCAGTCTTTTTATAGCTTACTTCTATTGCCAAGGTAACCTTTACCGCAGTCTGCGCTACCATGCTTCTCCCCGGTTGTCCAGTTCTGTGTGTACACGACCACACCAGTGTCCATCCGCCAGAGGCGTAGCCAGCGGCTGGCACATTAAGCTAGTGTCCCCCCCCTCTAAAAAAATTTTCATGGTATATGCGCACAAAACAATGGTTTACCACCTTTACCTAGAGGTTCCCCGTCCAAAAAAAGTTCTAGGAATGCTCCTGCCATCCGCGACTACAGCTCACAGGTTTAATTCCTCGCTTATATATTACGTCTGTAGAATGGGCTCATAGCCACTGTCACTTTCTATCACGGTTATTTTCATCTACAAGCGAAAACATGGTCAGCTTCTAGAACTGAATAATCTTCTAAGAGCTCCCACGAAATATAACACACCTTATGAATGATGCTGTAAAAAAGAAAAAAAACTGGGCATCGGCAATTCTACGGAAACATAAAATTGCTGTTCAGATTACTGCATGCAAGACCCCGTGGCATGCACATTCAAGGGCAGAAAATGATACGGCTGGCTGATCACATTTTTTTACCATGATTTACCCCTTTATAGATTCCCTGGACTTGAACCAGTCATTCTTACTTTTCCCTCATGTGTGGCTCGATGGCGACCAAATATGCAACGAGCGACCACCATAGAATTTTTCCGCAATATATGTTTAGGATCGTGCCGAGGAGAAAAGTAATAACTCTGAATGAGGCACGCGCGTGCGCGATTGTCACATTTGCCCGCAACGATGACATAAAGGTTGCGGCTGCATGATGCTGGGTTCCTTCACACAAAGCACGGAGTCCACTTGCGCTGTGCTTCGTTGCGCTATGTGTGCTAAACAAAAATGTATTTTGCACATGCTTGTCTTGTAAACCGCGACCCCTCTTTGGACGCAAACGTACAATGATTGAAGTAGCGTGGTTGCGCGTATGTATTGTTGCAAAAATGCGTTGCTTTACCGTTATTACCCATTTGATACTGCAATTCGGCACGGAATGAGTTGCCACGTTTTACAGAGACGGCGCGCTCGGCCCTCGTGGTTTTCATTCAGGTGGCAACAGCAGACGACCCTGGCAGTCAAGCATCATGAGAAGCGTAAAACTTTTCTGGGGCAGTTAGTCAGGGAAGAAGCTGTTGCAGTGTTTTACTGATTTTCTAGAGTGAAGTCTAAGAAATTATTAATAAAAAGAGGAGACGCGAAAGCGGCAACGCGCGAGAGGGCGGCGGAGCAATCCAACCACGTACGTCACAGGACCATCTCCGCATGGTGGTGCCACGGTATGTCCTCGCGCCCAATATGGCAGGACCTGCGCCTGGCGTCTCAACGCCAGCGTGATGCGTCAAAATGAACGCCGGCGAGCACGCTTACCGCATCACGTCGAAATGTGCTGGCGCCTTGACTGTGGCATGTAGTCATGTTCTCACATGAAACATAACTCATAATTATCATGTTTGCACCAGTCACATAACTTCGTCATACATTGAGGTCACGTAATGCCAAATTTGTCTTGTGTAAAGCTAGTGAAACGGCCGCGAACGCATCGTGATTGTGGCATGTGGTCATGGTCTTACATGACATGCATGTCGTGATTACCATGTTTGTATGTGTCATTTCCCTATATCGTCCGTTCGCGTCGCGTAATACCGAGTTTGGTGAATCTAGCGAAACGGCGGTGAGCGCATCATGAGCGTGGCATGTAGTGATATTTTTACATGACACGTATCTCATGATTATCATGTTTGCACCAGTAAGTTACCTTCTTCATCCATTCACGTGTCGCAATACCAAATTTGGTATATGTGACGCTAGCGAAGCTGCCGCGAGCGCATTATGAGCTTGGCATGTAGCCGTGTTGTTACATGACACGCATCTCGATTTTCAAGTTAGGGTCTGTCGCTTGTGTTCGCTATGCAAACATGTCATACCATACCAGTTTCGCAACATTCCATGTGAATAAAAGCACCGCAAGAGCAGCAGCACCATGAAATGTATATTATGGCATTCATGACATTCATGTCATGATTTTAATGTTGTGACTAGTCAAATACCTTCTTCATACAGTCATGTTACGCCATACTAATTTGGTATCGATACCATAATCGGAACCAACAGGAGAGATTAAAGTTGTAGGTGGCTAGAGAAATTGATATATATATATATATATATATATATATATATATATATATATATATATATATATATATATATATATATATATATATATATATATGCTCAAAGTCGCCGAAGTTCGCCAAGAAATGCTTCGCATTTAAAACAAACACACTAAGGGGCGCGTCTGCGATGCGCGTGCTCTAGGAGCGCGGAGCAGAAGATTTTTCTGTCCTTCACGTCAATTCCGGTCAGCCGCGATGTCGTGGTTTTTTCTAGTTTTGGCCGCAAAAACACTTTCGTTTGCAAGATTTTTTTCTAAGGTAAGCGCTTGTATTTGGAAGGCGACATTTGGCAGGCAGCGATGGTGTAAGGGTCAAAGCATCCGCCTCGCATGCAAAAGGTCCGCGATTCAAATACCGGTGCCGCGCAGTGCCCAACCGGATAAAAAAAATGTCCGCGTGGTGATGGAACTGCATTACGAGGCCAGGGGTGTGGCCTCACCGGTAACCACCGCCGGAAACGCACTCCCTCACCAGAGAAGGATTGGCCACCCTGGTGCAGTATCTGGCCACTACCTCCCACAAGCATACGTCAAATAACTCACCACCCTCAGTCCCCAGCAGCTGCGAAACAACTGACCATGGCGGCGGTCAGGTCTGCAATGCAGCAGAGGGTCCTAACAATCTCTGGATCCGGACAGGCCGCCATAGGAACCTGAACTTGGCAACGTTTAACGCTAGAACCTTACCTAGTGAGGGAAGTATAGCTGTACTATTCGAAGAGCTAGAGGATGTTAAATGTGATATAATAGGGTTAAGTGAGGTTAGGAGGACAGATAAAGACTATACAGTGCTACAGATTGGGCACGTCCATGGCTATCGGGGCTTGGCAGACAGAAGAGAAATAGGAGTGGGGCTCCTCATTTACAGAAACATAGCCGGCAACACAGAGGAAAATTATAGCATTAATGAGAGAGTGGTAGGTATCGTATAAACTGAATAAAAGATACAAGATGAAGGTGGTACAGGCCTATGCGGCTACATCCAGCCATGATGACGTTTCAGTTGAAAGCTTCTATGAAGACGTGGAATCGGCAATGAATAAGGTAAAAACACAGTATACTATACTAACGGGAAATTTTAATGCAAAAGTAGAAAAGAAGAAGTGGAGACCAGGCAGTAGGAGATTATGGCATCGGTACTACAAACGCCAGAGGAGAGCTACTAGTAGAGTTCGCAGAACGCAATTATTTACGGATTTTGAATACCTTCTACCGAAAACGAGGAAACCGCAAGTGGACTTGGAGGAGCCCTAATGGCAAAAATAAAAACGAAATAGACTTTATAATGAGTGCACACCCAGGCACTGTGCAGGATATTCAAGTGGTTGGCAAAGTACGATCCAGTGACCACAGAATGATACGGTCTCGAATTAGCCTAGAGTTGAAAAAGGAACGACAGAAACTGATACGCAAGAAGGCAATCAATGAGCTAGCGCTGAGAGGGAAAGTACAGGAATTCAGAGTATCGCTTCAGAACAGGTACTTGGCTCTTAGCGAGGAAACCAACGTTAGCGTAGATACAACGAATGATCATCTGACGAGTATCATTACGGAGTGTGCAGTGGAAGTTGGAGGCAGGGTAGTTAGACAAGACACTGGTAAGCTTTCCCAGGAAACGAAGAATCTCATTAAGAAACGTCAAATAATGAAAGTCTCAAGTACAACAGACAAAATAGAACTGGCAGAGCTTTCAAAGTTGATTAATAGGCGTAAGGTATGCGATGTAAGAAGGTATAACATGGAGAGAATTGAACACGCTCTGAAAAACGAAGGAAGCGTCAAAGCAGTGAAGAAACTTGGGATAGGCGAAAATCGGATGTATGCACTAAGGGACAGAGAAGGCAAAATAACGACCATTATGGATAGGATAGTTAAAATAGCCGAGGAGTTTTATAGAGATTTAAACAGTAGCCAGGACACCTACGACTTTATTACTGTAAGAACTAGCAGTAACCCAGATGACACCCCACCAGTAATGATAGAAGAAGTCAGAAAAGCTTTGGAGAGCATGCGACGAGGCAAAGCTGTTGGTGAGGATCAGGAAATATCAGATCTGCTGAAATAAAGAGGACAGATTGTGTTAGAAAAACTAGCCATCCTGTTTACGAGGTGTCTCCTGACGGGAAGAGTACCAGAGTCTTGGAAGAACGCTAACATCAGCCTAATACATAAGAAAGGGGATGACAAGGACTTCATGAATTACAGGCCGATCAGCTTGCTCTCTGTAGTATACAAGCTATTTACAAAGGTAATTGCTAGCAGAGTAAAAAAAACATTAGAATTCAATCTACCAAAGGAACAAGCAGGATTTCCAAGAAGCTACTCTACAATCGACCACATTCATACTATCAATCAGGTAAGGGAGAAATGCGCAGAATATACCAACCACTATATACATACTCTTCATTGATTACGAGAACGCGTTTGATTCAGTAGAAATATCAGCCGTCGTGCAGACACTGCGGAATCAGGGCGTCGATGAAGTATATATAGACATCCTGGAGGAGATCTACAGGGGATCATCTGCTACCATAGTGCTTCATAAAGAAAGCAACAGAATACCAATCAAGAAGGATGTAAGGCAGGGGGACACAATCTCCCCAATGCTATTTACCGCGTGCTTAGAGGAGGTTTTTAACAGCCTAGATTGAGAACAGTTAGGAATAAGAGTTAATGGAGAGTATCTTAGTAACCTGCGCTTCGCCGATGACATTGCATTGCTGGGTAACTCAGGGGACGAATCACAACTCGTGATTACGGAGTTAGACAATGAGAGCAGAAAGGTGGGTCTTAAAATTAACCTGCAGAAAGCGAAAGTAATATACAACATCCTCGGAAAAGAGCAGCGCTTCGAGATAGGTCATACTGCCCTTCAAGTTGTAAAAGACTATGTCTACTTAGGGCAGGTAAAAACCATGGAGCCAAACCACGAGACTGAAGTAACTAGAATAATAAAAATGGGGTGGAGCAAATTTGGCAAGCACTCTTAAATTATGACAGGTAGATTGCCACTATCCCTTAAGAGGAAGGTATATAAGGCGTGTATCTTGCCGGTACTTAGCAATGGAGCAGAAACCTGGAGACTTACAAAGAAGGTTAAGCTTAAATTGAGGACGACGCAGCGAGCAATGGAAAGAAAAATGCTAGGTGTAACCTAAAGAGACAAGAAGAGAGCATAGTGGATTAGGGAATAAACGGGGGTTAAGGATATCACAGCTGAAATCAAAAAGAGGAAATGGACATGGACCGGGCATGTAGCGCGTAGACAGGATAACCGCTGGTCATTAGGGGAACTAACTAGATTTCCAGAGAAGGTAAGCTGGTTAGGGAAAGACAGAAGGTTAGGTGGACAGATGATATTAAGAAGTTTGCGGGTAGAAATCGGCAGCAGCAAGCACAGGAGCGGGTTAACTGGCAGAACATTAGAGAGGCCTTTGCCCTGCAGTGGACGTAGTCAGGCTGATGATGATGATAATGTTGATGATGATGATGATTTGGCAGGCAGCACTACCTCTAGCAAGACTACTTATATATTGACTACGCCAAGCCGTTTCTCGCGCATCGCAAGCTATATCTTCGGCTAGGCATGGTATCGGGAGGGGTCTTCTAGCTCGGAATTCGCGGCCCCCCGCAAGCTTCCGTGCTCTCGCCCTTTTTATTTATCGTGGCCATTCACAGGATCCACACATGCCTCGCTTCAGTCTAAAACGTAGGTCACGCCATTTATGCGGACGACATCAGCATACGGGCACCCGGCGGCTCTCTGGATCAGCTCTAACACTCCTTACAATGTGCGTTGCAGGCTATGACTTTTTTTTCATACACAGGCCTTCAACTCTGCCTTGATAAATCAGAGCTATCCACCGTCTAGACAAGGTGTTCGTAACCTTGGGCCACTGAAAAATCTGCCGATAAACGATCGAGCTAAAATGGACATTCTTAGCGAGTAGAGATTCTGTAAAGATTCTAGGTCGCCTCATCGACGCCAGGGGCTGTTACGCGATGGTGCTCAACAGGGTCTTGGGGCAAGCCAGTAATGTACCAAGACATGTAGCATGGGTTTCAAATCGCGCAGGTAGTCTTAAGGACGACAATTTGATCGAACCTTACCAGTCACTCTTTTCAAGTCATTCTATTTACATCGCCCCTCGCCCTAGTCGGGCTAAGGCGGAGAATGCCAAACTAGATTGTCTAATCAGAACATGCCTCAAGTCATGCATTCCACAGTTCACCAGCACCGAGATCCTACTGAGGCTAGCGTTCCACAACACTGTCGAAGAGCTGATCGAAGCTCTCATGGCTGCCGAAACAACAATATTTTCCTTTGCTAAGCCAGCCATTAAGGTTTTAAAGCAGTGGGTATTGAGCTTTAACAGCAAGAAGTGACGACGTTTCGCTTGTGCAACAAAATCCAGACTCGAATCATGGTAGCTCCGCCCCACGAAACATCCGCCCAGTGCATAACGAAAATGGAAGAATCGCCTGAGGCAAGGCCACACCTAACATACCTAATCATCACAAACTAGAAGCCCTCTTTTTCAAAGCTGCCAGATATCGCAGGGGAATAAGTTTGCTCTTTCGGTCGTTGATGCGGAAGGCAAACTGGTCAATTCAGCCCCTGTTTATACAGTGATTGCCCATTTAACAGAAAAAAAGGCGATTGCTCTAGCTTTTCACAGCGCGAAAGACCCCGCTGTTTTTTTCTCGGACTCCCGTACGGCAGTCAGATCATTTTAGAACACCATTGTGTCTAAAGAGGCGTACAGTATTGTGACCAAAGCACTTCAACGAATCCGGAAGTGCAGCGAAGGTGTGTACCACATCACGTCGGCAGCCCATATAAATAGTGCAGTTGACCCCGTCAGATGTAACTATAAGGAGCTGGCTGAGCGGATAGCACGCGATTACACATGCCGCGCTATCGCGCATAGCCATGCTCGTAATGAGGTCGACATTTATAAAGATACATTTTGTATTTTTCATGAAAATATTTGCCACTACCATTTGACCAGGAAAAATTTACAGCCCCACAAACTCGATTTCACCAGGCCTCAGGCGAACACATTCAGACTACTGCGAACTTGTTCGTATCCTACTCCTCGGTCCCGTAATCAAATAGACCCCCACATATCGCAGTCGTGCCCCAAATGTGGCCATGACCCATGTTCTTTTGATCACATGCGTTGGCTGTGCCCAGCCCTTAATACCTCTGCGCTCATCACGAAGAAGCAATGGTATGCATCTTTAAAGAGCAGCAGTCTTCACAAACAACTCCCGGCTGTCGGAATGCCCACGACGTCGCGGTGGAACTTTGACTTCCAGTGCCATCAAGGGCAAAGCCACCTACTTCATGATTCGGGTAAGCCTATGACTTCCCTAATTATCTGTCTCTCGGGACCGAAATAAAAATATTGTCATGCCGCGTCATTTGTCAGCGTCCTGTGTGGCTGATGTAGACTTAGCCGCAGGACGAAGGAATCTCGTACACGGCGTTGTTCGCACACTTTCCAAAACGTTGTGTATGTGTGACGTTGTGTATGGAACACCGCTGGCCTCTGCGAGTCGTTGGTTCCATAAGCAAAAACTACGTTTAATGAAAAAGTTGCGTAAGCTCACAAGAAAAACTTCCTTCCCATAAAAAAGGCAATGTAGGAGTAAAGGAGTAAAACATTTCAAGCGCTTAGATCTCGCTAAGCTTGCAAGAGATATAACCAACAGGCTGCGGCGGCTGCATTTCCGATGGAGGCGTAAATGTTGTAGGCCAGTGTGCTAAGGATTGGGTGCATGTTAAACAACCCCAGCTGCTCGAAATATCCGGAGCCCTCCACTACGGCGTCTCTCATATACATATGGTGGTTTATGACGTTATACCCCATATTTGAATCAATAACCAACAGGAAACGTGCTGCTCGGAGTGTTTTCTTTAGCTTTAAGTGGAATAATAAAAGTACACAGTGGAAGTGCCTCAGACTGGCAAGCCGACGTTTTGAAAGGAGGACTTGTCTTTTTCAAAGGCGCTATGTAATCCTTGGCGTGTTAGTTTTAAAGGGATGACGTCATCTCCTGTTGGTGGCATGTGTCTCTGTTGATAATCACCATCTGAAAGGCAAAAAATATAAAGCAGTGGAGTGCAGCTCTCGCTTCTCTTCAACTCTGGTCGTAGTGATTCAAAAAAGTTCTCGGAGAGTGGAAAAAATGGCCCCGTATCTGCATGTTACACGGCAAATATCGTCGAGAGACAATATTTTTGCGTCTGGAAAGAGTAATCAAACCGTTTATTTCATGTTCTGCGTATGGAAAATTGTGAAGGGTATTCTGGAGGCGCTGCGTTAGAGTGCCTCGAGCGTGCAGCGGAGGTGAACGAGGGCATCAAGTCACGTCACACATGAGACATGAGCGCCATTCAGTTATCCTACAAAACAAAGCGCTCAGCGTGTGCGCCCGTCTCTATGGTGATAAGATAACACAAAGCGATGCGTAGGTGCCACCACCATGTCGTCTTAGCAAAGCGTTAGAAACACTTGCCTTTTTGTGCAAGCGTCGCACAGTTAGCTCAGCGTAATATACGCTACCGTTCTAAGAATTAATTTTGTATGCCTTTTCTGGTAAAAAGACACAGAATATTGACGTGTTGTTTTGGTGTCTCAGACATGCGGAATAATTCTTCTTAATTGACAATCGCACACATAAAAACGCTGAATCTTCAGCAATATTGGTGGGTGCTCCGGATGAGGTCGACCGTTTGGAGTATCGTTTGATCACCTTGGTGCCGTTTCGGGTAGCGTTACGGCGGACAAACAGGCAGACAGACCAAAATTTTTGCGTCGAAGGTCCCCAAGAAACACAATCGTCGTTAAAAAAACGTAAAGTTGAAACGGTGAGCTGAAAAGTCGTGGCCGCTTCATACACCAGCAAACAAAAGACTAGACCCTAAAGCTTCGGAGCCGGCACACGGTCACCGCGTCCGGCTACCCCAAAGCGTTGCCGACGCCAGTTCCAGCACACCTATCAATGGGACTACAACAAGAAAGCAGTTACAAACAGGGGGAGAAGCAGGCGATGTGCTTTTAAGCGCCAACATGTAGAAGGTAAGTGATCTCGGATACAGTCTCAACATCGCATGTTTAGTGTGGAAGGCCATTGGCTAACATATGCTTTCAGTATCCCTGTAGGTGGCCTGCTCAGCCCAATTGATTCAAGAATTCGGCGGCTTGTTGGCTGGCACAAAGCAAAATTGAGAATGCGAAGGAAATGAGCAATGAGGAGAAAACTCACACACAAAAAAAAAACTGGCAGATAGTACGTACTATGGCAATCGATGATATGCGAAGCACGAATGAGAAAGGTTGACATGTCACTTTAAAATCGGCACAACGTTACGAGGTAGAGGTAAATTATGCCATACGTGACTTCCGTGGCATGATTATCATGCTTAGATGTGTGGTTTACTTTCAAATCTATACACATTAGGTGATACCAAGTTTAGCATATGTGGAGCTAGCGATACGGCCGCGAGCATGCTACGAACGTGATATGTTGTCATGTTCTTACATTACACGTGTGCAGGATTATCATGTTTGCACCAGTCATATACCTTAGTCAATCATTGACGTCACGTAACACCGAATTTTGTATAAGTTGAGCTAGCAAAGCGGACACGAGCGCACCATGAAGGGCCCAATATACTCCAACGTAGCGTTGACGCGTGTGCACTCTGGGCACAGCGACGTTACGTAAGCAAAACGCGAGCACTGTAGTCCGACGCCAGGCGTGACCAGCGTCCTGCGTGAACGCTGTGAGAAACCAGCAACATTTACACATAGAAAGGTGGACAAGGACTATACCGTATTGCTGGCAAGCGGAATCAAATGTAGTTTTTGTATAAGCAACAGAGGCCAGCAAAATCAAAATGTTGCGTTATACCCCGTCTCATTTTACCACACCCCGCCCTATAATAAACAGCGATAAGCGCGAAATACGATTTTTATGCCATAACTATTTTTTGAATTTGAAAGAATATTGATGATTGCAGTAGCTCTGCACTCAGAAGTTGGGATATAAATATGAGGTACCCCGAAGTCGAGGGGTCTTGACACAATCTTTTCCGGCTGCGGTGGCTGATTTTTCAACAGAGGCGACAATGCTATAGGCTCGTGTGATCAGATTTCAGTGCATGTTAAGGAACACCACATGATCAATATTTCCAGAGCCCTTGACTACCGCGTCTCTCATAATCATATTGCCACGTTGACTTCCTCGAGTTTTGTTATCACCCCGTTAGACTACATTCAGCGCAAACCACACCTATGATGTTCGAGAAGCTTCGACGCTTTAGTAGATAGTTTTGTTAAAATTACGCTCACTTCAGGAACGTCACAGGTTATTTGGGAACCTACGTCACCGCTAGCGATAACGCTGTAATATTCGATGGCAAGGGTTTAAATGCCGACACTTTTAGCCGCTTGTCGGTTGATCGACGGCTGACACTCCGTTGGTTACTATCTTTGCAAAAATGCTACTGTAATCCGACTTTCCGTTTACAGAGGCACAGATTCGCCCATATAAACCGTTCACTATTCGAATTACAGTGTGTTCCATTCGTTCACGCCACTATCCCTGTGACATCTAGTGGAGGCGCTGTTTATTTCATGTACCAGACGCCCCCGTCAAACCGTGAACCCAGTCCACGCCGCAAAGAATACACCGACGCCAACAACGAGTGGCCAGTTAGTTGCTGGCATGCAAGGTCTGCCACGGGAGTACGGGCTTTTACCGGTCAAGACTCGGAAGACCAAGACCATGACATTGACCACGGCAACGATGACAGCTGCTGCGCCACAGCCCGTTATCGTGATGCAGCAGCCAAGGGAACCACCAATTTTCCATGGGCCATCGTTTGAAGATCGGGAGACTTGGCTGGAGATCTACGACCGGGTGGCCGCCCTGAACCATTCGGACACAGAAGAGAAGCTACTCTGCGTCTACTTTTATTTTGAAGAGGCGGCTAGGACCTGGTTTGAGTATCGGGAGTCTGCCTTTCAAACATGGAATCTCTTCCGCAGCGGATGCTTGAATACGGTCTGGAGCATTGCTATCAAGAAAAAAGCCGCGACCTTGCTGGAAAAGAGGGTGCAACTCTCGAACGAAAATGTTACAACCTTCGTGGAAGAAATGACGCGACTTTTCCACACTTTAACCATAACATGCTCGAGGAAAAAAAGTTCGTTTGCTCATACGAGGAATCCAGCAAGAACTCTTCACCCGACTGATCCGAAGCCCCCGAAACCGTCCAGGAATTCCTGTCGGCATCAAGATCAATGGAAAAGTCGCTATAAATGCGAACCCGCATGTACAATCGGCGAACGATGTAGGACAATCCAGCTCATCATCCTCTCGGCTCCTACGACCATCGTGAAGCAATACGAGTGAACGTATGGGAAGAGCTGCGTTATTTGCTGGTGTTTCGTGGGTCTTTCAGTGGGTTTTTCGCGACACAGTTGAAAAAAGTCAGAACTGCATGGCAAGGCCCCGAAATCTTGACCACTGAAGGTCACTTAGTAACGCCGACCGTAGTCTGCACAACAAGAATCACCATGAATAACCCGGCTTATCCTGCGAGCTTTAAACTCTTACAAATTTTCTCCAGGGATGTGATACTTGAAATGTACTTTCTTAGTCTACATGGTGCTATCATCAACCTGAGGTTTCAGTCGATCACACTAACCTCAGAAAACGCAATGCCGACGCCCTCAACGCCAGGGAATCACGCATTGCACGCGCTAGAAGAGCAGGTCACCGTGCTGCCTTTCTCCAGCGTCGTTGTTTTCACCGGAGCCGAAAAAGCCGAAAACTGAGGGCGTCGTCGAGGGCGATAAGCACCTACTTCTGACCCGTCAGAGTTTCGTCGCAAGATACATAGCTGAGCTGCATGACGGCAAAGCAGAGGTCGCGCTGACAAACTTCAGTCATGAATATAGGCACCTCAACCGTGGTACGACCGTCGCCCACATAGATGAATTCGTGGAGGCCAGCAATTCATTCGCCATCTTCCATGCTGCCGATGGTGCTTCAACGAATCGATGTGCCGAACCAGATTTCATTGTCAACCCGAACCTATTCAAGCGCAAGCAAGACCAGGCCAAGTTCCTGCACTTGCATTTCAAAGACTGCTTCTCGTCATCATCGCGAATTCGACAAACCCCAGTTGCGAAACATCGCAAGATAGCAAAACAAAGTGCCCGACCAGTTCAACAAAGCCCGTACCAAGTCTAAACGCGTGAACACGAAGCCGCGAAGAAAGAAGTCGGCGAAATGCTACGCGACGACATCATTCAGCCATCCAAGGTTCCATGGCCATCACGCGTGGTATTAGTGAATAAGAAGGACGGAAAACTACGACTTGGCGTCGATTACCACTTCTGAACAAAATCACAAAGAAGGACGTGTACTCTCTCTCACGTATAGACGACGCACTGGACCATCTCCACAACGCGAAGTACTTTTTTTTGTTGG
This sequence comes from Rhipicephalus microplus, assembly GCF_013339725.1. Classification (NCBI taxonomy): domain Eukaryota; kingdom Metazoa; phylum Arthropoda; class Arachnida; order Ixodida; family Ixodidae; genus Rhipicephalus; species Rhipicephalus microplus. The sequence continues at coordinate 109,497,284 of NC_051169.1, forward strand.
ACCTCAAAACGGGCTATTGGCCAATTGAGGTTGATGAGAGAGATCGAGAGTTAACGGACTCTATTACACCAGACGCTCTCTTCGAGTTTAAGGTCATGGTACTTGGTTCTTGCTCGGCGCCCGCGGCGCTCCAGCTCGTTATGGACACCGTGCTGGCTGGATTTGAATGGCCGACTTGCGTCGTGAACTTGGATGACGTCGTTGTATTTCTCTTCAGCTTCGATAAGCATCTCCGGTGCTTTGAAGCGGCACTTCAAGCTATCAACACATCTGCAATTAACCCTGAAGCCAAAAAAGTGCCACTTCGCGTGCGAAGCGCTGTTGTTTCTGGGACACGTGATGAGCAAGTATGAAGCCCGTCCCTACCCGCGGAAAACATACGGCATCGCCGACTTCTCGCGGCCCACTTACAAACAGGCTGTACGCCAATTGCTCGGATTGTGCCCCTATTATAAGCGTTTCGCCAAAATTTTCACAAATCCCCGAGCAGCTAACTCACCTCATGAAGAGCAACGTCGAATTCAGGTGAGAAGCGGGACAAGAGGAAGCATTTCAGGCACTTAATCGACGACTACAAACACCCCCGATTCTTGCACTTTTCGACAAATATGTCTAAACAGAAGTACACTCCACCTCACGCAGCGTAGTAATTGGCGCCATTCTTCTGCAACGGACTGGCGGCGTGAAAATGTTTATCAGTAGGTTAGCTGGTCGCTATACAAAGCCGAGACCACCTACTCCGCCACAGAAAATGAGTGCCTTTCCATCATCTGAGCAGCATCAAAGTTTCACCCCTACCTCTATGGCAGGCCTTTCAAAGTTGTGAGCAACCACCATGTTTTGTGTTAGCTAGCGAACATGAAAGACCCTTCGGGTCGCCTCGCACGATGGAGCCTGAGACTTGAAAAATTTGACGTGACCATCGTTAACAAGTCCGGAAAAACACACTCTGACGCCGACTGCTTTTCTCGCGCCCCCGCCAAAGCACCGCTGCCAGACTGCCTGGATGAGGACAGCTTCATAGGAACAATAACTGCCGATGACTTCGCCGAGAACAGCCAGCTGATCCGGAACTCGGAAGTTTTTTGGAATACTGCGAGGGTAGCAGCACGACTTTTACTTAATGCTTTCAAGAGAGGACTGAAGCCGCTCTTGCGAAACGCAGTTCTTTTGAAGAAGAACGTCTCACCCCTTCGAGCTGACCAGCTTCTCGTGGTTTTCTTCAGCAGTGAGAACAGAAGTACTCGAGGCCCTACAAGCCGACCCGACGGCTGGACACCTCGGTGTTTTCCGCACGCTCGCAAGAACACAAGAAAAGTACTAATGACCACGACTATCAGCCCATGTCGCTCACACCGCCAGGACTTGCTGCGGCTGCCAATGACGAAAGACACCGCCAATTAGGCAAACCGGACTTCTTCAGCTCATCGAGCCACCTCACCGGCCATTCCAGCATATCGGCATGAACACACTGGTTCCGTTCCCGTCGTCTAATTCCGGAAACACATGTATCGTAGTAGCTACTGACTACCCCACATGCTATGCCGAAACAAGGGCTTTGCCCAAGGGCAGTGCCTATGACGTGGCAAGGTTCTTCGACGAGGACATTGTTCTACGTTAAGGAGTTCCACAAGTCCTCATTATTGATAGAGGTACAGCCTTTACGATGAACCTAACTCCGGCAATTCTGACGTACGCCAAGAAGAGTTACCACCATGCAATCGCCTACCATACACAAACCAACAGACTCGCAAAACGTCTTAATAAGACCATTGATAATATGCTGGTTATATACGTCGACATCGAGCCCATAACCTGGGATGAAATCCTTCCGTACGTGACCTTCGTGTGCAATACGGCCGTCCAAAAAACGACGCAGATCATGCCGTACAAGTTGGTCTATGGAAGGAGCCAGGCAATGACACTCGACGCTACGCTTCCAAACGTCGCTCACGAAGAGAACATCGACGTGACTACTTGTCTTCAGAGCACTGAAGAACCTCATGAGCTGGACCGCCTGCGTATCAAGGATCAGCAGGCGACCGACAGCCACCGTTAAAATCTTCGACGGAGCTTCGTTGAGTACGAAGCCCGGGGACCGTATCTGGGTATGGACGCCGATACGCCGACGTGGGCTCAGTGAAGGACTTCTGCGACAGTACTTCCGACCGTACAAAATAGTTAGACATCTCGGCCCACTCGACTACGAGGTTGTTTCTGACCGCTTTACGAACTCTCAACAGCGCCGTGCTCGAGGTGAAGTCGTCCATAAGGTGCGCCTCAAACCATTTCATGCGCGAACCTGAAGACTACCTTTTGTTGTTACTGCTGTACTTATTGTTTATTGTCTTCATTATTGTAATGTCGTCGTTTATTATAGCATCTAGACGATGTCTTTTTTTGATGAAGGCAACGCCACGTTACTTTCCTGAAATTTTGTTATCACTTCTTTACACTACATTCAGCGCAAACCGCGCCTACGATGGTCGAGAAGCTTCTATGCTTTAGTAGATCGTTTGGTTAAGATTACGCCCACTCTGGGAACGTCATGGATTATTAGGGAACCTACGTCGCCGCTAGCAATAACGCTAGAATATTCGATGGCAAGGGCATAAGTGCCGACGCGCTGCGCGGCTTGTCAGTTGATCGACGGCTGACATTCCGTTCGCAGCTATCAGTGCAAGACTGCTACTGTAATTTGACTTTCTGTTTACTGGGCTCAGTTTCACCCAAAAAAACAGTTTCTCATTCAACTCGCACTGTGTTCCATTCCTACACGTTGTGACCCTGTGACAATATGGTGGTTTTGAAACGTTACATCACACATATCATTCAATCAATGTCGGTAGCAGCAGCTAACTTACAAGACTTGCATCCGAGCACTTCAGCGCTCTTTGAATTTCAACCTTGTCGAAATGTGGCTCATTTTTCCGAGTTGCAGTGTTTAGAAACGCAGCAGTCTGGCCAAATATTTGTACGAGTATTTTTTTATATGGCTGAACAGACAAAATATAAATTACTCGTGCACGTGAGAACAGCTTGAGGGGCATAAAGTGCTGGCTGACTGATACATGCTCACGCAATCCACACTCTATACGACAATAAGCTTTACTCACCCCACCACGATAAACAGCTTTTGAGAGGCACAGCAATTGCAATGCGTCAGCGGTGATTTGCAGGGTCCGCTAGTCACGGATCTCAAATATGTTCCAAGATCCTCGATACGCTGTTGAGACCAAGGTAGTACGGTAGTGTGTACAATCGTTTTTTTCTGTGGGTCATCCTAAACGTGCAGTATATATAAATATATTGTTCCATTTCAGTGTCGTTCGTTTCTTTTTCATGCACTGTCCAATGAAATCAAATGGCGTAATTGTTCGTTTGTAATTTTCACTGTTATATTTATTGCAAGAAAAAAAATTTACAAACTTTGAGCATTTTTCTAAAGGTGGGATGACGCACGAACAATTCTCGGACCATCCCGATACTTGTGCAAACGCACGAAGCAGCAACCACCTGACAATATTCATATTTCAGTAATATCAATCAGGAAGACAAGAAATATCAGGTGTAGCAGGAACAAGTAGGCATCGTGTAATGTATAACAATTTAAAACCTGTGTCGTTTAGTGTGTTCAGGCGTCTAAGTGATTATGTTTGCGTTGAAATCAGCATTTTACAAACACTTCGCCAATCTGACTGCATCTATATGAAGAACATGTAAGAAGTAATCGGTATCCCTATGTGTATATTCTGTGTGTTGCCATGTTCTGTGCCTCTTCCCTGCCATGTTTCGTGCTATTAATGTTTTCTTTTGCCACACATGTACAAATTCGCAACCATGCTTATCTATGTTTTTTTGTTGTATCAAGCGTACACAACCTGTACTGCTTCAATTTAAAATGCCTCTATTACTTGTGCATTATTAGTGCATGGAGCTTCAAGAGACCTGTCGCTTTTTTTCTCACTCCATTCACCAACACTGAACACTGTATAGGAAGTACTTCTTGCTGGCCTAGTTGGATCTTCATACTGAGGGAAACTTCTAGACACCCAAAACACAAGAAAAAAGACACAAAGACGCTCTTTCTTGGTGTGTCTTACTTCTTGTAATGTTTTAGGCGCCAAGAATTTTCCCTCTGAGCCCTGTCTTGCTGGAAATAAAGTTATTATTATTATTTTAATATAAATATTGTGTGATTAAATAACTTAATTATTATTTTTAATAATAATAATAATATTACTAGTATTATTATTGTTATTATTATATTATTATTATTATTATCATAATTGTTATTATTATTATTATTATTATTATTATTATTATTATTATTATTATTATTATTATTATTATTATTATTATTATTATTATTATTATTATTATTATTATTATTATTATTATCTAGAAGTAGCAAAACTATGGACAGCCGTGACTGAATTTTCTGTAACCTTCGCTGTAATATCCGGTAACGATAGTAGAGCGATGAGGGCGAAGCTTATTGATAAGGTTCACCATCGTGCTCTAGACTATACTGTGGGTAATAGCGTGCAAGTGGAGTTGATGTACACGGCTGAAGCAGAGATCAAACAAGCCAGTCTATCCATGTAACTCGGACACCACTTGCAATAAGAGAGGTAATTCCATGCCATTTAGAACGAGCAAGAAATGACACACGAGAAGATGTGGTGGCTGCTGGAACAGCTTCTCTGAACTGCCACTTTTACGGGTGTGGCTACCCTGCGTCTTTTTGCTATTCCGCTATCTTGTTTATCATCAGTGGGTGGCTTGTGCAGGCCCTCTCTGTGCTGTGGTCTCAACACGAACAGACTGTGCGAAATATGTCCTTGGAGCGGCCTTTCATTCGGCGTTTTGTGGAGTAACGTGTGATCAGATTCAAAAGACATAGCTGCCACCTTCACTAAGTATAACATTACAATTTGTAGCTAAGGCATTTATTGTTTGACCTTTGCAGTGAATGGGAATATTTTTCTTGGGAAGTAGTCTTTGTGTGGGCGCACCCTTCTAGCCGGTTTCGATTGAAGCAATTTCATATTTTCGAGAAAGAAGTGATTCCCATGACAAAGCCCTCAACAATTTACTCTAATATATAGGAGGTAATGAAATCAGGAGAGCAGGAAAGACAGTTGTTCGCGGTTTAAACTCGACATTGCACTTTGAAGATTTGGTCCTCTAGCTCACTTTATACAAGAAAAATAGCGCACCTACCGAAATAAAACACAAAATTTCGTCACGCGCTTTTCTTATTTTCAGTTTTGTTCAATTTGAATTTTTCCCTCAAACCCTGAGTCAAGAATGCTCAGCGCAAACTGCGAATCTTTGCTTGGAGCGTTTTGTGAAGACTGCCCACTAGACGCGAACACTCGAGCTTTTGCCAGAGCTTGCGCTACCGTCGGAGACACAAACTGCGATAAGGCTGGAATATTCGACGAATAATGCATAAATGCAACCGCGCTTCACTGCTTGTCAGTTGGTCGCCGGCCGACGCTCCATTCGTTGCTATCAGAGCCCGTGCATTGCTATGATCTGACCTTCATTTTCCTGCGTAAAAGTTTGGCCGAATAAACAGATTCATGTGAACATCAAGTGTGCACCCTTCGTACACGTCGCGATTTCGTGACGACTGGTGAAAACGTTGCTTCATTCATGCTAAGGACGTCCTCGTTAAGCCACGAACCAACCCAAGCGGCAATGAGGACACTGAAGCAAACCTACAGCAGCAAACAATTTGCAGGCAGAAGAGACTGCAACCAGACTTTGGGCCCTTTCCTGAAACAAGCAGCCCCAGATCAAGATATCGACAGCAGCAACAATCACCACCACCATGCAGCCTGTCCCAAGTGTTCTTCAGCAGCCCAAGGAGCCGCCAAACGTTCCGTGGATCGTCAGTCGAGCCTGGATAGCTGGATTGAGATATACGACTGAGTTCCCACCTTAAACCGCTGGGACCCCTAAAAAACGACGCTGCTTCTAGCTATACCTTGAAGGAGCTGCAAAGACGTGATTTGAAAACCGGGAATTTACGCTGCGCACCCCGGATCTCTCTCAGACGAACTTCTTAGGCACCTTCACGACCGTCGTTCACAAGGAATTGGCCTGCATTCTGTCGGAAGCACAGGTGCAAATCTCTAGCAAAAACCTGGCCGTCTTTGTCGAAGAGATAACTCGGCTCTTTTCTCCCGCTTACCCCGCCATGGCTGAGGAGACGAATGTCCAGTTCTTGAGGCGAGGGGTCAATCAAGAGCTGTTTGCGGAACTTCTCCAGAACCCGCGCGAGGCTGTCAATGAATTTCTTACCGAGGTCATGGGTATAGAAAACGCACTTGAGATGCAGAAAACTCAGTACAACCACCGCGCATCAATCAACTGCACCGAAGCTTTCCCAGCACCAACGACCAGCGTCAGACCCTTCAAGTCATTGAATGGAGGGAGCTGCGCGAGCTGTTGGCTTCGACGCAGCCTCAAGCTAATTCGATTGTCGGCATATTCCACAAAGACGTTCGGCAGTCGCTCGGGAACCCCGAAGCACCAGTTCTCGATGCGGAAGCTGTGATCTATGCCACTGCTCTGCACTGCACCTCGCCAACACGCCCGTGTCAGGACACTGGCCGGCCGCAGTTCTACCGCGAGACACCACCGCAGCTACTACTAACGCCATGCCGCCCATCTATCGGCCAGCGCTACGCTTCCAGGAAGACTGACGTCTGGATTGCCGTGACCACCACCCACAGTGCTACGACTGCGGTGAATCCGGGCACACGTACTGCCACTGCCAGTACCGCCAGACTACGTGGTTTCGCCATCGACGCGCCACGTCCACAGTGAGGTGACATACCACTTGGCAAACCCGACAATTTTGCCGGAGTGCAGACACTCTCCGGGCCAATTGTCGTTCACCCTCAATCGACCGCGACATGTCACCACACCGTCAGCAGTACACTGGCTAAAACCGAGGCCAGCCACATAGCCCGTATAAGAAAAAAATCCCAGCTTCCGCAAAGGCGAAGCAATGAATGCAATAGGAACAATTTCAAAGGTCGCGCGCACAATGGAAAGCAGAACGAAACGTGTCCCGCGTTTCTCGCGCACAAATTAAGAACGAAACGTATTTGCAGGTAGGAATGCATGTGAATAAGTGTCTGCTTTGTTACTTCGCAAAGTCTGAAAAGCATACGCTTTTCTAAAAAGTACACTGCAATGATTGCAGTGACTTTGTGCACCCGGTAACTACAGCAGAATTCTTCCACATAAATCCCGAGGCCAGCCAAGGCATACAATCTTTCCCTCCTCGTCACCGCAAGAAGAGGGCGTGGGAGGAAGAGCCGTTCCCCTTCTCTAAGCTGGGCAAAGTGCGCGTAGGAGATTAGAGCACGCGTTGCTGCACAATGTGGCTACGTGCGCTCTCGGCGCCATCTTTCTGGTAATGCTGAAAACACAGTAGGGGTGAGTGGCAGATCTAAATAGCTTCAGAATGGACAATTGGGCAAAATGGTTCACTTCCATTTTAAATGATATAAGTGCACCAACTCGCCCCCTACAACTGATTCTCCCCATTCCTGTTTTCATAGCGCTAATATTCGTTTAAGATAAGATATAAATAGCTTGCTGTTTGAAAGATGAAGAGCGTTTTCCGGGGTGGCTCAGTGGTTTACGCCTCGCTTTCACTATGCAGAGGTTCCTCGATCAATTCCGCGCGCCGCAGTGCTTTATTCTGGATTTTTTTCTTTGTTTCGTTTTCATGTATATAGATACGTATACATATACAGTGGATGACATCGACGCCGACGCCTACGACAAAATCCATCCGAGAGTGTTCATATAATTGCTATCCCAATAAAACGATTGGCAGAAACCGATGAAGGTGCGGTTGCTGTTCGATGAACTACTCAAACTTCTCCTGGAGCGAAGATGACGATGGGAGGGTTAAGAAAATACCGTGCCCTTAACGCAGTTCCGACGTCGACACTTCGAGGCCATTAGAAGACTGCACGACCCAACGTCAAAGAAGTGGTAAAAACCTTCGTAGCCGCAATCCTACGCCATGACCCAACGGCGATGCGATGAACTAGTGGCCCTGACGACGGCCCTCATCGAAACCAGAACCGACTGTTTCTTCATCAGTGGGACGTTTGCAGTAAAGTCTAAGGAAGTTAGTACCACGTGGGAAGACACCGAAATTCATTCGACGAATTGTCACCTAGTCACTGGCATGAATCTGTAAAGCAAAAGCCACCATTACCAGCCAAATCCCCCTCCCCAAGCTTTGTCCTACTAGAGCGTTTTTCCAAAGTTGTCAGCCTTGGTGTGGACTTCTTAAGCTTCTATTGTGCCGTCATCAGCCAGAGAACGAACTCGATAACATTATTAGGCGAAAAGTACAACCACATTGCATGCCGCCAGAAAGCCAAGCCTTGAACGGGCCGAAAGAAAAAGTTGTCATTCCGCCTCACTTAAGCGTCATCACTTGCATCGTCACTCCGAAACCAGAAGGCTTCGCAGGTGTTGTTGAAGGAAATCAGTACCCATTGGGCGGACGCGATATTTGCGTCGCGAAAATCATCGACGAGCTGCGTACAAGAAAGTAGCAGTGATGCTCATGAATTTTACCAGTGAGTACAAGCACGTCAACAAAGGCAGAACAGCTGCCTACAACGAAGGAATACGTAAAACCAGCAACACTTTTGCTTTCACTGTTTTTTTCGAATCTACTTCGATGACGTCAACGCTTCAAACAGGGTCTGACGTTAATTCGAGCCTTTCGATGCATAACCGAAAACAGCTGAGAAACCTGCTCCTGGAAGACTACAAGTGATTTTAGTAGTCGTCAAGACTTTGACAGACCCTGTCACGAAACATTGAATCGCAACAGAAGACGATGCGAGGTCACTTCACCTGAGCCCGTGCAGAGTTTCAACGTGGAAACGTGAGGCCAGAAATCAAGTTAACAAAATACTACGCGACGACATTATCCAGCCTTGAAAGAGTCAATGGGCCTCACCTGTGGTGTTAGTGAAGAAAAGGATGGAACAAAACGCTTTTACGTTGCCAATAGGCGTCTATAAGACCACAAAGAAGGACTTGTACCATCTCCCACATATATACGACGCACTGTACCGTCTCTACAACACCATGTACTTTTCTTCGATCGACACCAAAATGGGCTATTGGCAAACTGAGGTTGACGAGAGAGATTGAGAAAAGACGGGCTTTATCACACCAGGCACCCTCTTTGAAATTAAGGTTGTGCCACTCGTCATTGCTCAGCGCCTGCCTCGTTCCAGCGCGTTATGCACACCGTGCTGGCTGGATTGAAATGACAGATTTACCTAGTGTACTTTGATGACGTCATCGCACTTTCCTCCAGCTTCGACAAGTATCTCCAGTGCCTTGAAGCGGTACCTCAAGTTATGAAAAACCTCGGAGTCACCCTGTAGCCAGAAAAATGCCTCTTCCCGAACGAGGAGCTGTTGTTCTTGAGACACGTGATAAGCAAGTATACAGTCCGTCCCGAACCGCGGAAAACAACCAACGCCGCTGATTTCCCACAGAACACTGACAAGAAGTCTGTACACCGATTCCTCGGATAGTGCGCCTATTACAGGCGTTTCAGTAAACGTTTTTCACAGATCACTGAGCTGCTAACTCACCTCACAAAATTCAACGTTGAAATGAGGTGGGAAGTGGCAAAACAGTAAGCATTTTGGACACTTGAACTACGCTTACAAACACCACAGATTCTTGCGCGTTTCGACAAATACGCCGAAACAGAAATACACAACGAGGCAAGCTGCGTAGGAGTCATCGCCATCCTTGTGCAAAGTACTGGCAGCGTGGAAGAGGTCATAAGGTATGCCAGCCAGTCGCTATCCAAGACCGAAGTCAACTATTCCACAAGAAAAAAGGAGTGCATTGTCATAATCTGGGTAGCATAATGTTTCACCCCTACTTTTACGGCAGGCCTTTCAAAGTTGTGTGTGACCACCACGCCTTGTGTAGGCTAGCTAACTTGAAAGACCCTTCGAGTCGCCTGGCACGATGGAGGCTACGACTTGAAGAGTTCGACATGACCATCATGTGAAACTCAGGTAAAACACATTCTGACGCCGACTGCTTGCATCGTGCCCCCGTCGAACCACCGCGGCTCGACGGCCTAGATGAGGACTGATTCTCAGCAACAATAACGGCCGATGACTTCGCCAAGCAACAGCGAGCTGACCCGGAAATCAGAAGCCTTATGGAATCTCTCGAGAGTAGCAGCATGACTGTTCTGAATGTTTTCAAGCGAGGACTGGAGTCGTTCTTCTTAAAAAGCGGAGTTCTCATAAAGAAGAACTTCTCGTCCCTTTGAGCCAGCCACCTACTCGTGGTTCCTTCAGCACTGAGACCAGAAGTACTCTAAGCCCTACATGACGAGCCAACGGCTTGACACCTCGGTGTTTACCGCACGCTTGCAAGAACACAAGAAAAGAACTAATGACCACGGCTATCAGCCGACGTCACTCACACCGGAACTGCCGCGGCTGCCAACGACAAAAGACACCGCTGACTAGGCAAACCGGACTTCTGTGGCTCATCGAGCCACCTCACTGGTCGTTCAAGCACATCGGCATGAACTTACTGGGGCCGTTCCCGACGTCGAATTCCGGAAACACATGTGTCGTAGTAGCTACTGACTACCCCACATGCTATGCCGAAACAAAGGCTTTGCCCAAGGGCAGTGCCTAAGACGTAGCAAGGTTCTTCGACGAGAATATTGTTCTACATCACGGAGTGCGACTGGTCCTTAATACTGATAGAGCGTACCTGGCTCCGGCGATCCTGAGGTACACCCAGAGAAGTTACCACCGCACTACTACCTATCATCCACTAACAAATGGCCTCACAAAATGTCTTAATAAGACCATCGCTGATATGCGGGTTATGTACGCCAACGTCGAGCACATAACGTGGGATGAAATCCTTCCATACGTGAGCTTCGTGAACAACACGGCCGTCCAAGAAACGACGCAGATCACGCCGTACAAGATGGTGTATGGAAGGAGCCAGGCAACGACCCTCGACGCTGTGCTTTCAAATGTCGCTGACGAAGAGAACATCGGCGTCACCACTTACCTTCAGCGCGTGGACGAAGCTCATAAGCTCGACCACCTGCGCACCAAGAATCAGCAGGCGACAGACAGCTGCCGTTACAATCTAGGACCAATATTTGTTCAGTATCAGCTCGAGGTCGTGTCTGGGTATGGACGCTGATATGCCGACGTGGGCGCAGTCAAAGGATTCTGCAACGGTACTTCGGACCGCGCATGTTAGTTCGGCGTCTCGGCCCACTCGACTACGAAGTTGTTCACAACGGAAGTACGAACTCTCAACAGCGCCGTGCTTGACCTGAAGTCGTCCATGTGGCGCGCGTCAAACCATTTCATGCGGGAACCTGAGGACTGCATTTTGTAGTTGTTGCTGTACTATTTTTTATTGTCTTTATTATTGTACCTTCGTCTTTTGTTAAAGCATGGGGACCATGCCTTTTTTAGAAGAGGGGGGGAGGAACGCCACGTTACTTTTCTCAAGTTTCGTTATCACCCCGTTACAGTATACGTTCAGCGAAAACCACGCCTACAATGTTCAAGAAGCTTCGAGGGTTTCGGTTGATTGTTTGGTTTAGACTATGCCCACTTTGAGAACGTCACAGATTTTTCGGGAACGTACGTTGCAGCTAACGGTAACGCTAGAATACTCGATGGCCAATCTCGCCGATGGAGAGTATGAATGACGACACGATTCACCGCTTGCCACTTGATCGACGGCCGACGCTCCGTTCGCCACTATTAGTGCAAGACTGCTACTGTAATCCGACTTTCTGTTCAATGGGCGCCGTTTGCCCAAATAAACAGTTGATTATTCAACTCGCAGTTCTTTCCATTCATCCACGTCACAACCCCGCGATAATATGCCGAATTTAGGACGTTACATCTCGCATATTAATCATTTAAATTCGGTAGCAGCATCTCAATAACATCACTTACATTTAGGCACTTGGCCGCTCTTTTGATTTCAACCTTGGCGAAATGTGGCTGTTTTGGCCGAGAAGCAGTGTGTAGAAATGCAGCAGCCTGGCCAACATTGTGTACGAGTGTTTTTTTGCACGGCTGAACGTAGTGAAGAGACAAAATTCGAATTACTCGTGCACGTGAAAACAGCTTGATTGACATAAAAAGCTGGCTGATGGATACATGTTCTCCCAATGCGCACCCTGTACGACACTGAGTTCTAATCCCACCGCCACCATAACAACCTTTGAGAGGAACAATAAATACATTGCGCCAGCATCGATTAGCAGAGTTCGCTTGTCACGGATCTCAAATATGTTCCAAGACCCTCCATACTCTGTTAAGCTCAAGGTAGTACGGTGGTGTGTATAATTTTTTATATGGGCCATCCTAAGCGCAGAGTATATAAATATGTTGTTCTATTCCAGTGTCGTTCGTTCCCCTTCTATGCACTGTCCATAGGAATCAACTGGTATAACTGTTCGTGTCTATTTTCACTGCTATATTTAGTGAGAGGAATAAATGAAAACACTCATTCAGCATTTTCCGCAAGATGGGATGACGCACGAACGATTCTTAGAATCATCCCGATACTTGTGCAAGCGCACGGAGCATCAATCACCTGACATTAATTCAATAATATCCATTAGGAATACAAGAAATAGTTACGTATACCAGGAACGCGTAGGCGTTTTCAAAATTATAACAACTAAAACTTGTGGCGTTTAGTGTGTTCAGGCGTTTAAGGGAACATGCTTGCGTCGATGTCGGCATTTTACAAAGACTTTGCCAATTTTACTGCATCTCTATAAAGAGCGAGCGGGAAGTAATTTGATAACTCTACGAAGAAAGTACCTTACAAGCACCATAGGGATATACTGCGGATCAGCAAGCAGATAGTATGACACACTATCTCTTCATAACAGTGCTTTGCATTTTTCTTCTCATTGGTAAGTTGTGACTGCCTAGAAAACAATCAATAAGGCTGCAAGTTTAAGTAAAAGTTAAAGATGCATTTTAGGCTCATACCATCTTGAACAGCCTGACTACGTCCACTGCAAGACAAATGCCTCTGCCATGTTCCACCACTCAACTCGGTCCTGTGCTTGCTGCTGCCATGTGATACCCGCAAACTTCTTAATATCATCGACCCACCTAAACTTGCGTCTGACTAAACCACTTACCTTCTATAGGAATACCAGCTAGTCACCCTCAATGACCAGCGGTTATCTTGTCTATGCGCTACATGCTCAGCCAATTTCCATTTTCTCTTCTTGATTTCAGCTATAATATCCTAAACCCCAATTTTTTCCCTGATTCACTCTGCTCTCTTCTAGTTTCTCAAGATTACACGTACCATTTTCCTTTCCATTGCTCGCTGCGTCACGCTCAATTTCTGCTTAAAAACTGTCGCTAAAAAGTTTTATTTGCGAAGAGACGTTATTTGTAATAATTTTTAAAAGAAATACTTCAATTCTGTCAATGCTGAGTTTGTGCAGACGAATATGTAGCATGTATTAGTACGATGTTTCACAGCAATCTGTTTGTAGTCGTCTTTAGTGTAGCGTTGCGTCCTGCTTAGCTTACTGTGAGCGGAGGAAGACACGTGTTTCCACTGATAGTTTCTCGGTATGTCGTGAAACCTGATCGTACAGTTTTCTCATGCCCAAATATTAGCAGCACTCGTGAAGGCTCTTCCACTTTTGACTGGTGAGTGAGGCCGCAAGGGACGCGTCGAGTGGCTTCGTTGGGTGTTCTCGTCCGCTGCGTGCAGATCTATAGAAGGTGCCTGAAATTATCAGAGTTGACGTATACTGATGTATGTCCTGACGCTGGAGTGTGTGGCGGTCTTTGGGTGAGATGTGCTCTTCGCGAAATTTTAGTGGCAGTGCTATCGCTGCTTCAATTACTACTTCTTCATGGTGATTCTCATGAGGTGTGCACTTCAATGGCTGGTGAGTGCTAACACAAAATTTTCTTCCTGGATAGGGTGCTGGATCAGTGAAGAGCACTTCCTAGTCACTGTAGTAGGTTTTGTTTATTCGTTGTGCCCTGGGTTTTCGCCTTCCTGTGTATTGATTGATTGTGGGGTATTACGTCCCAAAACCACTATATGATTATGAGACACGCCACGTAGTGGAGGGGTTCCTGTGTATTGTCGGCTGCATAATTCACGAGGCGATGATGAAATATCCACTTGCTCATACCCTTAGTGGAATTTCGACGCGGATGTTCCACTGTATATGGCATGTGATGACAAGCTCTTGGCAACCTTTCCATTCGTGTCGGCCCTGGCAGTTTAATATAGAAAAACGCGCCAGTTCGCACGCCTTACTCCCACGGGTTCCACGAGCATGTTATGCATGCTTACTTCTATATCGTTGCTGACGCTGTTCCAGGCAATTGCCTCATTGCACATTTGGACGTCTCGCACCAAAGGGCCTTGATCTTTGCATTCAGGGGCGAAGCTCCTTATGGCGTGGGTCTGTCGCGTATCCAATTGTATGTATGTATGTATGTATGTATGTATGTATGTATGTATGTATGTATGTGTGTATGTATGTATGTATGTATGTATGTATGTATGTATGTATGTATGTATATGTATGTATGTATGTATGTATTGTAAGACAGTAGCAGCGTTGGAGTCTCGACGGCGTTTATGAGGCCGAATCGTCTGATCAATCCTTTGAACGAAGACGACGTTTTTCGAGATGATGATTATATACAGATGAAGAAGATGAAGGTCAAACGTTGTCAATATTGTGCTTACACTAATTTCCCCTCGCGCGGAAGCGACCAATTAGGCCGCTGTTTATGACGGTGGCATACGGTACACGAATGGTTATAGGCGCGACACGTAAACAACATCTGTACCACGAAAACGGCTGTCGGGAGGCATGACAACAGGGGTTACTCGATAGTTAACAGAGACGTCTGCTCGACTATAACGTAGGGGCCGATGAAACGTGAGGGAAACTCATCACACAGGCCGGGAACCTGCGTTGGGGTCCAAAACAGTACTTCGTCTCCAGTATTGAAGTGAACTACGCGGTGGACGCCATCGTAGCGAGTCTTCCGCTCTTGTTGGCTTGCCTCTGTATTGAGGTGGGCGCATCGGCGACAATCGGCCAGGCGAGAGATTAAGTGCTCCCTCGATGAAGATGACGAGTTCACAGGGACGTCAGAAAAGGAGATGTCAAGCGAACATGTTGGTTGACGGCCATAGACGAGAAAGAATGGGGAATAGCCATGGTGCGATGCATAGCGGTATTGTACGCAAAAGTCACGAATGGCAGGATGGTATCCCAGTTGGTGTGGTCGGCGTTGATACACATAGATATCATGTCGGCCAAAGTTCGATGGAAGCGCTCTGTGAGGCCGTTAGTCTGGGGATGGTAGCTGGATGTCGTCTTATGAATCGTATTACATGCGTGGAGGACTTGTTCGAGTAGTTTCGAGAGAAACGCTTTGCCGCGATCGCTCAATAAGATGCGTAGTGCACCATGTCTTAGAAAGATTGCCTCCAGAAAAAATGTGGCAATGTCCTCTGCTGGTCCTGAAGGAAGCGCAGCTGTTTCGGCGTACCTTGTTAAGTGGTCAACTGCTGTGGCAATCCAGCGCTTGCCGCTAGCTGATATTGGTAGCGGTCCGTAGAGGTCAATGCCAATGACATTTAAGGGAGTGTCAGGACACGGAAGAGGTTGTAGAAGACCGGTCGGGGAGGAAGTGGGTCGCTTACGGCGTTGGCATAGCGAGCATGACGCAACACATCGCGCTACGCAGTTGTAAAGGCCAGGCCAGGCAAAACGACTGTGGATGCGTTCATGGGTTTTTTGAAAACCGAGATGACCAGCCTTGGGGTCATCGTGAAACACCTCCAATATCTGCGCCCTTAGGGAACGAGGAGCAACAGGAACCCAGCGCTGTCCTTCAGGGTAGAATACAAAGCGGTAAAGGATTGAGTTTTCTGTCTTGAAGTTCCGCAGCTGTCGATGGGTGCGAGCGTTAGGAGGACGAGAGGAGCCTTGAAGGCGCTGCATTATAGAGCGACAGTAAGTGTCGCTGCATTGGTGGGATGCAAACGTGTCGTTGTTGAAGGTAGAAAGAAAATCGACTGCGGCGAGTGAATGAATTGACGGAGGCACTTTGATGGGTTCACTCACAGTTGGTGACAGGCCTGGAGTGCCTGATGAGGATTGTAAAGGACAGCGGCTAAGGGCATCGGCATCGTTGTGTTTCTTGTCGGATTTGTAGATAACGTCAAACTCGTATTCTTGGAGACGAAGTATCCAGCGACCGAGACGTCCAGACAGATTCTTCAACGTCGACGGCCAGCACAAAGCGGTGTGGTCAGTGACGACGGTAAAGTAGCGGCCGTGAAGATAGGGTCGAAACTTCTGAATGGCCCAGACAACGGCAAGAGACTCCTGCTCAGTGATGGTGTAGTTTTTCTCTGCTGCTGTGAGGGTGCGACTTGCGTATGCGATCACACGTTCGTCATAACGCTCTGTTCGTTGCAGAAGTACAGCGCCGAGTCCGTGTCCGCTGGCATCAGTATGGAGGAGAGTGGGTGCGGCGTTATCGAAATGAAACAGCTCTGGCTCAGACGTGAGGGCACGTTTCAAGGTGTCAAAAGCCATTTGGCATTTGTTCTACCATATGTATGACGCTCCCGAAGAAAGTAGTTGGTGAAGTGGCGCATCAGTGGTGGCGAAGTCTCGTATAAAGCGCCGGAAGTACGACGCAAGGTCAATAAAGCTTCGGAGCTCTTTGACGCGTTGTGGCACCGGGAAGTGAAGAACGGCGGTAATCTTGTCGGGATCAGGCCGAATTCCATCTTTGTTGACGAGACGTCCGAGTACTTTAATACTTTTGCTAGCAAAGTGGCACTTCTTGGTGTTGAGCTGAAGGCCATCAGCTGCGAGATACGTCAAAATTTCATCCAGGCGCTGCAAGTGCTGTTCGAATGTTGAAGAAAATATGACGATGTCGTCAAGGTAACATAACGATGTTTTCCTCTTAAGGCCCCGCAATACAGTGTCTATCAGTCGTTCAAACGTTGCTGGCGCATTGCAGAGGCCGAAAGGCATGACGTTAAATTCGTAAAGCCCATCGGGTGTGGCAAAGGCAGTTTTTTTCTTGTCATCCTTGTGAATTGGAATTTGCCAATAACCGGAGCGCAGGTCAAGGCTCGAAAAATATTCCGCTCCTTGTAAGGAATCTAAGGCATCATCAATGCAAGGCAAGGGATATACGTCTTTTCTGGTTACTTTGTTTATTGCGCGGTAGTCAACGCAGAATCGCACCGAACCGTCTTTATTTCTTACGAGAACGACAGGTGACGACCAAGGGCTTGAGGAAGGCGGACGATGTTTTGCTTGAGCATATAAGCAACGTGCTTGTCGGTGATCTCGCGTTCGCTGGAAGAAACACGGTATGGTCGACGACGGACAATAGAAGCTCCGTCGGTATGTATGCGGTGAGCCACCGCAGAAGTCTGGCTTAGAGCAGTGGAATGTACGTCGAAAGAAAATTTATGCTTAGACAACAACGCCAGTAGTTCGTCTGCTTGAGGGGGAGTGAGATCCGTGCTGATGGTATTGACGAGAGCCGTAGTTGGTGGAGCATCTGTTGGTTTTGAACGTGATTCCACCAGACTGGTATCCGAAGCCACTACAGAGATAGGTTGTGTGTCCACGCTGGAAACTACAACAGTGCCCTTGGTCAGCATAATCGGCTCATTTTTGATATTCAGTACTGCAAGAAATGCGGTGCCGTTGGAGAAGAGGACAAGACTCGATGAAAGTGCAATCCCTCTGGATAGACAACGGGCCGATGGACTGACTAGGACGTCACCGTGGTCAATGGAGTCAGACATAACCATGATAACGTGCTCGCGGTTAGGTGGCACGAGGAAGTCATTGGCTGTTCGTAGCCGGTCACGTGATAATTTCAGGTAAATATCATCCACCTCTCGCATATGTATGAGTCGTTGTCGACAAGAGATGGAAGCAGCAGCATCAGAAATAAAGTCCCATCCTAAAATAAGCTTAAAAGCACAATAATCCAGCACGGAAAACTGAATATGATGCCGGATTTCATCAATGAAAACTCTAATGGTGCACTGTGCTGATGGCCATATCTGCGAGTCATTTGCGCTACGTAAGAGAGTGCCAGTATAAGGTGTGGTAACCTTACGTAGACGAGTACACAAATCCGCATGAATAACAGAAATAGCAGTTGTGCCCACCAATGCCTGAACTGGTACCCCTTCCGCATACACTAATAACAAGTTGTCTGGGCCCTCTGGAGGTCTTGGTGTTTGTTCGAGCGATGCAGCTTTCCCTCTGAAAACTGCACCAGCTAGTTTTCCGAGTGGTAGTCAGAAGTAGGTACAGCCGGTCTCAGAGGAGATGTTGAGCGTCGTAGAGGTGAAGGGGACCGGCGGCGTCCGGGATAGCAGGGGCGAGGTGCGGCGAGTGGAGAAGTCGGAGAGAAGGAACGTGTCGTAGGGCGTAGCTGGTACTGGTTCGGGGATGGCTCTGAACTTCTTTCGTAAACATCGTAGCCACGGCGTTTGTCCTGTTGGCGCTTGCGGCAAAATCGTGAAATATGGCCCCAAATGCCACAATAGTAACATATTGGACGAGGCGAGCGCCAGGGGGCGTAGTGTGCTGGAGCTGTCACAGGCGCTGGTACTGGCGCTGGGACAGGCAAGTGCGGTGCAAATGCTGCTACGTTGGACTGCGCAGGAACAGGATGCGCGTGCTGAACCAAGGCAGGTGGCATGGCAGTGACCTGCGCATACGTCATGGGTGGTGTTGGTGGCGGCGTAGTGTTCGATGGGAGAGCGCCGGCCTTAGATGAGAGCTCCTCTTTGATGATGTCGCGCAGACCGGCAGACTCAGAGTGAGGCCGAGGGGCGGGTGCACATGACAACCCATGCGCTTGAAGTTTCTCGCGAATCAGAGTGCGAATCAGTGCGCGCAAATCCGCATCCGAGGAAGGCCGGCTGTCACTGGCGTCTGGGTAGTCTGGATGCAATCGAATGGCTTGAAGTTCATCAAGATGCTGACATGTCGTGATGACGTTCTGAACGATGGTGGGGTTTTTAACAGCCAGAGCGTTAAACGCGACATGGCCTATCCCTTTGATGATGTGGCGAACACGATCAGCTTCTGTCATCGCCGAGTTCACGCGGTGGCAAAGGGCAAGGACGACTTCAATGTACGAAGTGTACGCCTCCCCGGGAAGTTGGTCACGCCCATTGAGCTTTCGTTTTGAAACTTCGGAATGGATGTTCGGTTTTCCAAAAATCCTACGGACTTGTTGAGCAAAAGTAGGCCAATCCGGGAAGCTGCTCTCGTGGTTAAAAAACCACGTTTTCGCGACGTCGGACAGATAGAAGGCAACGTGACGAAGTTATTGAGGCTTATCCCATTGGTTATAAACACTGGTCATGTCGTAATCTTTTAGCTATACCTCGACGTTGTCGCGTGGAAGACCACAGAAGGTGGGTGGGTCGCGCTACCGGGCGTTGACAATCCACGCAGAAATGGTTTTTTGGACAGGGATGCTGGATATTCCGGGCAGCGGTTCTTGAGCCATGAAAGCGGACGGGGGAAGCAAGCGGCGACCCGAACGAAGCTCCAGGGGAACATGACGTTGGAGAGGACTTGGGGATCCAAGCACCTCCACCACTCTGTAAGACAGTAGCAGCGTTGGAGTCTCGACGGCATTTATGAGGCTGAATTGCCTGATCAACCCTTCGAACGAAGACGACGTTTTTCGAGATGATGATTATATACAGATGAAGAAGTTGAAGGTCTAACGTTGTCAATATTGTGCTTACAGTTTGTATGTATGTAGCCCCCGGTGGCACATACTCACTCCAGAGCAGGTTTGTGCAACAGTGGTTGCGTTATGGGAGATAGTACTTGGAGTGTTCGCTAGATGGACGCACGCACGGACGGACAGACATGCAGCAGATGGACGGACGGATAAATGGACGCGCGGATGTATGGACGGATGGGCGCACGAACGGACGGATGGATGGACTCACAGACGAACGCACGGAAAGACGGACGGAGAGACGGATGGACGTAGGATTGGCGCACGTATCTTCGCACGAGAGAGGTGAAGCAAGAATAGGCAGTTATAGTTTAGCGTTAGCGTGATAGCGCAGGTTAAGAGAATGGCGTTACCGTGCAGCAAACGTTTGTTCTGGGCAGCGTCTTATAGTTTAGCGGATAGAGTTTACGTGGTTTACGTGCCCAAGCTGGGATGATGGCACTACCTATTAGATAGTTAACAAGTTGAAGAACAGTAAATATGAAAAGAAAACGAGAATGTTTGCCTATGCCACCCCGCGAAGCATTGTTAGAAGTTTTTTTAGTAATAATAAAAGAAAATCAATATGAACCACGCACCAAACACGAAAACATTTAAGTTGCTGATTTGTTTACATCGATCTTGTAGTTAGGTCTAGACGCGTTTGAAATGGGAAGCTATCTCACAAACTACGCCAACTAATCCGTAATACTCGGTCATCGAAGCGAAGTGAAGGCAAGCGAAGCCCCTTTGAACAGTCGTTTGCTGTGAACAAGGTGAATCTTTCAACAACTACGCCAAAATCACTTCGAAGCGGGCGTCTGAGAGTGCCGTCTTGTTTACGTACACGACGTACACCTACGCTACCACGGTGACGTGAAATCAGAAAAATACCGCACGTACGGGAAGTGGTAAGAGTGACATACGTATCTGCGCATGCACACTTCGATTGAGGTATCACGGTACACCCGGTATCCCGGTAAGCCCGGTATACTATAACTCTCTAATGAACGGGCGGACAGAAGCACGGTAGGGCTGACGGACGCTTCACCCCACTCATCATCATTCCCTCCGTAGATATGCTGTGATTTTGCACCACTTTTTCCGCGAAACTTTATTAGACAGTGCCGTATGATCTCATAAATGACGAATGCTTGTAGAGTTTGCCGCCATTCTGCGAATTTCTTCGCTATTGCAGTCTTTGAGCGGACTGAGAATACCTAGAGCCAAGATGTTTCTTTATATTAGGGCTAAGAAACACGCTTGATGCCATTATATAAATTTCTACAAATTACGGTATGCAAAAAGTGTCTTATCAGTTACTGTTACAGTTAAATAAACTCTATTTTGCAGGCATTGAAGTTACAAACATTATGCTAGCAAAGCTCCATGAATTTTCGAATAATTTCAACTTATACAGCACATCATTAGCCTTTACATTTTTATGTGTATTATGCAGTGTATTGCCATGTTCTGAACCTCTTTTCTTTTGTGCTCTTAATATTTTTGCCATATTTGCACAAAGCTTTTGCGACCATGCTCGCCCATGCTTTTTTTTGTTCTATCAAGTGTACATGACCTGTACAGCTTCCACTTAACATGCCTCCATTACATGTGCATTATTATATTTTTTAACGAAAGTTAGTTACTGCGACCATTTTAGATATTCTGTCCCCACCACTCTCTTTGCCTATTGTAGCGGGGGGGAGGAAGTTTAGTCAAGCGGCCTGTTGCTTTTTCCCACTTTCTCCATCAACACTGTTTTGAAGGTACTTGTTGCTGGGCTAGTTAGTTAGTCATACTGGGGAAACTTCTAGACTCCTAAAACACCACAAGCAGATAGACACACAGAGATAGATGGAATGACAGAGCGAGTATGTGGGTATAGTAGAAAAAAGAAGAGAAAACTAAGCCCCGTAACTGTCTGCATCAGCGTGCGACACCTCAACAGAAGCTCACAAGGAATGGGGGTAAGGAAAGATTCAAAAGACAGGGTTAAAGGTATAGAGAGAGAGAGAAAGAGAGAGAGAGTAGCGCAAGGATAGCAAGCGACAACAAAGATGAAACACGTGCACAGGAGTCTGAGGACGGGAAACCACTTGTGAGAGCTCTTGTCAGCGTCAGGAGGGGGTGTAGGACCAACTCAGTCGGCCAGAGCTGCGCTGTCGTCAGAGATCGCGATGGCACCACCGGTCGGCATGGAATCCAGCGAGTGACAGATAAAGACGCTCTTTTTCGGTGTGTATTTCTTCTTGTGCTGTTTTAGGCGTCTATAAGTTTCGGTCAGAACACTGTAATGGTGAAATAAATTGTTATTAGTATTATTACTATTATTATTATTATTATTATTATTGTTGTTGTTGTTGTTGTTGTTTTTGTTATTATTATAGACAAATCACAGTTATATGGACAGTCTTGATGGATTTTGCCGTTACCTTCATCGTAATATGCGGTAATGATATTACGACGAGGATGATGGCCCTTATTGATAAGGCTCACCATCGTATTGTAGGCAAAAGCCATGGGTATTAGCGTGCAAGTGAAGTTGATGAACACAGCTGAAAAAGAGACCAAACAAGCCAGTCTATGCGTATAACTCGGACACCCCTTGCGATAAGAGAGGTAATTTCCCGCCATTTTTAACAAGCAAGAAGTGACACACAAAAAGACGTGGGGGCTGCAGAAAAGAGGAGCAGAAAAGACAGTAGCTCGTGCTTGCAACTCAACAACGCACTTTCATAATTTGTTCCGCTGGCTTTATTTACAAAAATAAAAAAGGCGTCTGCCCAAATAATACCGAGAATATTGCCACGCGCGTTTCTTATTTTAAATTTTGTTCGGTTTGTTTATGCCCAGAAACCCTGGGTCAAGAATGCTCAGTGCAAACTGCGACTCATTGTTTGGAGTGTTATAATAAGCCTACCTGCTGGACACGAACACTCGAGCCTTTGCCAGAGCTTGCGCTACTCTCGAACAGACAAAATGTGATTAGGCTGGAATATTCGACGACACATGTATAACTGAAACTACGCTTCACTGCTTGTCAGTTGATAGCCAGCCGACGCTCCATTCGCTGTATCAGTGCCCGTGGGTTGCTGAGATCTGACCTTTGGTTTTCTGGCCACAAGTTCGGCCGAATAAACAGTTTGATGTGAACATCAAGAGTGAGCCCGTCGTCCACGTCACGACCTCGTTAAAACTGGTGAAAATTTTGCTTGATTCATGTTCCGGACGTCCCCGTTAAGCCACGAACCAACCCAAGCGGCAAAGTAGACATAAAATTCAACCCCGAAAAGCAACCGACTTTCAGGCAAAAGTAACTTCAACCAGTGTGTGGGCCCTTTCCTGAAACAAACAAGCAGCCGCGGATTGCGATATCGACAGCAGCAACGATGACCACCCCCATGCAGCCTACCCCAATCGTTTATCGGAAGCCCAAGGAGCCGCCGAACATTCCGTGGATCGTCAGTCGAGCTGGGATAGCTGGATAGAGATATAAGACGGTTTTCCCGCCTTGAACAGCAGGGACCCCTAAGAAGAACGACGCTGCTTCTACTTATACTTCACAGACGTTGTGAATACGTGGTTTGAGGAGCGGGAATCTACGCTAAGAACCTTAGGTGTGTTTCGGACGACGTCCTTGGGCCCCTTCACGACCGTGGTTCACAAGGAAAGGGCCTTCATCATTTCGGAAGCACAGGTGCAAATCTCTAACGAAAACCTAGCCGTCTTCGCCGAACAGTTGAGTGGACACTTTCCCCCCGCTGACCCCGCCATAGCAAAGGAGACATAACTCCAGTTCCTTATGCGAGGGGTCAATCAAAAGCTTTTTGTGGAACTTTCCACAACACGCCCAAGGCTGTCAATAAGTTTCTTACCGAAGGCATAATTATAGAAAATACACTTGAGGTGTGGACAACTAAGTAAAATCACCATGCACCATTCAGCTGCGCCAAAGCCTTCATAGCACCAACGACCAGCGTCAGACTATTCAAGCCTCCATATGTATGCATAGGTATGTTGTGGAAGGAGCTGTGCAAGCAGTTAGCTTCAACGAAACCTCAAGCTAGTTCTATTGTCAGCATTGTCCGCAAAGACGTTCGGCAGTGGCTTGGGATCTCCGAAGCACCTTCACGGTGCTTCGGAAATCCCTAGAAAAAGAAGGAGAAGCCTGAGCAGGAAGCTATGAGCTACGCCACTGCTCTGCTTCGCGCGGCTCCTACACGCCCACGTCAGGACACTACCCGGCCGATGTTATACCCGAAGACACCTCCGCAGCTGATACTGACGCCATGCAGCCCACCTGCCGGCCTGTGCTCCGCTTCCAGGAAGACTGACGGCGGCATCACCGCTGACCACCACCCGCGGTGAAACCGGGCAAACATACCGCCACTGCCCCTACCGCCAGATTGGACTACGTAGTTTCGCCTTCATGTTGCCACGTCCACACTGTCGTAAAATACCACCTGACATCGCCGACAATCTTGCCAGAGCGCAGAGGACACCCGAGGAAGTTCTCGTTTATCGTAAACCAGCCGCTACACGTTACCATACCGTCAGCAGTACAGTGGCCAAAACCGAGCCCAGTCACCTAGCCCATATCACAAAAACTAAGGCCGGCAACCAATGGAGGTTCGATTGCTGTCCCTTAAAGTTCTGGAAATCCTCCTCAACCGCCGATAACAACGCGACAAGGCCTCAAAAAACTAGCGCACCCCAAACGCAGTTTCTACGTCGGCACTTAAAGGCCAGCAGAAGACCTGACTACGCGACGTCGCAGAAGTTGTACAAACCTTCGTAGCCGCAATCCTAGGCCATCACCTAACTGCAATGCGATGAACCAGTGACCCTGACGACGGCTCTCATCGACACCAGAACCGACTGTTTCGTCATCAGTGGGACGTTTGCAGCGAAGTCGAAGTTAGAACCACCTGGGCAGACACCAAAATTCATTCGACTAAATGTCACTTCGTTACACTGGCATGAATCTGTACAGCGAAAGCCACCATTACCAGCCAGATTCCGCCACAAGCCTTGTCCTACTGGAGCGTTTCTTCAAAGTTGTCAGCCTTGGCGTGGACTTCCTAAGCTTCAATTGTGCCGTCATCAGCCAGAGAACGAAGTCGATAACACTATTAGCAGTAAAGCACTACTGCCCTGAACACCACCAGTAAGCCAAGCCTTGTATGCGCCGACAGAACAAGTTATCAATACGCCTCACTCAAGTGTCATTCTTTGCATTGTCACCCCGAAACCAGAAGGCCTCACCAGTGTCATTGAAGGCAATCAGTACCCATTGGGCGACCGCGATATTTGCGTCGCAGAAGGAATCCCCGAGCTGCGTAGAAAAAAAGTAACACTGATGCTCATGAATTTCACCAGGAAGTACAAGCACGTCAGCAAAGGCGGAACAGCTACCCTGAACGAAGAAATACTGAAATCCACCAACACTTTTGCCCTCACTTATTCCTTCAAATCTACTTCGACAACGCCAATCCTTCAAACAGCTTTTGACGTTAATTCCGACCTTCCAGTGCACACAAAAAAAAACAGATCAGAACCATGCTCCTGAAACACAGGAATTGCTTTAAGTCATCGTCAAAAATTCGACAGATCCTGTCACGAAACATCGAATTGTAACAGAAGACAATGCCAGTTCACGCCATCAGAGGCCGGACAGAGTTTGGACGTGAAAACGTGAGATCGTAAATGAACAAGCTGACAAAACGCTACGCGATGACATTATCCAGCCTTGAAAGAGTCAATGGGTATCACTGAGGGTGTTAGTGAAGTAAAGGAGGAACACTATGCTCCTGCGTTTACAATCGGTGCCTCAACAAGATTACGAAGAAAGGCATAAACTCACTTCCCAGAATAGATGAGGCCCTTGATCGACTGCGCAACGCGAATTGCTTTTCCCGGAAAGACGTCAGGACATGTCACTAGCAAACTGATGTAGCCGAGCGAGATCGAGAACAGACTGCTTTCACTACACCAGATACTCTCTTCAAGTTCAAGGCGATGCCCTTTGCTCTTTGCTGAGCTTCTGTGATGTTCCAGTGCGTTATGGACACCTGTTAGATGAATTCAAGTGGCATACTTGCTTTGTGTACTTGGACAATGTCGTCGTGTTATAGTCAGGCTTCAACGAGAATCTCTGGCGCCTTGAAGCTGCACTTCAAGAAATGCAGACCCCAGACTCACTTTAAAGCCAAAAAATGGGCGCTTGGCATTCAAAAAATGTGTTCTTTTCGGACATGCGTTCACCAAATTCGTAGTAAACTGACCCGCAGAAGACAACCGCTATCGCTGCGTTTCCACCACCAGCCGAGAAAAATGCCATGTGCCAACTTAATTATCGGGCTGAGCACCTATTACAGGCGTTTTGTAAAAAAACTTTGCCCACTTCTCCGAGTCCTTACTAACCTCACAAAGAGGGACGTCGAGCTCAAACGGGAAACAGCGCAAGCTTTCTTAGAACTAAAACAATGCCTCCAGACACCGCAAACACTTGCTCATTTCGACCAAGACGCCAAAACAGAAATCCACAACGATTCAAGTAGTGTAGGGCTTGCAGCCATCCTCTTGCAGAAGACTGACAGACTTGAAATGGTCATCAGTGAGGCACGCTGGTCACTATCTAAGGTGGTAGTCTACTATTATACAACAGAAATTGTGTCTTGCCATCATTTATGCTACCTCCAAGTTTCACTCCTACCTCCATGGCAGACGCTTCTAAGTTGTGAGCTATTACCACGCCCTCTGTTGGATGGCTAACTTGAAGAACCCGCCAAGTCACATCGCGTGTAGGAGTCTGCGACTTCAGGAAATCGATATTTGCCGTCCTTTCCAATGCATTTCTGGGGTTTAACGTCCCAAAACCACCATATGGTTATGAGAGACGCCATAGTTGAGGGCTTCGGAAATTTTGACCACCTGGAGTCCTTTAACATGCACCCAAATCTGAGCACACGGGCCTACGACATTTCCGCCTCCATCGAAAATGCAGCCGTCGCAGCCGGGATTTGAACACGCGGCCTGCTGGTCAGCAGCCTAGTACCATTGCCACTAGACCACCGTGGTGGGGCTGTCCTTTCCAAGTCGGCCCGATTGTACTCTGACACTTACTGCCTATCCTGCGCCCCCGCTGACCCACCATCGCAGGACAAAGAGGACGGTGGCTACTTTTTGAGGAATCTATGCGTCGAACACTGCAGAAGAATCGCAAGCCGACCTTCAAATCAAGAGCCTCGTGAAATACCTCGAGGGCAAGGCTT
Organism: Rhipicephalus microplus; assembly: GCF_013339725.1. Taxonomy (NCBI): domain Eukaryota; kingdom Metazoa; phylum Arthropoda; class Arachnida; order Ixodida; family Ixodidae; genus Rhipicephalus; species Rhipicephalus microplus. Next base: position 109,524,459 of record NC_051169.1, read on the forward strand.
CCGTGTTTCTATACGTATTCATGAGAGGACTGGTGTAACGGCATCATCGTCAAGAAAAGCTTCTCACCACATCGGACCAACTACCTCTTTGTAAAACTTTCGGCGTTGCATCCAGATATTTTGGGTTTTATAAATGATGCCACCACAGCAGCACACCTTTCATTCTACCGCGCACAGGTGAGGATACAGGACAAGTATCACTGGCCCCACCTCAGTGTTGACGTCTAACACTACGTAAAAAGCTGCCGAGGCTGTCAGCGACACCATACACCGCCCACTAGGCTTGCCGGACTTCTGCAGCATATTGAGCCACCTCATCGATCGTTCTAGCAAATTAGCATGGAACTACCGGGACCACTTCCGACGACAAATTGATGAAACAAATAGGTCGTCATAGCTATTGACTACCTCACCCGCTTCACGAAGAAAGGCGAGTTTCCTTAAGACAGCGCCACCAAGGTAGCAAAGTTTTTCGTCGAGTACACCATCCTGCATCACCACGCTCCAGAGGTATTTATGACCAATTGAAGTAGGGCTTTCACTGCTGAATTCGCTTCGAAAATTCTGGCACGCTTCAAAAGAAGCCATTGCTGGACGAAAGCGTACTACCATAGACCAACGGCCTTACCTAGCGGATAAACTAGACAATCACCGACATGTTGGCAAGTACGTTGACCACAAGGCGTGTGACTCCATCCTTCTGTAAGTGATCTTCGCATACAACACGGCGGTGCAAGAGACGACGCCGATGTTGCCATAAAAGTTGGTCTGCCGAAGGTACTCGACGCCAAGCTGCCCAACGTCGCTCACGAAGAAATCCTTGACGTGACTGGCTACCTCCAGAGCGCGCCGAAGGAGCACGACAATGCGCCCGCCTCCGCATCAAGAACCTACAGACAATCGACAGCCGCTAGTGCAATACTCGATGACACTTCACGGAATACCAACCCCGTGACCGTGTGTTGGTGTGAACGCCGAAGTCGACTGAGTGAAAATCTTTTGCAACGGTACTTCGGTCCACACAGGGTAGTTCGACGTCTCGGCCTACTCAACCTAATGGTTGTTTCTGATGGCCTCACGAACTCTCATTGGCGCCGTGCACTACCTGAATTCAGTCATGTCGTGCGTCACAAGCCGTTTTATACTCGTTAACAAACCTAAGAACTGGATTATTTGTTGTTGCTCTGTGCTTCATTGCCTGTTATTCCACTTTTTATTGCTGTTATCTTAATGTTCGTGTATTTTTGCTCATGTACTTTATCAAGCATCGCCACGATGGCATTTCTGAGGGGGCAATGCCACGCGCGTTTCTCAGTTTCACTTTTGTTTGAATCCGTTTTCGCCTGGCAAAGTCTTGTTCAGGAATGATTTTCGCAATCCGTGCATCATTTTTCGGGAACGTCCGCGAACATCGCAGATCGTTCTGTTAAGATTGCCTGCTAGACGCGAACACTCTAGACTGTTAGAAGGCATGTGGGAAGATCAGTAACATGGCTTGATTCTTTGACAACATATGCAAAAATGCAAGCGCACTTCACTACTTCTCAGGTGATTACCGACGCTCTTTTCACTGTTATCAGTGCTTGTGCGTTGCTAATATTCTGACCTTCCTGTTTTCTGGCCACAAGTTCAGCCAAATGAACAGTTTTATTTGAACCTTGAGTCTGGTGTCCTCGTCTACGCCGCGACCCCGTGACAAGGTACACAGGAAATAACACAAAATAAGTTTTACTTTTGACAGAAATGTTAATAAAAAAAGAGCGAGAATGCTGAATGTATATTATAAATACGTAATAGATTCACAATCTATATGACCAACGAAAGCGCATTGGTACGGTTTGTACGTATTTGGATTGTTTTTTTAACTTCGAACACACTATCACTCTTCAATTTTTCCGGGAAAATTCCTGGCGTCTTCTTGAACACAATAATCTTTTAGAAAAATAAGTATTCGTTCGAATAATAAAGAGATGCCTGCAGTTATGGGAGTGAGTTTATATATGTAGCAGAAACAATCTACTTGCTATATCTGAACCAGTCGGAGAGGAGCAGCTTATGGTGCATTTCTATTCAAAACATTTCGCATTCACCGATCTGTATACGAAAAAATCTCGCATATCAAAACGAAACGATTGATGATGGAGCTTGCTATACATTTTGTATAGTATACATTTTGTATAATATTTATTTTGTCCAAAAGCCAAATTACTCATCACATAAGCTTGATGAAACGTTTTCCTTTTTATTCTAATGTCTTTGTGATCCATTAGGTACAAAAAGAGAGGATCCTGAAATATAGGATGTAGTGGAAAATTCGAGAAGGACCCTGACGGTGAGCCCACGCTGCAGTCGCATCGCAAGTCCTCCACGCCGCCACCTTGGCCTCTGCGTCGTTCGTAGTAGATAACAGTATAGACGCACACTGAGGCAAGTCCTGCCAAAGAGAGAGCAAGAGCACCGAGAACAAGCGCTCTGTATAGGTGCGGCCGCTTAGCGGCCTCATCAGCAGCGGCATGCCATCTAGTGAGCGCTCTCGAAACGAAAACAACACTGTGCCTCCAGCGGGAGCAGTGAGCACTACACTACACACCGGCACAACGACATGACAGAACCTCCCCCCCCCCCCCTGTGTAAGGAGCAAGCTCCTAAAACTCTTCTCCACAGGTACGCTCGCACTTAAGGTATAGTCGAGGAATGATCTTCCTAACTAAATCAGAGTGAATAACTGATTATTGCCAAGTATACATAATTGAGTGGTACGAGGCACCACGAGCGCGTCCTGTTCTTCAGAAGCGTCTGGTATTATCTCTTGACCCCGAGTGTAACTCGTGATGATGTTTATATGAGCCGGGCCCACAGGTAGTATACTAGGCTGGCTCGTGATTGCCAGACGTGGCGCCGAAACCGAAAAGGGAGAAAATGAAATTTTCTTGTCACATCACTCTCACGCCCCTACCCGCAAAGGGGAAGGGAGAGAGAGGAAGCGCGTATTACATATGTTTTGGGGACGGAAGGAAGTGCACATAGTCACTTATGTTCCGAAGCGCCTAGGTTGACGTACAGCTCATCCGAAACGAGTGGTGCAGAAACGGGTAATTCAACAACACGGCTCATTGGCCGTGTCGTTCAGCGGTTGTCTCATGTGCGCTAGTTTTAGTCACTCCACACAGATGACTTTGGATTATCCACAATTTTCAATAGTAAAACGGTTTGCGCGGCGCCGAAGCACCTTCAATAAGCCGTCGTATGGTGGCTCGAGTAGATATCTGATTGAGTTCTGGCGCAAGAACACGTGTGTTCATTGATATAAGTATTTACGCATGTACACAAGGGTAACCCGGTTTGCGCAAGTTGGCGTGGGACGAAGGAGGTCCATCATTGTTTGCAAGCGTGGCATGTATTGAAGATAGTCTGGCAAAACTTCATCTTAACTTGTTTGTATACAAACTGACCAGGTACCCGAAGGGCGGTTTTGTAGAGCAACTCTGTGCTCGTGCACTTAGTGTCACTTTTGAGTGCTGTTCACGTGTCAAGAAGCACGAGTGTGAGTACTTCGGTCCATCGGGAGAGTTCAACGTATGCTGGCAGATTTCGGTTGTCTGTGCATTCGTCCCACCAGTTCGTTGACTGCTGTTCTACAAGCTGTTGTGTGGATTATGATATGTGCCGAAGAGGCTATGGAGTTACTTGAAGAGGGAACACTCTAAATGATATTCACGCCCAGTCATGACGGTGAACGATGTTCCGAAGCGGTTAATCTCTGTCTACAGGAATGCCTTGGCGACACCCCAGTAGACACATCTCACGTAGGAGTAGCTTCAGGCAGGTGAGTTAAGTAGTCGACACAATTGAGAATGTAGTAGCCATTTTCTAAGTAGAGCGTATCGGCGACAATACAAAAACAATTGTTCTATTGATTCTATTTTTCCTCAGAATGCGCAGAGGGGTGATATTGTCTGACCAGCTCTGTGTAGATACAGGTTTGGGGAGGGGGGAGACACGACATCGGAATTTCGTAATTAAAACTTCGAGCTTTCTGGACTGGCTCCATTGGGGTCGCCTTCGAAACTTGATGTGATTATATTCTGTCAATGTAGTTACTTATTCTATCAAATCAGGGCAGATTGCTGATTTTCGATATCTTATTGCAGTAATATAGTCAAAGTCTGGCAGTATAGATAAAATTGGGCCATCAAGCGCAGCTCGTGCGAAGAAATCGGCCAGTTCAATTAATCTTAATTCGCAGTGACCCGGAACCCGCAGTAACTTCAGGAGTCTCAACTGCGGTGATATTAATGTCCTGAAAGTCCTTAGAATGCGAGAGTTCTCAGAAACTGTCAGAGCTGCACAAGCTGATAGAGATTCCGTCATTATGACTGCGTTGTTTTCATTTGAAGAAAGTTTTCGAAGAGCAAAATAATTGCAATGAGGTCCACTTCAAAAACAGCAGTAAATGCGTTTTTAAGGGAACTGAAGTCACTTTAACCGTTTTTAAATGCGAAGCAATTCTTAGCGAACTTCGGCAATTTTGTATCTATCTATCTATCTATCTATCTATCTATCTATCTATCTATCTATCTATCTATCTATCTATCTATCTAGCCACCTAGGACTTTTATCTCTCCTGGCCGTTTCAATAAGAAAATCGATATCAAACTTTGTATGGTATAACATGACTGTAGGATGAGTATAGGTGACTAGTCATGAAACATGAAAATCATAAAAATGTATGTAAATATTGTCATAATTTACATTTTATAGTTTTGCTGCTCTCGCGACGGTTTCGTTCACTTGTCGTATTGAAAAACTGATATGATATGACGTGACAGTCCATAACGTGGAAATAAAGACATGTTTGTCATGCAACTCAGGACTACACGCCACGCCCATGGTGCGCTCATGGTCGTTTTGTTAGATTCACATATACCAAAATTGGTATTGTGGGACCTGAATTGAATAAAAGGTATCTCACTGGCGGAAACATAATAATCATGAGATGCGTGTAACGTAAGAAAATGAATACATTCCACGCTCATGATGCTTGCAGTCGTTTCGCTAGTTTAACTTGTACTTAATTTAGTATGAGTTGACTCCAACGGGTGACGAAGGTAAATGACACGTCCAAACATGATAATCGTGATAAGCGTGTAATGCAAAACATTACTACATGCTCCGCTTATAGTGCGCTCGTGGTCATTTCACTTTCTTCACATATACCAAATTTGGTGTTTCCTAGCTTCAATGAATGACGAATGTGTATGACCTGTGCGAATGTCATAATCATGACATGTGTGTCATGTAAGAACATAACATACTATTTTCTAGATGTGCTTGCTCTCGACCGTTTCGCTTCCTTCACATATACCAAATTTCGTATAACGTGACGTGAAATCAAGACGAAGGTAAATGAAACGTCCAAACACAATAAACATCACATGGTTGTCATGTAAAACATCATTACATGCTACGTTCATAGCGCGCTTGCAGCCGTTTTGACAACTGCACATATCAAAATTTGGTATCACATAGTGTAAGTAGACGACGAAAATAAGCGACATGTCTAAACATATTCATCCTGATATGCGTGTCATGCAAAACATGACTACATGCTACGCTCATAGCGTGCTCGCGGCTGTTTCGCTGGCTCCACATATTCAAAAATTAGTGTCACGTAACGTGAATAGACGAAAAATAGATAAATGACATGTCCGCACATGATAATCATGGCATGGAAGTCATATCCGACATAATTTACGTTCACATCCCATTGTTGTGCTTAGTTTAAAGTGACATATCAAAGTTCCCCATTCTTGCTTGGCATATCAACGGTTCCTTCTTTACGTGGCATCCGCCGATTTTTAATGCACTTATCTCTCTAGGCACCTAACTTTGGGTGTTTTCTTAGTTGTCTATTTTCATGACAAACACCTTCTTTGCACATAAGGATAGCACTGTATAACGAACATGATTGTAATGTATAGCGTGGCAAACTTTTCGCAGAAAAGTCTTAAGAACATATTTCTCAGTCATGAGTTACACTCAACAGTGTACCATGAGGCATAGCTTGCGTGTATAAGCCACAGGTTGTTTTCAGTTTTTATTATAAAGATAAGGTGATAATAAAGTTTAAAAAATCTTTATGCAGTAAAATTTTTTATGATTTGTCAAATAAAATCTGGTGTTAGTATTGTCGGCGTTGTCAGTGACGAAAATACTGCAGACCTATAGCTTTAAAAATGTTGCTAACACCACACTCACACCCGGATATTCTGCATGGAAGTCAAATACTCCTTCACAGAACTACGGAAGTGCTAAAAACTGCTGACGACAAAAACGTCTCCATATCTGCATGTTACACTGCAATGTCGTCGAAAGACGATAGCCTTGCGTCTGGAGAGAGTGAACAAAACGTATATTTCAAGTTGTGTGCAAGAAAATCGTTAATAGTATTCTGGAGACGCTGCGTTAGAGTGCTTAGAGCGTGCAGCAGAGGCGAACGAGCGAGTCAAGTCACGTCATGGATGGATGGATGGATGGATGTGGCTGTACCCTTTAGATCGGGCAGCGGCTAACGCCACCTAGCCGTAATACTTAGTGAACTAACCATTACATTTATCTTTTTTTTTCCTTTAAATAATGAAGTTGAGGATTCGTACTTCGCAGTGAAGGGTTTAATTTTCACTCGTGCCTTGACTTTGGCCACCAATCAGATAACCTCCTTCTAGTTAAGTCTACCCGCTTAAAGTCTATTTTGCCCTCGCTGTCCCTGAATCCCAGTGCTTTGAAAAACTCTGCGCCATCATCCTGAACTATAGGGTGAAGCCCTTTACAGAACATTATCAAGTGTTCGGCAGTTTCTTCTTCCTCTCCACACGCACTGCATACTGTGTCGACCCCTTCGTATTTGGCCCGATATGTCTTGGTTCGCAGTACTCCCGTCCTGGCCTCAAACAGTAGAGAACTACCCCGAGTATTATCATAGATCCTTTCCTTGGCAATTTCCTGCTTAAAAGTTCGATAGATCTCTAGTGCGAACTTCTTAATCATGCCATTTTCTACATATTGGTCTAAGCTTCCTTCACCTTCTTCTTAACCGATAATTCTTTTTGGTTTGGCCCCCTGCTGTTTTCCAAGTATTTACCAGTCAATTGTCTGTTTCGCTTCCGCCATTTTGTATCAACATTCTTAATGTACAAGTAGCTGAAAACCTTCCTAGCCCAACGCTCTTCCCCCATTTCTCTCAATCGCTTCTCAAATTTTATCTTGCTGCTAGCTTCCCTGCCCTCAAATGATGTCCATCCCATATCACCTTGTACTCCCTGATTTGGTGTATTCCCGTGAGCTCCTAAAGCAAGCCTAGCTATTCCACGTTGCTTAATTTCTAATCTTGCTTGAACTTCTGATCTCATGCACAAGACCGCATTGCTGAACGTCAGCCCAGGAACCATGACCCCTTTCCATATTCCTCTCACAACATCATACCTATTGTAATTCCACAGTGCCCTATTTTTCATGACTGCTGCATTCCTGTTACCTTTAGTCGTCACGTATATTTCGTGTTTTCTCAGATACTCGGCCCCATTGCTTATCCATACGTCCAGATATTTGTATTTATCTGTTATCTCTAGCGTGACCTCCTGTATTCTAAGCTCACTACCTTCGTTGTCATTGAAAATCATGACTGCTGATTTTTCCCTACTGAATCTAAAATCTAACCTATCTCCCTCATTACCGCAGATGTCCATCAATCTCTGCAAATCTTCCTTGTTGTTGGCCATTAGCACTATATCATCTGCGTACATTAATGCTGGTAGTGCCTGATCAATAAGTTTTCCTTGTTTGACTAAAGAGAGGTTGAAGCCCAGTCCACTTCCCTCTAATTTTGCCTCTAATCCTTGTAGGAACATCATGAATAATAAGGGTGACAGGGGGCACCCCTGCCTAAGCCCCCGTTTTACCTCTGCCGGCTTGGATACCTGTTTTTCCTACTTTATAACTACCTTGTTACCTTTATAGACACCCTTTAAAAGATTAGTGACTACATGTTCCACGCCTAGTGTGTCCAGTATTCCCCACAATTCCTCTTGAACCACGCTATCGTACGCTCCCTTGATATCCAAAAATGCTAGCCACAGGTGCCTGTGTTCTTTTTCTGCTATTTCGATGCACTGCGTCAGTGAGAACAGATTGTCTTCCAACCTACTGTGTTTCCGAAACCCATTCTGCAGTTCCCCCAGCACCCCCTCATCCCCTATTCCACGCCTGCAGTCTTTCCTTTATAATCTGCATCGCCAGCCTGTAGACCACTGATGTCACTGTTATAGGACGGTAGTTGTTTATGTCAGCTTTGTCCCCCTTTCCTTTATAGATCATGCTCATCCTGCTAAGTTTCCATTCATCGGGAACTTCACCATCGATTATTATTGTACTCACTGCCTCTCTCAAAGCCTGCTTAGACTTCGGACCTAATGTTTTTATCAGCCTAATTGGAATGCCATCTGGGCCTGTTGATGTACTACTAGGAACCCTTTTCTCAGCCCTTTCCCACTCTTGTTGTGAAAATGGAGCCATTGCACCACTTGATTCGTCTTTGTCTATTGTGGTGCATAAAGTACTTCTTTGTTGAAATTTTTCTGTCACCCTTGTTCTTATATATTGCCGCGTGCATAGCTGCATTTAGCGGCGAGATAGCAACGACAACGAAGTAGGTGGTTTTGCTCGAGAGGCGCAGCGCAGGCAAGTGAAGAAGACGACAATCCTAGCGGCCTTCTCTGAGAGCGTCTTTATAAGGTTACCCTTGTTCTTATATATTCAATAGCTTCGTCCTCTTCTAGCCTAGCACCTTGGGCTGTAGTTATAAAGTTCTGCTCTAGGCTCGTCTCATTTCTTAGGAAGTTTAGATGGTTCCAAAATTTCGCAGCTGCCTTTCTATCTTTTTTATGTACTTCTGCCAGCCACTGAGCTCTCTTCCTTCTAATCTTTTCATTGATCAGAAGGGATGCATTCCTTCTACAGCTTAGAAAGGTTGCCCATTTTCTTTCCACATCATCTGTCGGTTCACCCCGCTGCTTAGCATGTCTGTGTTCCCTAGAGGCTTCCTGACGTTTTGCTATGGCTCTCTTAACTTCCTCATCCCACCAACTTTTGGGTTTGTGTCTTCTTTTCCGGGGTGACTTGTCACGCGTCTTAGCAAGCTCTATCTCAAAGAGTCTAATTAGATTCTTGTATGTTCACACTGTCTTATTATCCTCCGTGATTACTTTCTCAATTTGTTTAGTGGCTATTTCAATTTGCCTTTCTGGATAAAAATTTTCCTGTAGTTGCTCATCTTGTCTCCTTCCCACTTTCACTGCTCTTCCAAAACTTAGCTTGATACGTTTGTGATCGCTACACAGACTTCTGTAGCCACCTTCATCTATGTGCATTTCCCTGAGCTTATCATACACCCTATGTGACATCAGTGCATAATCTATCGTCGACTGAAGGCTTCCTACCTCCCATGTTATTTGCCCTTCACACTTCTCGGTACTGTTGCAAATGATCAAATCAAGCCTTTCACACATATCCATGATCATTTTGCCTGTCGGGTCGGTATACCCATCTATATCTTCTATGTGCGCATTCATGTCTCCTAGTATAATTTTCTCTCACTCTCTTCCTAGCTCCTGAATGTCCTTTGATATACACTCTACCATTGCCTGGTTTCCCTCTCTGGCCTTTGCTCCCGTCCACAAGTACACGAAACAAAGGAGTGTCATTTGACCTGCCACTTTCCCTTTTAGCCATAAATGTTCCTTGCACTCCTGCTTGACCCTTTGCCAGTCTGTACTTTTATGAATGAATGCCCCAATACCACCCCCCCCCCCTTTCATCTGCCTTCTGTTCTATTACAGTACTCCCACGCGTAGTCCGGATTGTTCGGAGGTTGTTTCATGTCCCTGAGATGTGTTTCTACAAAACCGTATACCATCGGCCTCTCTTCCCTTAGCTGTTCTTCTATCTCTTCCCACTTCAGCCTGTTCCTACCACCCTGCATGTTAATATACCCTATGTCTGAATTGGCTCGGCGCTCGTGGCTACGTCTATTTATGCCCCGGACTCTACGTATCTTAGATATTGGTGCCACTTTGGAATCGTATCCGTCCATACCACCTGTCGAAGAGTCTCCCTGGTTGTTTTCCTCGTTACTAGCTATCCTGCACCCCGAAGGGCTCGCTTGCCCCCCAAAAAAGCTACTGCGCGTCCTGCAAGTCGCCAACCCACCTCATGACCTAGCCGCCCATCGAAGCGAATTCTGTCTCGTTGAAAACCCCCCCACCTATGCACCTCTCTGTTTATTTCCACCACCTCAAAGCCTTTCTCTCGACTCATCCGCCAAATCTCTTGGTTTGCGTTGACCACCGCTCTTTGCAGGATGCTATCACGCACCGGTACCTCCGGTATCGTGCATATCACTACCTGCACCTTAGGAGAAGTGGCGCGCATGTCATCGACGCCTTTCGCCAGTGTGGCTGCTAGTCCTGCTGCATCTTCATTTAGGACATCGTTTAAACCACCTGAAATTATCACGAGGTTGCGTCTATCAGCTGTCGTTTTGAGCTTTGCGCTCGCTTGCTTCATGACTGCTTCCAGCTTGCGTCCTGGGAACGCCCCTACTGCAACCCTCTTGTCACCTCTTACCCTCTCTTTGATGGCTTCTGTGCATCGATTTAAATTTGAGTCCCCGGCGATTATCACATGCTGTGACTTTTCCGCTGGAGCGTTCTGCACCTGGGGGCTACTTGCACCTGTGACGCCGGCTTTTTTGTTCCCTTCCTGCCCCACCACTACCTCGCTGAAGCTGGGCCTTGCGACAGTTGAACCGGCTAAACCTGTTTTTTCCAAGCTTGCTTGCTTTTCCTTCTCCACCGTTCTGGTTGCCGGTTCCCTACTGTTCTCTCGGTAGGTCGCTACTTTGTTCTGCTTCGCTAGCACTTCCTCAGCGGACTTCAGTCTTTCTCCCATTGCCCTCGTTTTTTCTTGCTCTGTCGCCAACGCAGTCTCGAGTTTGGCGATTCTCATCAGCAGTTCACTCTGGGCAATCATCATTTTCTCCATTTTTTCCTCGACCTCACATTGCCTACACTTCGCGTCAGCCTCTTCTTCATCCGCTTCTACGCTTGGGTCCACTTTCAAACCCACTCCACATCCTGAACACTTTACAGTCTTTTTAATCATGCCTTTCTGACACCAATTGTCCTTATACTCGATAATTACTAAACTCGAGCCCTGCACTACGAAAAAAAAAGAAAGTCCAAGCTCTACTACAAAAATTTGCGTGTTCAATGTACGCGCACCTCCCCAACGGGGTGGCAAAAGAAAAAAAATCAACAACAAAAAAATTCAAACACACACACACCCGCACTAACTAGTAAATACCTGGTGACTGGTCCCGAAAAAGCCGTACCATAAAATAAGTGCTACGAAGATTTCAACCGCTGCCTTATAATAATAGAGACAAGCTCACAACATGCAACAACACTTATCTGCGCAGTCGATCCGGAGCGCTCAAAAAACACGTCCATCCACCTTGACAGCCTGAACTGAACTCAAGCCTTACGTCACACATGAGGCATGAGCGCCATCTGGCAGTTGCTTTGGAAAACGAAGCGCGCGTGCGACGTGCGCGCCCGTCTTGAAAGTGATATGGTGTAGAACGAAAAGCGACGGGTAGGTGCCACCACCGTGTCATATTAGCAAACCATTGGAAACACTTGCCTTTTTGCAAGCATTGCATGGTCAGTGCAGCGGGATAAACGCTACGGTCCTTAGAATTTCTGATGTATGCCTCGTCTATTAAAAGATATACATTCAAAATATTGACGTCTTGTTATGGTGCCTTAGATGTGCGCAATAATTGCTTTTTAAATTAGAATCGCACAAGTATGAACGCTGAACCTTGAGCTACAATGGTGGGCGCTGTGGATAACCTCAGCCGTTTAGGATAATGGCCGGTCTCTCCCGTGTATTTTAGGGCAGCGTTAGGGGGGACAAATAGACAAGCATACAGAAAGACAGTCGGACCAAATTTTTTGCGTCGAAGATTTTGCGTCGAAGAAAGACATCATCTTTAAAAGACCCCATAAGGTTGTTAGATCATGACGACGTCCGCTGCCTTAGCAGTGTCCGCAACCAGCAATCTTAAGAACAAGTCAAAAATTAAGGATCAACTCCTAAGCAAAGCCAAGCAATGCTCAATCATTGCGCTTACTTGAGGACTGTCGCTCAACCACTCTAGTCGCACCATAGAGTGCAGTCTGTTTTGGTAAAAAGAAATCTGAGAACAAGGTTAACTCTGAAGCCACATCACTAGTGGCTCGTTTGGAGCTTTGAACGCATTACAAAAGGCTCAGCAGTATTTCCTCATCGTTGAGTTATTTATTCAGGATAGTGTACATTGTGGCTTACAATGAGTAGCTGGTATTTCGCTTTTACTGAAATTTACAAATACTGGTGAATTGGGTGTTTCTATAATACAGAGATGAACTTTATTATGCTCCTCATGGGTGACTTTGAAGCACCCTTATGGAGGAGAAGCTCGCGCAATGAGACGGGAAGACTGTGTCTGGCAATAACGTTGCCGGCCCTCTGGGCAACCCGTAGCAGAGGGATGGTGTCCAAGTGCCTCATCTGACTTTTGAACACCTCCTCTCACTCTGCTTCTGTGGTGAGACGGTCATTGTCCTATAATGAGGGACACCAGCAGAGCATGTGCCCCAAAGCACCGAATGATCTCTGGAATCCGGAAAATGGGGCTCATACAAGTTTGCGTACCTGCTGATCATGGCTTGGTGGGAATAAGATCCTGTTTTCAACGTGCGAAAGTGTGAAGACACAATGCTGCAGAGCTTGGCGAGGGAAGGGAAAGAGACCCTTCTCCTAGGATTACAGTGCTACGCCGCTTCATTGGTTGTGTGGAGCGAGTCATGTTGAAACCAAGCGCGCAGACGTAACACCATTTCTCTAGCTCGGTATTTAAGTTCGCGCACACGGGCATGGGCCAGCTCGTTGGCGTTAGGAATGACGAGATGATCCTAGAATAGCGATGCGCGCTCGTTTGTCTGCAGTCTTGTATGTGAGCACGAATGGGCCAGTGTGTGGGTCGGTTTTCTCGCTTTGTTCTTCTCTTTTTGCAATCACATCTATGAGACCCCAGGCCGCATGGGGCTGAGAGAACAAATAAAGACTTGGGGACTGATGCTCCTCCCACAAAACAATGAGGCCAAACCGAATGTGAAGACCCTCGGCTTCGATCGTCCTAGAGGGTGACGACTACAGCCACATACTCAGCCAGTGCCAGAGACGAGCCCCGCATAAACGCGACGTTACGGAGATTGTCCCTCTATTCTACAAATTCCGCCAATCGGATGAACCGTATTGGGTGGCGTTGACGAACTTGATCACCGGCGGGTCACCAGCAACGGATTCGAGAAATACGGCAACAGATTTGGAAAAAAATTACGGCATATTCACGGGGTGAATGATGATGCATGTTCGAAGCTCCGGAGGGATTCATCGGTAAACTGTGAATCTTCCGTGTAATTCGCCCAGTCGATCATCATGTAAAGACGTGAGAAACGCTGTGCGTGTATATACACAAATCAACTTGTGACATCATTCCTATTTCATAAGATCTCGCGTCTTTCATCAACTACAAGTACCGCTTTCTAGTTTATAACATCTTGCATATTTTCATCATCAGCTACAAGTACCACCACCTAGTAAACACTACAAGAACTAAACGAGAGGTGGCTACATACAGGAGACGGTACCGCCATATAGTGAACACTGCAAGAACTAAACTAGAGGTGGCTACAAACAGGGGACGGTACCGCCATCTAGTGAACACTGCAAGAACTAAACTAGAGGTGGCTACATACAGGCTACAGGGGACGCACAGCCCACGTCCTAAGGAGCTTCGCCCCTAAAAAACGTGATCATCCTGGCCCTCGGGCAGCCACACCGGCTTCCACAACACAGCACACCGCACACTGCACACCTCCCCGCCGAGGTGGTCTAGTGGCTAAGGTACTTGGCTGATGACCCGCAGATCGCGGTTTCAAATCCCGGCGGCGGTGGCTGCATTTCTGATGGAGGCGGAATTGTTGTAGGCCCGTGTACTCAGATTTGGGTGCACGTTAAGGAACCCCAGGTGGTCGAAATTTCCGGAGCCCTCCAATACGGCGTCTCTCATAATCATATGGTGGTTTTGGGACGTTAAACCCCACATATCAATCAATCAACTCACACAGCACACCGGCTTCCACCATTTCGCTTCCTCCAAAATGCGACCGTGGTGGCAGGGACCAAACGCGGGACCTTTGAGTCATCATTTGAGCACCTGAACCGCTACATCACCGTGAAATACCTGGGCAACAGTGAGATTCACTGAGCATGTTCAGCCTTAAGTTATAAAAAAAATTCCAGCTTTTATGATTATGATAACATGTGTTCGCCTTCTGCTCATAATATTCTTGTATTCTTCATATGAAATGGTTCACTCAAAACCCTCCATTTCACTGAACAAAATACTGCGGACGTTCCCCGATCTGCCTAGAAGACGAAAAATTATGAGTTCTCATGTATTAGATGAAGAACTAGGCAAAACGCCTATAACCGAGGCTGGCTGTTCTTGTTCTTGTTTACCTTCACTTGTGGCTCATACCCATTGTGAGAAATCGGGGTAATGTTGAAGTGGTCTTGTCAAGTAATATTCAATTTTGTAGTAAAGTAACCTATTTAATGAAAACGTTACAAATTCTAAAACGAAATGTTGATGACTACTGATTTGTACACACTATAAAGTTTTCGTATTAGTAATAGAGAATAACGTGGATCAAAACTTAACTCAAAAAAAAAGAGATAGCGTTTGTGCATATGTCGACACAAAACAAAATTACTACAGTTTTTTTAGCCTTTTGTTTCATTCAGATAATTCCGCACTGCTTTTCAAGCTTTCACTCTGCCAAACCCAGAAATAGAGGCGTCAAAGGACATAATCACGGGTATGAATAAATTCAACCCATTAGCACGTAAAGGATGTTCTAACTTTAATCTAAGAGCTGTAGGAAACCGCCTACTTGTCAAAAATTAATAATCCACGGTTTCTGGCACAGAAAGCGCACATTGAAGAAAGATCCTGACGAGACCTGTGTTGATAGAAATTAGTTTCGGCACCCTACAGCACAGCTCTGTAATATCAACTTCTAGGTAACTTCTGTCACAAGAGGATTGAGACGAAGGATATAATAAGCGTCGATATTCTGTCAAATTTGTGAGTGATGTACCTGCGGAGCTTTTCGTAATGGTACAGCTGCAAAATCGCGCGGCCGTTACATAAGCGGATGATGAAAAACATGATTAAAGTGGTCCACTCATTGCTGACTTCTCTAAAGAATCAGCCATTTCGTTTAAGGACAACCCTTAAGGACCCGGCCCCCAAAATAAATGAACTTTTCTCAAATATTGAGGTAACAATGCACGAAACGTCTTTATTTTGTGTGATCTAACAACAAAATAAAGTACAGCGCAAACAGAACGATAATCTGTAAATAAAATAGCCGATGAAATTTTCGCGCTTAACTTTCGTAAGGCGAGTACCACTGCCAGAAACTCAGCCACACAAACGGGTATGAAATCGGGCAGTCGGAGCGAATGACCAATCCAAGTTCGTGCTGAATATACCAACAGCTGACTTTTTGTCACAATGTGATGCATCTGTAGAAATAATACACTCGTTTTGATGCTCTGTAAGTTTTCTTGCAATAAACCATTTAGAGTGTGACGAGGGAGTAACTCTGCATTATGAGGAAAAATATCGTCAAAATGAGTATCCACGTGGGGATAATTTACCGCTTGTAGCCCTTATCTCGCTGATACCTACATTGGTCGTGTCCAGTAAACGCTGTATAAATATAATTTGTGGTGTGTGAAACCGTGGCAATCTAACACCAAAAAATCATTACGGAGAGGATACGAATTCTGTCTCTGACTGCTGGGGTGGTGACTCTTAAATTCTTAGAAACGTCTGAACAATCGAGATATGAAACCTGCACGAAAGTGAAGAAACTTTCAATTCTAGATATAAAACCCAGTTCGCAACTGTTTTACGAAGACCAAGGAATAAGCGTAACGATTCTCTCTCTAAACGAGTGATAGGCTGGATTTTTTAGGCTGGAGTACCAGAGATAAGCACGTTCCAAAATCTAGAATAGGACGAACATACATTCGATATATTATAGCTAGTGTATCTCCTCTCATGCCTATTCGGTAGTTCTTTATTCAATGTAACATGCCGACGGCTCGTGTGCCCTTTTCAGCTATGTATTCAACGTGCTGGCGCAAGTTAAGAGATGCAATATAAGTTACCCCAAAATATATAATACATTTCACTTGTGGTATGTCTTCAGATTGGTAACGCAATGAGATGCGCACGGGGTACTTGAAGGGGAACACAAGAAGGTCACATTCAATCTGATTTAGTAAGAAGTGATTGTCATCAGGCGAGTTCTCCAGGATGTCAAGGTAAAACTACAGCCAGTTGTATAACGCCTGAATAGGGTTTGCCATTGCAAAGAAGGCAATATTTTCTGCATAAACATAAGTTGTTATTTCTTGGTAACGAAAAAGGTTGCTCAATAGCACAATAAATAACACCAGGTACAGCAATGAACGTTGTGGCAGTCCTTTCGTTTGCGTGTGCATAGCCAATGAAAAGCCGCCTTTGAAGCAAGAGAACTTCGTGTTCAATAGGAATTTGTAAATCTATCTTATAAGTATCCTACCAAATTGAGGGATTCTAGTCGATCTACGAGAATACCATGCTCTAGAGTATCGTATGCTTTAGCAATATCCTACGTAACTAACACTGCATATATCATGTCCCGGTGGGCTAACTGTATATGACTTTGTACATTAACATGATCATTCCATATAGAACATCCAGCCTTCAAGCCGATTTGACAGGTTTTTAGAATTGACATTTATTCATAAATCTATTGATTTAAGTATAAATAATACTCTCAATCAGTTTCACAATATTTGATGTGATGGCAATGGGCCTTATGTTCTCCAACATGTACCTGCTGTCTTGTTTCTTCAGCGACCGTATAATTTTAACTAGTTTCCATGCTTGAGGTATCCTTGTGTTCTTACACGAATAGTTCACAATATCTAAAAGAACATAAGCGATCCTTGAAGTAAATTTTTAACATAATATATAATGTATATATTATATTATAAAAACACACTTTGTAATTATATCCGGTCGAGGGGAGTCGTTGGGACACAAAATACCATTTCTGTAAATTCAGATGCAGAAATTTCTGTAAATTCATGTATAGATACCTGCATGTTGTAAGTATTCCAGAGAATCTGCACTAAAGCAGTGTTCTATACGTTTAGTTATGTCTTCCATCGAGGCGTTTATCTCTTGCGGGGTCAAGATACATGATTCTAAAGTTAAGGATGTTGGCAGTTCTTTTTTTGACCACAAACGTGAACAAAGCATGCTTATTGCTTGATTTGAAAAGATAATCGAAATATCGACTTTTATACTTTTCATTTGCGTGTTGAACAGTGTGCCTAAATACGCCGGCAAAAGCTGATAGTCTTTTCTATTTGTAGGGCATTGATTATGCAGGAACTTCTCTTAAGCGGCTTTCAGTCTTCTGTAATCGAACGTTCATTCATCAGTCCACCAACTAGAGGATGGCTATTTACTCAATGGAATAACGAATTTTGCATCCTTCTGACATTTCTAACGTATGGAGCCGATTTTAGATGTCATTTTCTGGCCATTGTCATTCTCAAATTTTGCAGTGGCCAAACGCAGACAGATTTGAAGTTGTTTATGGTTGATATTGTCACGGGGTCGTGACGTGGCCGAAGACAGGAGACTTCGTGTTGGGATTTAACTGTTTATTTGGGCGAACCTGTGCCCGGTAAACGGAAAGTTCAATTACAGCAGCAGTCTCGCACAGATAGCACTCTCGGACTGATAGCGGCGAACGGAGCGTCGGCCTTCGATCAACAACTGACAAGCGGCAAAGCGCGTCGGCATTTATACTCTTGCCGTCGAATGTTCTAGCGTTATCGCTGGTGGCGGCGTAAGTTCCAGAACAATCTGCACCGTTCGCACAGTGGGCGTGATCTTATCGAAATGATCTACTACAGTCCGGAACCTTCTCGAAAACTGCAGGCGCGGTTCGCGCTGAGAATGGTGTGGTATTTTGGGACAATAACAAAAACTTGGGAAATGGAACGTGGCATTGCCCCCCTTTGAAAAAAAGGCATCGTCTCGATGCTTTAACTAAAGATGAAGGTACAATAATAATGCTAGAAAGTACAATGAATAAATTACGATACAACTATAATACCAAAAAACACTGTTTCAGTTTGTTAACGCGCATGAAACGGCTTGAGGCGCGCGACATGTACCACTTCAGGTCGCGATTGGCGTCGTTGAGAGTTCGTGATGCCGTCGGGGACAACCTCGTAATCAAGTGGGCCGAGACGTCGAACCACCCTGTACGGTCCGAAGTACCGTCGCAGAAGCTTTTCACTTAGTCCACGTCGGCGTATCGGCGTCCACACCCAAACACGTTCACCGGGCTGGTATTCCGCGAAGCGTCGTCGAAGGTTGTAACGGTGGCTGTCGGTCGTCTGTTGATTCTTGATACGGAGACGCGCAAGTTGTCGGGCTTCTTCGGCGCGTCGAAGGTACTCGCTCACATCGAGGTTTTCTTCGTCGGTGACATTGGGTAACATGGCATCGAGCGTCGTTGCCAGGCTCCTTCCGTAGACCTATTTGTATGAAGATATCTGCGTCGTCTCCTGCACCGCCGTGTTGTATGCGAATGTCACATACGGAAGAATGGCGTTCCACGTCTTGTGTTCGACATCGACGTACATTGACAGCATGTCGGCGATCGTCTTGTTAAGCCGCTCGGTGAGGCCGTTGGTCTGTGGGTGGTACGCTGTCGTCCAGCGGTGGTTTGTTTGGCTGTATGCCAAGATCGCTTGAGTTAAGTCGGCAGTGAATGCCGTTTCTCTGTCGGTGATAAGGACCTCCGGGGCGCCGTGACGTAGGACGATATTTTTGACGAAGAACTTAGCTACCTCGGATGCACTGCCTTTCGGCAGGGCTTTTGTCTCGGCGTAGTGGGTGAGGTAGTCGGTAGCTACCACGATACACTTGTTTCCGAAAGTCGACGTCGGGAACGGCCCCAGTAGGTCCATACCAATCTGCTGGAAAGGTCGGCAAGGTGGATCAATTGGCTGCAGAAGTCCCGCTGGCCTTGTCGGCGGTGTCTTGCGTCGCTGACAGTCCCGGCATGTCTTCACATAACTAGTGACGTCGGTGGTAAGACGTGGCCAGTAGTACCTTTCTTGTATCCTCGCGAGCGTGCGAGAAACACCGAGGTGCCCTGCCGTCAGATCGTCGTGCAGGGCCTGCAGGAGTTCTGGTCGCAGAGCTGAAGGCACCACAAAGAGGTACTTAGCTCGAAGCGGTGAAACGTTTTTCTTTTGTAGAAGACCGTTTCGTAGAAAGATCGACGCAAGTGCGCGCTTGAATACCTTCGGGACTTCGGCGGTCCTGCCTTCGAGGTATTCTATTAGGGCCTTAAGTTCCGGGTCGGCCCTCTGTCGTTCAGCGAAGTCGTCGGTAGTTATCGTTCCTAAGAAGTAGTCGTCATCCGGGTCGTCGGGTAGCGGTTGCTCGACAGGCGCACGAGAGATACAGTCGGCGTCAGAGTGTTTTTTGCCGGACTTGTAAATGACAGTAATGTCATACTCTTGAAGTCTCAGGCTCCCTCGTGCAAGGCGACCTGAAGGGTTCTTCAAGGTGGCTAGCCAACACAAGGCGTGGTGGTCACTCACAACTTTGAAGGGCCTGCCGTAGAGGTAGGGGCGAAATTTCGACATAGCCCAGATGATGGCGAGGCACTCCTTTTCTGTTGTGGAATAATTTGCTTCTGCTTTGGATAGCGATCGGCTGGCGTAACTAATAACCCTTTCAAGTCCGTCAGCCCTCTGCACAAGAAAGGCGCCAAGACCTACGCTGCTTGCGTCAGTATGTATTTCTGCCTCGGCGAATTCGTCGAAATGGGCAAGTAACGGAGGCGTCTGGAGGCGATGTTTAAGCTCCTGGAAAGCGTGTTCCTGTGGCGTTTGCCACTTGAACTCCACGTCGGCCTTGGTAAGGTTAGTGAGAGGATCGGCGATGCGGGCGAAGTTTTTCACGAACCGCCTATAATAGGCGCACAGGCCCAGAAATCGGCGCACGGCCTTCTTGTCAGTGGGCGGCGGGAAGTCGGCGATGGCGGCTGTTTTCCGTGGATCGGGACGAACTCCAGACTTGCTGATAACGTGTCCCAGAAACAAGAGCTCCTCATACGCAAATCTGCACTTTTCTGGCTTCAGTGTGAGTCCGGACGTCTTGATGGCTTGAAGTACAGCTTCAAGGCGCCGAAGATGCTCGTCGAAACTCGAAGAAAACACGACGACGTCGTCCAAGTACACAAGGCAAGTTTGCCACTTCAATCCTGCCAGTACTGTATCCATAACGCGTTGAAAAGTTGCAGGCACTGAGCAAAGGCCGAAGGGCATCACCTTAAACTCGAAGAGGCCGTCCGGTGTTATAAACGCCGTCTTCTCTCGGTCTCTTTCGTCGACTTCGATTTGCCAATAGCCAGTCTTGAGGTCCATTGACAAAAAGTACTTGGCGTTGTGGAGCCGATCAAGTGCGTCGTCTATTCGTGGGAGAGGATACACGTCCTTTCTTGTGATTTTGTTCAGGCGGCGATAATCGACGCAGAAACGTAAGGTCCCATCTTTTTTCTTCACTAACACCACGGGGGATGCCCATGGACTCTTGGATGGCTGGATAATGTCATCCCGCAGCATTTCATCAACTTGTCTCTTCATGCCCTCACGTTCTCGCGTCAAAACCCTGTACGAACTCTGACGGAGTGGTCTGGCATTTTCTTCGGTTATGATGCGATGTTTCGTGATTGGGGTATGCCGAATTTTCGATGACGACGAAAAGCAATCTTCGTATTGCAGGAGCAGGGCCTTGAGCTGTTCTTGCTTATCGTTAGGTAGTCTGGGATTGACGTCGAAAGCTATGGGAGGGGCTTGATTCCTCCGAGCAGGTTTCGCAGAATCGGCGAGGCCAGAAGCACTGGTGGCTTCGACAATTTCTTCGATGTATGCGACCGTTGTTCCTTTGTTCACATGCTTGTACTCATTGCTGAAATTCGTGAGCATAACCGTTGCTTTGCCTCCCCGCAGCTCTGCAATTCCTCTTGCGACGCAAATATTTCGGGTGACCAACAGATGCTGACTGCCTTCAATGACGCCTTCCAAGTCAGGTGATTTAGGAGCGCCGACTGAAATAATGATGCTTGAGCGAGGCGGAATGGTGACTTGTTCTTGCAGCACATTCAAGACATGGTGTCCTGACGGCGTGCGCGGTGGTAGTGCTTCTTCTGTGGATAACGTTATCGACTTTGTTTTTAGGTTGATGACAGCACCTTGGAGGCATAAGAAGTCCATGCCAAGAATGACATCTCTCGAGCAACGCTGTAGGACTACGAAGTCTGTAGGATAAATACGGCCGTTAATGGTGACTCTCGCTGTGCAGATTCCTGCAGGCGTTACAAGATGACCTCCAGCTGTGCGGATTTCAGGGCCTCTCCAAGCTGTCCTAACTTTCTTTAACTTCGCGGCGAATGACCCACTGATGACAGAATAGTCGGCTCCAGTATCGACGAGAGCGGTCACACTGTGGCCATCAATAAGAACGTCGATGTCGCTAGTTCGCCGTCTCGCATTACAGTTAGGGCGTGGCGTCGGGTCACGGCTGCGTCGGCTTGATCTGCTGCTTCCATGTTGCGTCGTCAGGCCACCTCCGGTAAGTGAGCTTTCGCCGTCAGGGCTTTGCCTGGTTGGCATTGTGTTCGGAAAGCTCCGCCCCGGCGTTTTCGTCGTCGGAGGATCTTCGGTAGTTTGTCGCACAGCAACCGCACCTCCACCGGTTGCTGCCCTTAGTTTGCCGGATACCGGCTAGGAGACCGGCCCCGCGTTTGGCCGGAGTACTGCCGGGGGTGCGGTGACATGCGGCGGCTGGGCGACGGCGAACGGGAAGGACTTCGGGGTGTCCATTGAGTTCCTGTCAGGTAATCAGCGATGTCACGTGGCTGTTCCCCTGGCTGCGGACGTGGTGCATCGACGGCGAAGCCACGCAGTCCCATCTGTCGGTACTGGCAACGGCGGTAAGTGTGCCCGGCCTCGCCGCAGTGGTAGCACAGTGGGCGGTGGTCAGGGGTGCGCCAAACGTCGGTTTTCCTCGGCGCACTGCACTGGCCCGCTGGTGAACGGTATGTCGTCGGTGGGGGTGGTGGCGGCGGTGGTGTCCGGCGACGGAAGTGCGACGGGGCGGCGTTTTGGCGGGGACGGGGAGGAGCGTTGTGGCGCACTGCAGCGGCGTAGCTCATATTTTCTGGCTCGGGCAGCGGTGTTTGGGGAATTCGAAGTGATTGCCGAACTTCTTCTCTCACAATGTCGGTGACCGAATCTACTTGAGGGTGCGCCGAAGGCAACAGTTTGCGCAGCTCTTCCCGCACGATCGCTCGGATCGTTTCACGCAGGTTTTCGGAGTCACTGGTTTGAGCAGCAGCGCATTCTGGAGTCAGGCGACGATTATACTGTCTGGTGCGCATGTCAAGGGTTTTTTCGATGGTGGTCGCCTCGGATACAAATTTTTTGACGGTGTTCAGTGGATTCCTCATTAGTCCCGCGAAGAGCTCCTGTTTGACCCTTCGCATGAGAAAACGAACTTTCTTTTCCTCAGGCATGTCTGGGTCAGCGTGACGAAATAGGCGGGTCATCTCCTCTGTGAAAATTCCAACCTTCTCATTTGGTAGCTGAACCCGGGTCTCTAGTTGAGCAACGGCCCTTTTTTTTGCGAGCGACGCTCGCGAACGTTTGCAGAAATGCGCCTTAGAAGACATCCCACGTTCAGAGCATGGACTCACGATTCTCTAGCCAGGTCCTTGCGGTGTCTTCCAGGTAGAAGTACACACGACGGAGCTTTTCTTCGTTGTCCCAGTGGTTGAGGGCGGCCACACGGTCGTATGTTTCTAGCCAGGACTCCGGGTCTTCGAACGATGACCCATGGAAAATTGGTGGTTCCTTGTGTTAATGCATGACCATCGTGGGCTGGAATGCGGCGGTTGTCATTGTCGCTGCAGTCGCGGTCATGGCCTTGGTCTTCCGCGCCTTGTCTTCTAGAATGCCGTACTCCGGTGGTAGCCCTTGCTGTCGGCGGCTTGTTCGCTGCTCCTGGTTGGCGTCGGTGTCTTCTCCGCGACGTGGGCTGGGTTCACGGCTTGACGGGGGCGTCCGGTACATGAACGAAGCAGCACCTCTACCAGATGTCAGGGGGTCGTGACGTGGCCGAAGACAGGAGACTTCGTGTTGGGATTTAACTGTTTATTTGGGCGAACCTGTGCCCGGTAAACGGAAAGTTCAATTACAGCAGCAGTCTCGCACAGATAGCAGTCTCGGACTGATAGCGGCCAACGGAGCGTCCGCCTTTGATCAACCTTTGACCGTGTAATAGAATACATGGAAACTGTACTTGCAGAATTTAACGATGACGCTTTAGGCACGTGCGCTCTCTGGGAAAAATTTGTTGAGACGTGCCAATACTGTATTAACAACTTTATCCCTAGCAAACCCAAACGAACGCATAAACGTACGCAATGGATGACGCATGAAATTGTTAAACTAAAAAGAAAAGTTAAACGGCTAAGGAAGCAGCATGCGCAGCGCGCAGTTATCAAGGAGCACCAAAGAGTCCTTGCTGAAAAAATGCATCGCTCAAAAGAATACTACTTTAAAACCTTAATGCCCGACTTTATAAAGAATGATCCTTCCAAGTTCTGGAATTATCTTAAAGATAGGAAGAAACCCATTTCAAAGATTGTACTTGACAGCCGCATAGTTACAAATCCTGGCGACATTGCAAATCATTTCAACACATACTTTCATAGCGTGTTTAATGTTTCCGGAGCATCTACGTTTTCTGTAGCGTCATCTCAACCATTCGAGGTCAATTTCATTTCATATGCTGGATTGGTTTCCATGCTTGTAAACCTAAATACGAAAAAGAGTTGTGGTCCTGACGAACTGCCCAATGTCTTTCTCCGACGTTATGCTGAATACGTTGGCAAATTCCTTTTTATAATCTTCAATGCTTCCCTGTCAACAGCAACTTTGCCGCGTGACTGGAAAATGGCCCGAGTGGCGCCTATCTTCAAAAAAGGCGACAGATTATCAGTACCTAATTACAGGCCAATATCGCTAACTTCCTCATGCTGTAAACTAATAGAACACATTATAGCGAACCAGATTACAGAATTTCTTGAAACACACTCCATACTAACACATTTTCAGCATGGGTTTAGAAAAAAGTATTCGACCGTGACGCAGCTTGTTACCGTTGCGCATGCATTTGCCAGCGCCCTCGATGACAACATTCAGATAGACACCATTTTTCTAGACTTTTGTAAGGCCTTCGATAAAGTTCCTCATGAGAAATTAATCTACAAATTAAATAAAATAGGTCTTCCGAAGGTATTGGTCGCATGGGTAGCTGAATACCTGAATAATCGGGTGCAGTACGTCGCCATCGAGGGTCAAAATTCGAGTCTTTTGCCAGTCACGTCGGGTGTGCCCCAAGGCAGTGTATTGGGGCCCTTGCTATTCTTGTGTTACATAAATGATATTGTAGATGTAATTGAGCCAACCGTCCAGATTCGTTTGTTCGCAGACGACTGCGTTTTATTCCGTGAAATTCATAACAAACATGATCAAATAGAGCTACACAAGAATCTAGACTACATATACAAATGGTGCAACAAATGGGGTATGATTGTAAATACAGAAAAAACAGTTTCCATGTGTATAACTCGAAAAAAATATCCCCTTCACTATGCTTACTCCCTTGGTTCTTCTACACTTAAACAGGTCAATAACTACAAATATCTAGGTGTTACGTTCACTACTAACCTGTCTTGGAATTCACACATTGAAAACATTTGTGCATCTGCTTTCAGAAAATTATGCTTCCTGAGACACAAGCTCCGCAATTCGCCATCAAGTGTAAAACTTCTGTGTTATCAATCCTACATTCGACCAAAATTGGAGTACGCATGCGTAGTGTGGGATCCCTACATCAAATGTAACATAGACAAATTGGAAAGAATTCAGAGAAAAGCAGTTCGCTTTATATATTCTAAATTTCGTCACACGGATTCTCCATCTGAACTAATGTCAGCTAACAACATTCCACTACTTCAGTCTAGAAGAAGGCAACTGCGCTTAGACTTCCTGAGTTCCTGGCTTAACCATAGAGTGGCGATTGACCCTTCATTGTATTTAACCCCTTTGTCAACCAGATACACACGACATCACCAACCAAACTCTTTTACACCATACTTTGCTAGAACAGATACATATAAATTTTCCTTTTTTCCGCGAACAGTGTCTGAGTGGAACACCTTGTCTGATTGTGACCGCCTTGCATAGTATGTATGTTTGTCTCATAGTGTATATTTGTTGATGTAGCACTGTATATATTTCCTCATCTTACTCACTTTGTTATTTATTACGTTCGTGATCAATCTTAGTCCTCTGTTTTTGTGATTCCTGATTGCCCGTCCTGCTTGGACCACGTTTTGTAGTCTGCAGTATGAAAAAAATAAAATAAAATAAACAACTGACAAGCGGCGAAGCGCGTCGGCATTTATACTCTTGCCATCGATTGTTCTAGCGTTATCGCTGGCAGCGGCGTAAGTTCCAGAACAATCTGCACTGTTCGCACAGTGGGCGTGATCTTATCGAAATAATCTACTACAGTCCGGAACCTTCTCGAAAACTGCAGGCGCGGTTCGCGCTGAGAATGGTGTGGTGTTTTGGGACGATAACAAAAACTTGGGAAATGGAACGTGGCGATATATACTCGAGGTTGCTGTTCAAAAGCTGTTTTAGACATACAATGTCAAAAACTACCGAAAAATGGTCGCTGTTTGTTGCACAGTCTCTACTAACCATGACGAAACATTATTAGCATCGGTACAAAAGGTCAAACCTAACACTGATTGAGTCTAACCTCGAGCAAATGTTCCATGTCCTTCATTTATACACGAGAAATTTTTGTCAATGTTCCACTCCCACAAATGTCTACCACACAGGTGTGCCTTATAGACCTAAAGGTAAAATAGCAAGAACTCTGGTGCAGTCAAACACAAAAAACACATGGCACGCAGTTTGCGTGCACTGTTCTTCCATCACGTTTGTGAATTAAATAAGCCACCTAAGAAGCCTTGCGTATAAAGGATATCAGTTTTCTTTCTTCATCTACGAGTCAGAGGACTTCAACACTTTAACGATTTTCCCACTATCCATGTTCATTCATCATTTGATTTGGCTTATACACATGGCAAGGTCGTTGCGTACACAGCTCAGCTATATATGTTTGCTTCTCATTGACTAGCTTGAGAATTGAAACTTGAGCAATTTGGCACGTATTCATCTTGCTTTTATCTGCGCAGTGGGAGATGACGAATAAAATAGAAGAGTGTCCACAACATGGTCACTCATTCGCAATAAAATTTGATTGGGAAAAAAATAAATATAAAGGTTAAGAAATACTGAACGAAAAACTGATAATCTTTGTAATGAACAGATGCAGGTGGCGCTTAGGTATCAGGATTCTGCATCACTCAGCCTGATAGAAGGTACACTGTTCCTTTTTTCTTTTTTTTTCGCATGTGGAATGCTTCGATGGCCTCTCTCACTATCTGTTGTAGGCTGTGACAATATTTTAGTGTCAGCGAAGAATAGATTGACACCACATCGTTTACACTGTGCGGCGAGTCAAAATGCCTGGCGGAGATCGCTCATGCTCTCTAAGACAGATATTGACGCAGGTTCCGCTCTGTTCGACGTATGTTTTACCTCATGACAATAGGACTTGGGAGACGATGGCTTTTTTGCGATCAGAAAAATGAAAAGTTTGTTTGATGCCGCTATTTTCGCCAACACTTTTTTCTGATTTGTGTGTGTCAACCTTTCAGGCTGACAACCTTGCAGCCAACCTTGCAGGCTGACATGCCATTGTATTATTTTCTTTTTCGTCATAGTTAGAGTAAAGCAAGAATAACAAATAAACAGCTGGTTGTGGTTACTTGTTACTTAACCTGCTACGTCTTTCTTATTCAAATAACTAGATGTTTTTACTGCCTAATAGCCTTGTTTTTCAAAAATTTTATTTTGCACACAATAAATTGACATTAAAGACATTGCATTTTAGAGAAAGAAATGGCCAAACCAAATATAAAAGAGTTATATCAACTGCAACATGGTGGAAACGAACAACAGCGGGCTGTACTTGTTGAAGAAAGAGGTATGTATGAAAAGCTCAAGGCACTCCAACTGTGTTTAGAGCATTGTTCAAAATTATGATTCAGTTAGCTGCGTAAATGCTATGTAGCTGACTCGTCATTGTTGCTCCTAATGCATGAAGAGTGACGACGCCCAAAAAATGCACAGATAAACGTGGTTTTCAGCTAGTTCCTAGATGGATTGTTCCACTTGCAATATTGTTAAGAATTACTGATAATATGGTTATCCTAAATTCATTCTACAGACGTTTGAGGGTGGCTCCTTCGTTGAAGATAGTGCGAACAGTGTTGCACGCCCACTGTTACAACAACATGTTGATTATTTTCAACTTCCTAAATATCAGGCACCTACATGCATACCACAGCACATAGTAGGCTACAATGGGCCACGAGTGACTAACAGTCTACGTGAAGCAAATGTAGTAAAAAAAAGGCTTCGGTAGCTACACATCAAATATGTTTGAGCTTTTTAGGGAATTTAGGGCTGTGCTCTTAACTTGCATACTAAAGGCACTACGCAAACCCCCTTCAAATATAGGCATTAAGGGACGCAGGGCAAGATGGCGGTGCCTATTGACGCGAGAGCAGTCCACGGCAAATCTTTCCCGCCGTTGGCCGGCATTATTAAACTCATTCATGCTCAAATAATATTTATATTTGCTTTTGGTGAGAATAATGAGGCTTTTTTAGCCCTTGAGTTTCGATAAAGTATCCCTGTGTTTGAGGTAACAGTCGTTTAGTTGCGCAGAAAGTTCAACAAGGTTCGTTGACAAGGTGCGTTCATTTCGCCTGCAAACGAGCATAGACCGCGGCGCTGTATTCATTCCCCTATTCCCAATGTAAAGCAAATATGGCCACAAGACAAGCCCAGACAGGTATTAGGGCTCGTAAACAATACTCGATTGCGTCATATGTCGAAAGAAAGCGGTGTGTTTCGGCCCGTCAGCCACAACATTGAATCAAACACAACACACGTACAAAACAGCGGTGACTTTTTGCAGATGTTCGATTTGTCCGAGAGCGAACATTCTTTTGCAAAATTGAGGCTTATACGGTGTATTTAGTGTTTTAACGCGAAAGTGCTTTATGCTAGGGTTTACCAAGGCTGCAGTGACACACTTGCGTAATGGAAGTGACGCCGATAAAATACACACCTCCAGGAAGCAGACAAAAATATTTCCACCAACGGGAATCAACCCCACGCTAACGCGGATGCCAGGCACGCTACCCATTACGCCTCGGCCACATAATCTCAAACTTTTTGTTTACAAACGCGCCTTTAAAATCTTACACTGGTATTTCACAGAGATCTTGGTGAAGTAAAGTAATGCATCATGACCGTGACATACGCGATTTAATCTTCAACGCATCGTTTCCAAACGTACGTCTCGTCTAGCATACATTTAGAACGATACGTGTAATTTGGTCACTGCATTACCCAGTAGAGTCGCCTCCTTTATAGAAACTATTCATACCAAAGAAAGTACACCATCTCCCGCTAAAGGACCCATTTACAGATACGAAGCAGGAGTGCTAACGCTTACACTGGCTTTATCGTGAAATATACTCCGCGATAACGTTTTCGGCAGCACAGTGAAAGCTACGTGGGCGGAGCTTCTTCGCATGTGAAACGGACTATGCCACGTAGTCCGTTTTTGTGCGATTTTGGTTTTCCTTTTGCAACCACATCTATATACGTTTTTGCACGAACATCATACAATGATTGTTTGATTTTTTGGAAGAATTTGGTGAACGATTCATTTTTTATGGAAAAGAAAGAAACCGTTTTGTGGGAACGAGAAGAAGCAATGGGACTGTGTAGACGTATGTCAACGCTGATGATATCGCGCTCTTTTGGTCAGCTAATTACATTTACGCTATCTGTGAAAATACTCAAGTGTATTTATCGGAAATAGAGCACTGTCTTGACGTTATTTATCTTTCTCTAATTGTGAACATGTTTGCATAATATTATTTCATATGAAAGACCCAATACGTACATATCTCTCATACAAAGCTGATACTTTTCTACATGTTAAAAGCACCAAGTAACTTGGAGTGATACATGACAGCTCTCTAGTATAGCGAAACCACATCGAATATATTTCAGCAAAAAGTGCTCGGGCCGTTAGAATATTAGGGACATAAGAACAAGATATCAGGAATGCGCAGAGCCACGTTATTAATAATAAACCGCATGTATGCAAAACTGGTTCTGGAATTCACATGTGTCTTATGCTCCGTGGCACCAGCCTGTAAGCTGCGCCCTCTTGTTTTTTAGAGAAGCAGGCACTGCGCATGTGCTTAAGGCTACCTTATTTTGTAGACGATAACGTTTTATATAAGGAAGGTACAATCCCCTCATTCATCACCGGATTCTAAATTGTTGCTGTAAGACCATAATAAAGGTATTTGAATCTTCTATAAGGCGCAAAGAAACCACTGCAATATAGAAGAGACCGACGCCCGCGTTTCTCTGGTTAAACGCTTCGTACTTCTCTTTATTGCGTTCTCAAGTGCTACGCCACCCTGCACTCACTCGTTCACACGTCTTCTCCCTGCATGGCGTTTCACGACATCGCTTTCTTGCGGTTCATTCAGTTTCAAAACCGATAGTACACCCGAATGCACCTATTCAGAGCACAGACAAAGATATACATTACCACACATCAATAATACATGCGAAACATAGCTTTTCTCCAAAGGCTACCACTTGGATACTTGTACAGTAACAGAGTTGTAACACTACAAGTAACGAAACGAGAGGAACATACGACTGCTACATACACAAGTTGTCGATCATGAGGACGGAATAGAATGTAAGATTTTGCGTGTATTTTCAAATATTTCAAGGACAAAGATTTCTGCATGATTTCAATAACTGGTGTATGTCTGTTCAGAGGGCGGCGAGTTAGTGGTTACGCCTCGCCATGGTGGTATGGTGGCTAAGGTACCCGGCTCTTGACCCGCAGGTCACGGGAGCGAATTCAGGCTGTGGAGACTGCGTTTTCTATCGAGGCAAAAATGCTGTAGCTCCGTGTGCACGAATTTGGTTGCAAGTTAGAGAACCCCAGATGGTACCAATTTCCGGAGCCCCACCACCGCCACGAAATTTCCACCACCACCACCGCCGCCACGACAACAGTGACCTCCCCCGCCCCCGCAATCAAGTGGGGTACGCCCACAGGGGCGTAAAGGCACTGTGGCACGAAAAAGAACATCTGACTCTGACTTGCCCGCTTTACTACGGGTACACGTGTCTACGGAAGCACAGCATCGACAGTGAACAACAGGTACGCCCCCAGCAGGCAGTCTATCTGGTCAAAAGATACAAGTTTTTACTGTATTGAGGTCGTTCATGAGTGTTATTTGCAGTTTCTTGGCTAGTCTACAGATCCCTGCCGCTACAAATCTCTGCCGCCTTCAGTAACAAGATGGTGCACCATAGACCACATCAGGCTTTCTGAGAAAAAGTCAAGCGGACTTCCACAACTAAGCTGAACACCAGAAGACACGATGAATCATTAGTTTCTTCATTGTGCGTTGAGTGAAGTCAAGTTCCTGTGTACGTCCGTAAAAAACTGACTTATGTTCACCAAAGAGTGGAGTCAAATGATGGAAATCACTGGTTGTGTCTATAAGTTAAGTTGTCGTTTACGCTGATAGGCGAATATATAGTGCCATCATGTCGACTACATCAAGAGGTATTAAAGGATACATTTGTAACGACTCCAGCACCTTGAATATTGATGGGTGAACTCAACATCCATACTCCACTGTGGAGCAGCATCAGGACAAATCGAGGAGGCATGAACTTAGTACTTAGTTGATCTTGCTTCAGAGCACGGGCTTCAGGTGCTGAACGACGGGAGCATTACTTATTTCTGAGGAGAAACTTATAGCAGTTGCCTGGACTTGACTTTAGTGCCGCTTAGTATTGTCAAAAAAGTCCAATGGTTCACAGATATTGAAATCCATGGCAGTGACCATATCGCCACGTATGTGACAGTCAGAGGTAAGGAAGATTATCCTTCCTCAGGACACTCACGACTTATTGACTGGGAAGAGTATCAGATATCGTGGAGTGCGGGTGTATGCACGAACCACCGTACTTCATTGAAGAAACAATTTGTTGTGCAATGGAGACTTCCACGAAGGTATGTTCAAAAGAATCGAGACGTACCGCACACGACCAAGAGTTAAAGCAAGAGTGAGCTATCCGCCGGCGTGCCGAGAACTATACAGACGCACGAAATCTATCTATGACCCCAGAGAATCCAGACGCATTCGGAAGAAAATCCAGCGTCGAATACAGATACTCTAGGAACAAAGATGGAGTAGTTTTTTTTGACTCGCTATACCTTCTAAATACTTTATCTCCCGTATGAAGGACTCTTCGAGGTATTCACTCACATCCGCAACAGAGTCATTCCTTCGCTGCTCTTCCGCTACATCAACGTCGCTCACAGCTTGATGTTTCTGGTGAATTTTGTGCAAAAATCGCTGGCGACATCTCACTTCCTATCAACCTATTGCCAAAGGACGTTCCAGTCACTCGAGATCAGCAAATGGCTGTTGCATTCACAATGAAAGAACTTCATCCAGCATTGAGCATATGCAGGTGCTCATCGTCCCCAGGTCCGGATGGAGTGACCTATGCTGCCCTACGTCAACTACGCCCGAAGTCACAATGCTGTCTCCTGGACATCTTCAATACATCTTGGTACGATGGTATAGTGCCTGATGAGTGGTAGTACAGTCACTTTGTGCCTTCACTGAAATCTGGAAAGTCTTCATTGGATCTGGCATCATACCGGCCTATAGCACTAGCAATCTGCGTCGGCAAGGTCGTGAAGAGGATACTGCTTAACACGCATAGAATAGTGCCTGGATCATTATAACATCTATTCTGATAATATGGTCGGCTTTCGAAGAGGTCGTTCTTTAATCAATAGCGTCATTGTCTTAGTGACCTCTGTTCAGCAACAGAAAGCTAAGAAGCGGCTGTCGGTAGCTCTGTTCTTAGACGTAAAAGGTGGCTGTAACAACGTGACCCATGGGACTGTTCTCAATGCTCTCAAAGACAGCTAAACCTGGAGGTCGTGTCTTTCGATGGGTAAGATGCTAGCTCACAAAGAGATTCATGTTTGTTTTAACTGAAGATGGGCCTACGAATAAGCATTTCTCAAGTCGTAGGGTGTTACAAGGCGGCGTTTTGAGTACGACTCTTTTCAAACTGGTTCCGATGGGGGTGACCAAAATGCTGCTACAATCAGCTTATGTATCTCTCTACGCTGATGATATCTTCAATTCGGCGTCCGATGTAACCAGGCCTCGAGCGCGCAACGATACAAAAGGCGGCAACACTGCCATCGGCACACCTTCGCCAGCAAGGTTTGACTATCGCAACAGAAAAATGTGTAGCGATGGTGTTTACAGGTAAACCGATTGTTTTCTACCTATTGTGCATCAACGGCAGATTCATCGCATATAAGAGCAGTCATAGACACTTAAGTGTCATCGTAGGTAATGAACTAACTTGGAGCCCACATGTCGCATACATGAAGAGAAAGCTCAATGGAATTGAGAATGTATTCAAGTTCGTTGCCGGCAAA
Organism: Rhipicephalus microplus; assembly: GCF_013339725.1. NCBI lineage: Eukaryota > Metazoa > Arthropoda > Arachnida > Ixodida > Ixodidae > Rhipicephalus > Rhipicephalus microplus. The sequence continues at coordinate 109,557,586 of NC_051169.1, forward strand.
TTATGGAGCCCATACGTGCACTTCATGCTGCAGCTTTATACTGCCCTCTTTTTCGGACTTCTACAGTACAGCCTTCCTACCCTGTCAACCACGTGCAAGACTTGCATCCGTGCACTACAGAGTGTACAAGTCCAATCGCTTCGGACATGTCTTGGCCTCCCAAAATGCTCTTCGACAGTGGCAACTATAGATATCATACAAGGACAGCCGGTCACAACGCCTATTATTGTCGAGACGCTGAAAGCGAACATTTGGCATTTATCACGGCTTCCATGACATCTATTAGCGTGTTTGATAGCGCGGACGCCCCATTGTTCACTCGGCGGTATTGTGACAAAACATTGACATATTACCGCCTGGCTTCAATTGTGCGATGCGTCCAGCACCTGCGTTATGGAGTGTTCGTCAACCTGACGGGCGCTTATCGGTTCCTGGAATTGTTAAGAAAGCAGACATTTCACCGCTAGCCCCGAAGCAATTGACTTTGCGTCTGTTGGACGAACCATACTTTGACCGCATACGTCTTTACACCGATGGCTCCACTAATTCAAAAAGCTCTACAGGAGCAGTGGCTGTTCCAACTGGTAATGTGTTGCTTCAATACAAGTTTTCTCACACCACGAACTACAGCAGCAGAACTCGCAGTGCTTCAAGGTGCAGTCAAGTACATTTTTTGGCAGCACCTTAATCAATGGGCCATGTTTTGCGACTCGAGGTCAGCCTTACAGACACTACAGTTTGTTATGCAGCACGAGTTCTACAAACAATCAGTATATCAGTTGAGGCATGACTACCCCGAAGCGCTCGAGGAAGGCCACAGTATTGTATTTCTATGGTTACCGAGTCATTGCAGCAGAATTATCGGCAATGACCACGCGGATGAAGCTGCTCGATCGGCTCATGACCAAGGCTTGCGTAGGCCCATACAACCCTTGAGAACGGACGTTGCAAGGCGACTACAATCACTTGCTCGCCATACGACTCTCCTACAATGAAATACGCCGGGTTTCTCCAACGCGTGACTGCATTCGATCGACCCAAACTTGCAACTTCGTATGTCATTCTGCTCCCACTATGTGCTGAAACTTAGCTGTGTCGCATGTGGTTGGTCGTGGCATTTCCGAATGCGCATTGTCGTCTCCTCGGAATGGCGAGCAGTTAGGCATGCAACATCTGCGCCTGCAAGGAGACGCTTGAGCACATTCCACACCACTGCCCAGCAGACCAGTCTGAACGACGGATTATAGAAGCCAAGCTCTGTCAACTGGATTCACAGCCGCTTGCAGAAAAGAAGATCCTGGGGCCTTGGCCGGCAGTTTTCATACGCGCCAAGCCAGGAAAGCCCTCTTGTACTTTTTAAGTACCGCCCGACCTCCCGAGCGCTTGTGAAAGAACAGCTTGGGGCTTTGCTGTGTAGTATCGAGTGGACTATTCATCCTTCTTATCCTTACTCCTCTTCTTTTCACTCTATTTTCTTTCTATTATTTCCCCTTTCCCCCACACTAAACGTAGGGCAGCCAACTAAGCCAAGTTTGGCTATACTTCCTGCCTTTCCTCTTTCTATCTCTCTTTTTTTCTCCGGAGCCCTTCACCACGACGTCGCTCATAATCGTATCGTGGTTTTGGGACGTTAAACAACGCAAACCAATAAATAAGTTTGTGTTTACGCTTAATAGGCGGTTTAGACAATCGAAACTACGTAATACTTGTGTCTTTGTTCATAAGGCACATTGCGGCTACATTGCACTGGAATATATCTTGAACGATTAAGCGATTAGGCTTGGTTTCATCAAAACATTAAAGAGCAAATGCAACTCGTAGTATTGATTCATCTTCAGAACACAGTGTCCTAACTACGGAGGGGCGCCTGTGTTTGATGTGTGGCGAGACCACGGACTCAAGCCATTGGGGGGGCGGGGGTCGCCTCCCTCCGACGTGCTGCCGTGCGTTGATAAGCCGTGTTTGGAAATAAGGGGGCCCTGGGAATTCAGCCTACGCCGGGTTATTTGACCCATAAGACCCCCTTGTAGAAGCAACACATTCCTATGGCTTTGGCGCCATGTAGACGGCACCTTTAGACTGACCCAACCTGCGAAAATAGGCAGTCACCTTTTCTTATTTCTCTTTCGCCTCTTCTTCGTCTTCCTTCATTATTTTGATCTGTCATCTCCTGACTTCTTTAACTTCAACGTTACTCGGCAGCAAGAAATAACCTGCTGTGTATGGCCAACCTTGGATAGATGTATTAGATTAAAAAGGTCGTGTAGAGTTGCCATCTCCTTTTTTCACTCTGTATCAAGCGTCTTCCTAAAGCTATATGGTGGGAGGCTGGCATGGCTGCCGGAAAAACAGCATATTTCATGGGATCTTGTGACCTTTTGAAAATCGATCGCTCCTCGAAGAGATGGCAGACTGAAGAAATCTTTGAACTGCTGCTCCAAAGAAATACCGTGTTATTCAGAGCCAGAGTATAAAAAGAAAATGAGGAGTATATCACCCTTGTTTGTATCAAAGTGTCTGATGGAAACACAAGGCCCGGGCTACAAAGTCAACAAGACCACTGGTGGTAGCGTGCTCCTTGAATTGAAAGATCATCCACAATACGAAATACTACGCAACTTGAGAGCATTCGGTGACCATCCAATCAGCATTATCTCACACCGTACAGTGAACACCGTAAAGGTTTTCGTATCTGGCGGTGACCTAATGGAACTATCTGATGGCAAACTCCTAGAAGGCCGGAAGGAATAGAATGTCACCCTTGTACAGTGCATTAAAATACAAATAGAAAGCCAAGAAATTCTAACCAAACATATTACACTTACATTTGGTTCCTACACATTTCCGAGTAAAATGACAACAGGCTACTTCAAACAACAGGTGATACCTGCATTCCATACCCTTGGCTCTGCTTCAATTGAAAGCGCTTTGATCCAGACACACGGAGGTGCCAAGGGCAGCTTACATGCGCCAAATGCGGCAGCAGAAGACATTCTACCCCACACAACTGTCAAATTTCACTGCACTATGCCAATCGTGACGGTGACCAATTGGCATATTTCAGGTCCTGCGTGGTCTGGAAGAATAAAAAAATGAAATCATCACTAATGAGTTCAAGCTGAACATGAGCTTCCGCGAAGCGAGACAGTGTGTTTCTCCACATTATGCAGGGAATACGTCATACACCGAAGCATTGCGAGGGGGGTCGCCACCACTATGGTTATCGGCGATGCCTCGGATCACGCCAGGCATGCCGAAGAAAACGCCGCAAGCCTCCACGGCGGGAGCAGGGTAGGCTGACCCGCCCTTCCTGAACAAGGCTCCTGAAAACCCTGGTAGCAGCCAGAGCAGCACACCAGCTAAGGACGTTGCATCAACCTTCAGCGACGTGAAGTTGAAGGCTCTGTTCTACGCGACGAAGCTTACCTTACGTGCAACACTATCTATCCCCTTTCCAGAACCAATAGATATAACTCACTCACTGGCGCAGACCCCGCCAGACGAGTGGTGCGATCGACTCAACCACTCTAAATAAAGACAAAACACTAACTATAGAGCCTTCGAAAGTTTCTGTAGAATATGTCACGTTTTTTTTTCAGATACCAGTTAATTCCATTTCGTACACATAGCGCTTTTTAGTCTTAGTATGGAGGCACAAACTATACGATGGCAGGTTAAAGAACTGTTCTGAAACCTCCCAGATGTCCAAGAACCTTTACACAAGCTTTCTTCAAAACTGCTGGGTGTACAATAAACACACCTAAAATAAAAAAGTACATTTTTTGTGTCAATATGTTATCTTCTGAAGGACAGAGATGATGCTGTTGCGTAATTGTGTCGTGTATTCATAGTTGTTATTCTAGGAGTAGCATGCACTCCTGTACCACCACAAGCATCCCTAGAGGCAGTGGCTGTTCGTGGAGTTCTAATGAATAAACTCTTCACCATCTGATCTATATAATAACCCCCACAACACCGCCTTCAAAAACATGGATTCCAGCCTTTTTTCGATGAATTGCCAGAACACTGCCTGGTCCTCTGGGATATGAATGCGCACAGCGGTATTGAGGTGACTTTCGCTGTGATACGCGAGGTTGTCTCATTGAACAGTTTCTATTTTAACAACTGGCTGCCTGTTTAATCACAAAGAGCTAACATAATACCACCTCGGTAACAATAATTACTCGTGGACAGACCTTGGAATTCCGCATCCACCATTTTTATCACCACTGTCAAGAAAATTATAAATTTTTCTTTCGGAAGTGGCCACTCTCTCGTTGTATTAGGCACAGTAGTGTGAAATGAATGTTCTCCACAAGTTACTAAATACCTTATACGAAAATTCAATTAGGACCAGTTTTTAACATTAATAGTTTAAATAGGACTGACATATCACTTTTAGGCATAAATGAAACTGTAGAGTCCTATTAGAGCTTTTGTGACAGATACTAACATTCAATATATCGCCCAAACATCTATACTTTTCAGCAAACCATGCGTTCCATGGGAGAACAACGAGTGCAAACTTCCCGCAAGAAGCAAAATTAAGCACGGAATATGCTCCGTGACTCCCCGACAGCGGACAATCCTATAAATTTTAAAAACATAAATTCTGATGGGACGAAGATACGCTGACAGGCAAAAAGAGAATCTTGGCACAAATTTCTATCAAGCATTACCTCATATTAACAACTTGGTAAAGTCTGTGACAAGGTTAGTAATGGGGTGGGAAGACAAGTGCATTTGCTCTCTTTCTTAAACACTGAAGGAGACAGCTCTGAATACCAGGCGAACTCTCTAGACGCTTTATTCGAGCACATTTCCAGCTCTTGCACTACTCCCAAGCTTTCCAGCAGTACAAAACGAGGATAGAAAAGCAGAAAGTGGAACGCTGATGTACAAATATACGGGCATACAACGAATGTTCTATCTTGGCAATTGTTTGGAAAACATTTATTGCCACAAACGTCAATAACACTCAACAGAACATTTCCTTCTTAGACATACTCTAACGATGATGACAAAACCGACGTCATTTACATGAACATCGATATGAGATGACGTAGAAAGAACATGTACATTCGATGGTTCACACAAACACAACCACAAAAAATACTTCAAGGTATACAAGAAACACAAATAAACATAAATATGTACATTTTGCATATTTACATGTTGGCATGCCATTTCTGCTGACGCATTGACAGATCAGCCTACCAATACCAGGCCGGCCGAAAGACAAGTTTCACTCGTCCGTCATAGACCGACACAAAAGGGCAAGACCAGTGCCCAAGAAATTCCTCTTCATTGAGGAAGAAGAGCTCCTCCAACAAAACAGACAGCAGGTTCGAGTACAATCGTTCTAGAATCGGGTAGAGCGCACGGTAGCGGTGGCCCGCTGCAACCGCCTCGCAGCGGTTGCGTCAAAGGCAGAAACAGCTGTCAACAATGGGAAGACAAGCGAAGCGGCCTCGCGAACAACGCCCAAAAGAAACGAAGCGATTTACTCTGAGGTAGTGAAATCCTGCATGTACGGCTCTCCGAAAAACGCGAGCAATGACGCAATGCCTCATAAAATGCTGATTTGTTTCCCGAAGGGAGCAGTTCGGACAAGTTGCTGACTGGACCATTCTCCACCTTTCGAGGCAGTCGAGAGTGGGAAGCACACCCCATCCCAGGCACCACATGAAGTACCGGAGGTGTCCAGGCAGAAAAGAAGCCGTTAAGGTGCTCCAAGACACCCGTCTAGAGCGAGCACGGTGGGCTGGCGGGACCAACGGAAGCAACAAAGCAGCAGTTGTCTCAGCTAAGTGGTTGTTCAAAGCATCTATGCCAGGACAGCTCGACTTGACATGACGAAAAATTGCAACAGTTGTTGCATAAAACGAAGCAAGTGTTATTTACTGTGGCCCCCTGTTAAGTTGCACAATATGCATCAAATGCCGAAGGTGAGTACCCAGAAAGTAATATGGAAGTGTTCGTGCGGGATATACCTCCCTTGCACTAGGCGCAAAAGGAAGCGCAGTGCCAGCAGCCGACAGCGTATGGACACTGAAGGGAAAGCAAAGCCTCCCTGAGAACGCTGGTGTCTCAGTGCCGCGCGAAATACCAACTCAGAGCCGCTTGACCAAAAAAAAGAACACAAAGCAGACTGCAGTGATCGCATGATACGTAAAGATGGTTGCATGACGTGAGAAAGGTACCAAATGCGACCGCAAAATATAGTCTGCACTAGGTACTTCCGCTCAAGAAGCGGGAAGTCAAAATCCCGTGCATCCTGAATTTTCAGCCTTACTTCTTCGAAAGCGTTTAACCAAACAGATTCGCAAATGCCGTAGTTGTTGTATGAAAAACCTAAAATATGAAGGGACGCAGCGGGCTGAATGGGAAAACCGGTAATAAGCCTGGATTTTGGAGAACCAATGAAGTAATACCGGGATTTGGAGATGTTAAACGCTGCACCTGAAATGTCGCCATACTGGCAAAATACACGCAGGCTGCGTCAAAGGCTATCTTCATGTGAAAGGCACAAGGTTATATCATCCGCGAAAGCTGTGACTTTCACGACACCGCTACCAGGAAGCGCAATACCCCGCACACGTGAATCCGCGTCAAGAGCACGCAAGTATGGCTCAAGGCTGAGGACAAATAGCCCAGGAGACAATGGACATCCCTGACGGACCCCACGTGTTATGGAAAAAGCGGCACTTACCCAGCCATCAAGAACTAGTGTGCCTTTCAGACCAGTGTACGTATTTTTAATCATTTCCGCAAACGAATGAGAAAAGCCGAAGGCTGTGAGCACATTAAGGATATACGCGTGCTCTAGTCGGTCAAACGCTTTTTCCTGGTCCAAAGACACAAAGATACCACGCACATATTGTGACAGAGTATAGGCTATGATATCCCGTGTGGTATATGACAAGCTGTGTTTTTCTCGTCCAAGCACTGATGAAGTCTGGTCATGACCTACTAGGCTGTTCAACAGACCCCTCAAACGTTGAACGGCTACCACCGCGAATATCTTATAGTCAACGTTCAAGAGCGTGATAGGTCTTCAATCTTCAGGGTTCACAGAGGAAGCATCACCCTTTGCAATAAGCGCAATGCGTCCATCTCGAATACTAGATGGAAAGACACCGTCCTCGTAGCATCGCCGGATTACCGCGCTAAAGATAGCACCAATCTTATCCCGAATTATCAAGTAAAACTCACCAGGAAAACCGTCTGGCCCTGGGGCCGTTCCATGTTCCATAGATTTCAGTGCCGCCTTTACCTCTTCACCCGACGGAGTGATGTGCAGGCAATCCGCCGCTTCTTGAGGAATACGGGGCGAACTTCTAAGCATTGGTGGTGTTTCATCACAGTTAGTCCGAACGGCCGAACACGATATTGCTTCAAAATGCGCCAAGAAAACAGATTGATCACGCGTAGGAAGCCGCTGCGCACGTGGTATTTGTGTTGTCATAGAGAGAGATGGCTCTGAGTACCCAAAAAAACGAATGCCTCGCGTAGCGCAGCACCTCGGCATGTGCACATGGTTTGTGTGTACAGCGCAATGCTGCTGCCGCCAGGGACGAAGCAGCTGTCAAGCGTTGAAAGCGTTCACGCAGTTCACGCTGCCACGCTCACATCAGAGGAGAAGGCGTCTCGGCGCGCAAAGCAATGCGTAACTTCATCGCAGTATCAGCAAGCTCTTCGGAAACGCGTCGACGAAGCGAACGCCTCTCTACTGCGCAGCGCAGGTGCCACTGTGTTTTAAGCGCATCCCAGTCTTCAGGACCAGACGCCGTGAGCGACACACGTATTGCGCGTGACAACTCTGATCTTGAGCGCGCGTCCTGCAGGACGCAAACATCAAGACGCCATGGCTTTTCCGAAAAAGAAAATGGAACTTCGAACTTCAAAACAATAAATAGGCCGATGATCAGATACGTACACAGGAGAAGGTGGGAAGGACGGAACGCATAAATCGGAGACAAACGCCTCTAACGCTCGTAGGATATAAGCCCGGTAGAGCCTGCTGGAGGATCCTCCACGTCGCCATGTCCAAACAAAGGTATTTTCGTGCACTACATTGTGCACGTCTAGTAATGAAAAGTGGTGGACAAGGTGAAGCAGTTCGCGTGAATTCCAAGCAGACCGGCCCCAGCCAGGACTTTGTACATCGGTTCGCGTATTTAGAACGCAGTTGAAGTCGCCAATCAGAATGACATCACGACCATCAAGAAAAAACACTACCAGGTATCTAAAAAAGTCATTAAACTGTACAGCTTGCGCTGGCCCATACACACACAGTATTCATAATCTGAAAGAAAAGTAGCCACAGTCTAAAGCCAAAACCCTGCAAACGCCATCGTAAAAAGCATGATTATCCCGTAATAGAGCTCAATTAAAAATAATAATACCTACTCCCGTAAAACAAGATGTAGCGAAAGAGAAATAACAATCTAGGTTGAACTTTCGTTTAAAAGCAAGCACGTCAATAGCGAGAATAAATTGGTTTCCTGGAGGCACAAAACATCACAATTTGCAGCGAGGGTGACACTAATCACTTCAGCCTGCTTTGCCGGACTGCGAAAACCCTGAACGTTCAATGAAATATTATGCAGTGTACTAGCCATAATAAATAGTAAAGACTAACCTGGATGCATAGTTCTAGACGGTGTCCTGGAAAGTGTCCAGGGGACACTTGCTCAACCAAATTACAACGCACTGTTAAACCCTCCAGAAGAGGGTCGAGGTTTTAGGGGCGGAGCTCATGGCGTGGCTTGTGCATCCCTCGTAGTACGTAACCACCAGTGGCACATACCTGAAATAGGTATAACATTTGACCTCCAAGGTGGTACCGGTGAAAGATTTCTTCTGTGCGTTGTTCAACAATAAAAAATAGTGCTCAATGTACATGCAAATGGCTGATAATGGGGAATGAGAGACAGGAGCATTCGAATTTTAGTCAACGCGCACGCTGCGATCCCCATTAGCAGCCATTGGCCTGTACATTGAGCACTATCGGACAAGAAAGGGTTGCTACATTATACTCGCTGGGTGTAACCTCCTTAGTTTTAGAAAGGTTTAGCGAGCGTTGAGCTGCAGGGCCATGAATACAATGAAGTAGTATATACCATGAATGAATTCGAGATGGTTAAAGGGGGGAAGCAGATACGAAGCGCAAGCCGTAAGAAATTAAAAGCTGAATCCTCCTGTCTCTCATTTCACATTAGCAGCCACTGGCATGTACATTGAGCACTATCTGACAGGAAAAGGTTGCTACGTTATACTCGCTGGGCGTAACCTCCTTGGTTTTAGAAAGGTTTAGCGAGCATTGGGCCGCAGTGCCATGAATACAGTGAACTAGTATATACCATGAACTCAAGGTGGTTAAAGGTGGGAAGTAGACCCGAAGTGCAAGCCGTAAGAAAGTGCCACCTCTCGTTTAGTCCTTGGAATGTCTACTGAATGGCGGTGCTTCTATATGAGGAATATATGATAAAGAGATGCGAGATGGTGGGACTTGGAGTGTTGAATAGATGGACGAACGGACACACAGACAGATGCATGGATGGACGCATGAACAGACGCAGGGGCGGATGCATGATCGAACGCAGGGACGGGCGCACGAAAAGACGCATGGACGGTCACACAGACGGACGCATGGACGGACGAATGCTTTGCCCCTCTCTCCATCATTCGCTCCGTGGATATGCTGCCAATTTTTGGACCATTGGGATTTACCACGGCCACCACTGCGTTCATCGGAGCAAGAGCTGGAAGTGTGCCCTCGCTTTGTTTCACGTGGAGCTACCATTTCGACGTCAAAATCGGCAAGGCTAGACAGACCGATGCTACTATTCAGTCCCAGACTGAAGCCGTCTTCCGAAGACGTGTCCTGAGGAGGTAAGGACTGAGCCGCCGGCAAGCTTGGATCCACATCCTTGATGCTTGCAGCACTGTCCACGTCTCGGCAGGCCGGTCTGGCACTCTTTGTGTGGGCGATTTTTACGTGTACGACGCGATGTCGAAATGGTCGGAGCGGCCGCAACAGAAGAGTCTGTGGTATTTTCGCCACTGTTTTCCGAAATAACAGTGCTCGTAGGGTCAACTCCAACAGCAGCAGCCTGATAACTGGGGTCATTTGCGCACTGAACATCAAGTGGCGTCAGAGAAGAGATGCTGACGCCGTTTTCAGGACAGTGCGTTGAGTATTTCGAAGCGCACGGTTCCTGCACCAGTGGGGAGGCCGACGCGCAAAGCGTCACATCGACAATCGCGCTTTCGTTGTGCGCTTCGTTTGAAGGAACTTGTAGGGGTGAGGCCAACACAGCGTCGGTGACCTCCTCTGTGTCCCCCGAGTCGGTAGTTGGTTCCGTTGCCGGTGTCAGTGGTGGAAAGGCACCAGCGGCAGCGTCTGAGTAAGTGTGGCTGACAGGCCAAACGACAGTTGGGTGGCAGTCCCCACAGCGTCGACACGGGCGGTCAAATCCATCACTAACGTGACCGTGCACACCGCAGCGACCACAATACGGTGTTGTGCACTGAGCTCGTAGATGGTCCCCTGAGCCACATCTTCGACATACACGCTGGAGACCACGGTAGTCAAACGTAGCACGGTGACCGGAGATGCACAGGTAGTTCGGCACAAGATTAGCGGCGTTCATCTCCATCTGAACATACCGCGTCTCAGTGAGGACGCCGCGTCGACCGCTCATCAAACCACTGGCGACAGTGAGCACCTTGCCATAAGGGGATAACGCTTGGACGAGAGTTTTGTTTGAGATGAACGATGGCAGCAACAGGCAGGCGACGTTGTTCACTTGTGGGCCAACGGGAACAACTTGAACACGCTCGCCGCCAATCACCAGGCAGTCAGCATTGACGATTAGAAACATGGAGGCCATGCTCTTCACGGTGACTTGAAAGTTTCGAGCTCCCTGATGCTGCACGCAGTATACCTCTGAGAGGCCGACTATCGAGGCCGTCGCATCGACGACGGTCTCGGCACTAGTCCCCGTAGGGACAACAACATTGAAGACAAGCGCCTTCGAAGGCGTCCAAGACGCGACGGGCACCATGACTCGTACTGACGGACGCCCCTGACATAGAATGATCAGGGACGTCCTTAGCACTTGCGAACCGGGTGAAGCTCTTTATAGCGGCACCCGTTCGTCCAACTTGAGTTTTTGAAAAAGGTTTTTTTCGAGGTACGTCAAGATGTTTACAATGCAGAAAAAGTGTGCTCCACGTCTTCTTGAGCTTCTCCACTTGAGCAGGTAGGACTGCCAGCTTTTCTCAATCCATACATGAAGGCCTTCGTGTAGGCTGTACCAAGTCGAAGCCTATGGATGACTGTTTCTACTAATCGGCTAATATTTTACGGAATATTAAACTATATACCATGAGCAATGTTATACGAGAGAAAGTTCAGCGCAACATTTTGGAACCAGGTTTCTTTAGACAGTTGACAGCTCAGCTTATTTATTAGACACTGTGCATCGCTCATCGGTTGAGGTAGCAGTGATATATTATTTTTTATGTGTTGCATGCGCAATGTGATCATTTATGCCGGTTCCTATGATTCCACAGTGGCTTGGCACCCACTGGAACAATATGCTGTGGTTTAAATCTTTTGCTATATAGTACGTCCTCTGGATACCAGCGCGATCAGGCTGTGTTCGGCTGTCAAACTTACGTATGTTTCTCGCACGTGCGTGTGCTGTGAGCAATTTAGCCTATTTGATTCACGAGACGCAAGCGTGTGAGTCACAGCATTATATTGTCAGCTGTTTAAACACAATGCGCTTTCTAACTTTAACGTTGCATGTGTATTTTAACGTGCCTACTCTAACATGTGCATTTTGTGCATGCAGACTGCTGCTGCGAGCTGTACGCTTAGCTAGCAGCATCTTTTAAGCATTTCTACGAATAGTTTTTTCGGCAAGTAGCTTTTGTGCGCATAATTTTGTTTATAGAGCGATTTTTACTCATTTTTGGTATTTGAATGATCTTATTTATGGGGGGAGTTTCCGCTAGGTGGCCACGGAGTGCGACTGCGCTTCACATGGGCACCTAATTTTCATGCAAGTTTTTGTGGTTCAACGCTGTGCTACTTCTGGGTTTTGCGCTGGCCAATTCACCAAGTTGCAAGAAAATGACTGACACCTCCCGCTAAGTGGTGAGCGATTATCTACACCGAAATCTTAACGTCTTCACGCCAAGGTCCTCCCCGCTAACCCTTACGCTGCGACCGACGCGCGAGTGCGCCTCGCACTTGTGGCTCGCGTTGCATGTACACCCGCCGAACGCGGGAGTCTGGGAAGGAGCTTCGCGTTTCTTTGTCGACCAGAAAACGTAATTAGAGGAAGACGCCCCTTTCTACCAACCACGTAGGTTTTTAAAGCGTGTTGATGGCTACTACAGGACTACAAAAAGAACCAACATCAATGCGAACCGAAGTGAACGCCAAGATGCCCACGGAGAAATCGGAATGGACGTATGATGTCAACAGTGGCAAAACAACAGAAAAGGAACATATAGAATGGCTGCCAGTCGGACTAAATGAAAAACAAGCGCCGAACTGTATTCAAGAATTCAACGAGAAGCCCGAGTAAGAGCCCGTTCCCACGCAAAAAGCTTTAAAGCAACGCAACTTTAAGATGCCCTTTTTTGCTACAGACGACTTTAAAATCATGTACAGGCCACAAGCCAGACTCAAGTCATCAAAATGGCGTCTAACATTAATTACGCAAGCTATCGGATGATCAAGCGGTCTCACACAACAAGATTTCTACGACAACGTTCGAGTTCAAGTGCAGAGCGTTGAAGACATTATCATTGCTAGTACCACCGCCACAGAAGGCGCAACCAACCTGAGAAACATTCCTACCATCCAGCCGGGCGGCACGTTCTTCTGTGTGTGTCCCCACGTGAGACATCCCGACGATGTATGCAGATGTGTCTTCTACGGGTTTCTTCCAGGAACCAGCAGTGCCGAAATTGTAGCTGGCCTCAGAGTCGACACATGATAGACAGTTCTTGGCACTGGCATGCTTGATTAGTCTTCCACCGCCGTCATCACTTTCGATGGCCCACACGTCCTGTACTACATCACCTACCAAAGTGGATACTATCGCTGCAAACTCTACCGAGAGTCTGTGCAGTTCTGTCGCAACTGTGGTGCCATTGGGCACCGACAAGACATCTGTCCCAGACCTAGAGGAGACTTCTGCTACAAGTGCGGACAAGAATCAGTCACCACAAATCACGAATGTATTCCCAACTGCAAAATATGTGAACAGCCCTATGAAACTGATGGCAAGGAATGCAAAAAGAAGCTACGACCAAACCCAACACCTAATTAAGTTAGACAACAAACACTCGAGAAGGCGAAAGCCCGAGAGAATGGTTGCAGTTCCCGCAGTGAAGACTTCACCGAGCTTGACAAACCATCTCTTAGCCCCAGCGGCGCATTGCACGACAAGCGCGGCCGAAGCAAGTCTAGGTCTCTTCTGCGATCGCGATCCCGGTCTCGCACAAGATCCCGCTCACTCTCCGCCCAACTTCTCAGCTATGCTGATGCAACTCGCGTAGAATCAACTTCACAGAACAACAGGAACACTCCAGATTGCTCATCCACTGAATCCACTGCATTCTAAAATTTGAAAAAATGCTTTCGAATCAGAAAACATCTATGCAAAGCCAGCGTGACCAGCTCAAAAACATGGTGCAGTTGTCGATAAGCTCGTAAAACTATGCCAAGAACAAGAAAAGATCACAGAGAAGCAGAATGCAAGCATAGAGAGGCTCACTTGACTATTCGAAGAACAGCACCAAGCTAAACAACTAGCCACGAAACTGACCACACCAGATATTGAAGCTGTCGTGGAGGCCAAAGTACTCTCCATTATAGAAACAAAAGTCGCCGCCCTTGTCGACTTGCAGCTCAGTTACAGTAGAGCCACAACGCACATCAGCAGTCGAGTCGACGCTCGAAGCACTCGTCATGGTGAAGTTGGAGCCCATCTCCGCCCAAATTGGTGACACGTTCACGACGCTCAGCCGTAGGATGGACACTCACACAGCCCAAATCAACGATCTCAAGTGGCAGATAATAAACTTCTTGGTTCATGTCAAAAACAACTGCATTAGTCACGCGGAACTTGAACACTGCCATGGCAGAAAAAAAACACGCCCAGAGAGAGAAAAAGTTTCTCACTCATTCTCTGCCGATGGCGAGCAGGTAAACGTACCAGATATTCAGGAAGATGGCAGGCTTTAAGAATAGGATTTCTACTCCGCAACCAACTTTAAGTTTTTGGCACTGAAACTGTCGATCATGCAGACCCCGGCTGGCTAATCTACAAGAATTTATAAAGTAAATCAACTCTACCTCATCGCTCTACAAGAGAACAATACTGAAAAGGACACAACACCGTTGCTCTGACCCCAAGAACCACCATTTTACTTAAAAAAGCTGTTGTGGCCCAAGTACACAAGATAGAAGACACTACAGTCGAACACTCCATCGTCGAAGTCATACCGAAAGAAAAATCGCAACAAACCTTTACGTCACTAACGTGTACAGCCTACCACGAGATCAGCTCAGAGACTACGACTACTTTGTCCACGAACTCAAAAAACGCAAAAAAAGTCATCGGCTAGTGATCGTAAGGGTCTTCAATGCGCCCCACACAGCTTGGGACTATGTCTTCACCATCAAGAAAGGCGCGAGAGTCCACGACTCTCGCTCCGCTCAGCAGCATGACCTCACATATCTGGATGAGCCGCTCCAGCCCACGAGAGTGGGAAACAGCGTCTCGAAAGATACGACACCCAACCTTACCTTTACACGAGATGTCAAGAAGGTGGGATGGACCTGTCTCCCCGAGACGCTTGGCAGTGATCGCCACTTAATTCAACTCAAAATCGAATATGACCGACGACCTACAAAAACAGGCACAGCAAGACTGACAGATTTGAATGCTTCAGAAATGAGCTCGATGGGGACAACGCAATAGCGGACGTAGACGTCTGGCTCACCAAGCTTCTGGATACCGCCAAAAGAGAGAGAGAGATAAAGATGCAAGGAAAGGCAGGGAGGTTAACCAGACGCACATCTGGTTCGCTACCCTGCACTGGGGAAGGGATAAAGGGAAGAAAAGAGGTTGCAGAGAGTTGAGAAGGTACACACAATCACGAGCACACTCGGGAAGCACACACAGTCAACAGGCGGTCGTTCAGGTTTGTTGATTTAAGGTAAATTAGCAGTGCTTTAGTTGCCTTCTGCGCAACTGAGGCAGTTGCCCAAGGTCCTAGTATCTTCTGCACACAAAATGGTCCGGGGTCAAGTTGATTCAAAACCACCCGGAGCTGGCATCGCTGTGTGTCGTAGCAAGCGCAGCTGCACAGAACGTGTTCGATGGTCACTTCTGCTCCGCAGTAGTCGCATGTAGTGGCATGGTCTGCCATACCAATGCGAAAGGAGTACACCTTTGTAAATGCAACACCCAACCAAAGGCGGCATAACAGTGTCGCATCGGAGCGGGAAAGTTGTGATGGTAGCTTTAGCTTGAACGAAGGATCCAGTTCATAAAATTGACACCTTTGGAAGCTGGTAGACGACTTGAACGTGCGTGTCAGATGTCAAGCCAGCAGGTAAAGTTGTCTTGCTGCATCATTCCTTGATAGAGGAGTCGAGACTACACGGGTTCCTTCATGGGCTGAGCGGGCTGCATCATCGGCTAATTGATTTCCGGTAATACCGATATGTCCAGGCAGCCATTGATATATAATATCATGCCCTCGTGCTAGAGCTTCATGATGGCAATGTCTTATTTCTTGTACCAATTGGTCATGACTCCTCCTACGCATGGCACACTGCAAACTCTGAAGCACTGCCTTTGAATCACAGAATATGACCCATTTTCGTGGACGTTCTTGAACGAGATATTGTAAAGCAGCCCTTATAGCAGCAAGCTCTGATGCCGTAGATGTAGTCATATGCGACAACTTAAACTTGATTGTCATTGCTGCAGCCGTAATTACAGTGGCACCTGATGAGCTGCTGGACGAGACGGACCCATCAGTGTATATCTGCGTTCGGTCTAAGTACAACTCATGTAATAATAGCAGTGTTGCTTGCTGATACCGCCAAACGGTGCACCAAAGTAATGCAGCTTAACTAAGACAATCCCGCAGAAGATTCCTATTTACTCTACCTCTGGGAGGCTAGACGAGCCTTACTTAGGAGATGGAAGAGGCAAAAATTCAACAAGAAACTCAGGAAAGAATTTCCTTATTGACAGAAGAAACGCGACAGTATGCCGAACACCTAGAGAGACACAACTGGAGTGACTTCTGCGATAAGCTCCAGGCTACGCTCAGCACCAAGAAGACGCGGCACCTGCTGCGGACTCTCCTTGGAGACCCCCCACCAAGACGCAGCAGTGGCAACAAGTACGTCAGCTAACACACAGTTACGACAGCTCGGAGGAAGACCTGCTACATGAACTATGCAACAAGCTGCGTGGTCCTGTCCAATCAGCGGCAATGCCACCACCACACAAAGAATACGAAGGCATGCTCGACTCCGACCTTGACAGGCCTTTCACACCAGCAGAGCTTGAAGCAGCTCTTTCCAAGCTTCCAAGAAACATGAGTCCAGGCAAAGACAGGATAGTCAACAAGCACCTTCGACAGCTACCCAATCAGGCTATGACTGCTCTGCTACAGTACTACAATGACTGCTGGGACAAAGGAGAGCTTCCAGCCACGTGGAAGCATTCAGAGGTTATCACGATACCTAAGCCCAACAAGTCCATAGCAGTTGACAACCTTAGACTCATTTCTCTTCGTGCGTTGACAAGCTGTTTGAGCATATGATCCATGACCGCCTCACGTTGCACCTTGAGGACAACGGGTACTTCCCAGACACCATGTTCGGCTTCCACCAGCTGCTTTATACGCACGACATCTTCTTACTCCTCAAGGAAGATCTAGTTGATCACTTGAGTAAGAATAGCAAGTCGTCCCTTCTTGCCAATGATGTGGAAAGTGCCTTCGACAATGTTAGCCATTGTCGAAGGCACTTTCTAAAAAATCTCGAAGATACTGCCTGAGGTTACAAGATATATGGCTACGTTCGAAGCTTCCTCACCGTTCGTACAGCCACAGTGGGAATATACAACATATGGAGCGAAAAATTTGAGCTGCCAAACAGGCGTACAGCTCAAGGCTCTGTTGTGTCACCACTGCTTTTCAACGTGGCACTCCTTAAGCTCCCCCGGCTTCTCGGAGGGCCTACGTCACGCCATCTACGCGGACGACATTACGCTTTAAACTCGAGGCAAGAACGCTGGAGAGCAAGAAAGCTGCCTTCAGGAGGCTGTCAATGTCATAGAGAACTGCCTCGAAAGCTGCGGCCTCTATTGTGCACCTGAAAGAATGGGAATTACTAATACTCAAGGCCCGCACGCGAGGAAAACCTCCAACCTGGGAAGTGCCAGACCCATGCATTATCCTTCATGGGGTCCAAATACCGAAGGTCACCTCACTTTGCATGATCGACTTTCATCTGCACTACGACAGATTAGGGGCCGCCACCTTCCTAGACTTCAACGCACAGTCTTCCAGCTCACGCACTTCGCAAGGCGAGTCACAAACCGACGCAGTGGCCTGAAGGAAAACGATACCTTGAGAGTTGTGCAAACTCTTCTAACCAGCCGAATCACCTAGGGAACCACGTACCTCGTCCTCAAGACATCTGAAGTCAACAAGCGGAATGTGCTTACTCGCAAAGCTACCAAGCTTCCCATAGGGCTACCTCCAATGGCGTCGCCTACCAGACTACTAAGATTGGGTATACACAATACCTGGCAAGAGCTGGCACAATCCCAATGAACCCGCCAACTCGGGAGACTTAGGGTGATAGACCACACAAAAACAAAATTTTTTTAAGAGCAGGCAGCGTTCAAATAACTTTTTCCTCAAAACCAGAATGTCTTATTTAATTTACCCAGCTATTTAGAGTGCGAAATATTAAATATTTCTTTATTGGGAGGTAATCTTGGTCAAAAATTGCATTAAAAGTGCTACCCACGCCAAGTGTGATAAGTGACAAATGGGTGGCTTTATTCAGTAAAGCTTTGACATTTGTGTAACTAATGGCTGGCGCTATGCAGTGAACTAAAATAAATATTACGCAGTAAATATCAATGAAGTAATGCTAAAAAATAAAAAAACAGGGGAAAAGAGCCAATTTAGACTGAACCCGTTGGAGATTTCAGCTGTGAACTGAAAAATATTTCATGATTTTTTTTTATTCTAGTTCACTACACAGAGATATATGCTGTGAATCATTGTGCAAAATTTAAGTTCAAAGTATACGCTTAAAATACGTCATAAAAGTTTGTGTCGCAACATTTGGAGCAAATTGTTATTTTCAGAAAAACGTAAACAAAGAGTTCCGAGCTTGTAAAAAGGGTCACAATATTCGCATGCAGGCATAAAATGCACCAGATTCATAGCTGGGCCTTTCTGTGGAAGCATTATTGTCTTCTTTTGTTCGGGTGGCTGCTTGTCTTTTCTTCCTGGCCTGTTTTGTCCCATCTGCTGACTTGCGTTTAGCATTCTGCATGCGCAGGTGATCCCTGGCGATGCGAGCTTTCGTCGTGTGGTATTCTTGTTCTATGCCAGCTTGCCTCAGGATATCTAGGGTGCTTACACTGCCAATATTAGAGTGTGCCACAGCATCATGCAAGGCGAACATTACTGTAGGCAAGCTTACGTAGACCTCTTTGGGTGCCCACTGCCATATTAGACTATTGAAACACTTATGGGCATTTTGAGTCTTTCCATGAAGGCACTTCATTGGAAGTTCATCAGAGCACAGATTACTGTAGACAGTTTTAACTTTGTTGAGCACATCATTTGGAAGTCCTCCTTTGTGTACATGTTTCTCTAGGCCGAGTGCTTCGACCCTTCGGTATCCGCACCAGCTTTTCGGTCCAAGTGGACACAGTCCATGTCTCGGCTGCTTGTTGGTAGAGCTGCAATGAAAAAGACTGGCAAGGGTAGCCTTTTTCATTGCAGAAAGGTTCCCCACATTAGCCTCTTATGGCGATGTTATAGTAGTTTTTCAGGCGGTCAATAAGGGCATCAGTGAGCTTTCCTTTTCCACCGATTCCATGCACTGTCTTCTTCAGTTTTCTGAGGCGGCAGCCAATACGCTTCTGGACGTGCCCAATACATTCCAGTTTTTGCACACTGTCATTTCCATACATGTCTTTGACAGCGGCATGGCTCTTAGAATCACCATCGCCGCAGTACTGCAGGTACTTTAAATCTGTTTTGCCTTTCGAGCTTTCAAATATTCGGCATAGACCAACCGTCTCTATACTGCCAGCCCTTCCTTCATGTTTCGCTTGACAGGAAGTGTGGTTCGGCTTCCATTCCTGGTACGAAGCGCTATCTTGCCTCAACTTTCTTTCGGTTTTACTAGACTTACACAAACTATAAAGGGCCTCAACATCAATAACCTTTCCAGTGTAAGCAGAAATCACAGACACACAACCATTCAAAGATGAATGGCCACGCTTCTGCCACGTGCCATCACCTCAAACACCGCACTCGGCACTCCCCACAACACCACATACTTCCATAGCAGCATCAGTCATCGACTTCGACGTCACATCTCCTGCCGCTGCAGAAAGCCGAGATGACAATTTGTCGTAGGCGGAGTGACGCGGAGGAGGAGACATAAACGTCACTTTGGATAAAGTTTTCGCACCAGCGTGCCCTTTTCCTAATTGGCGCAACGCGTAAAGCAGACGTAAATTGTTCTCGTTGGCACGAACCACCTTTCTCGACGTATGAAATATGTGCTTGAACCCACGGTCCGTACACACGACCGCGCAAGCTGAGCATATCCCTTGGTGAGAGTGTTCCTCGAGCTTCAGTGTTGCGTTCATGCATTCGGAACATGGCAGCGATGAAAACACTCAAGAAAGAATACCAATGTCCATTATCCTGTTTCCTTAGAGCGCAGAATTCTCTAATGGAGCCCGGTACGCCTTGTTTATGTCCCCAAGCTTCTTCGCGGTCACCGAAATACCGGCTTCTGCGTCAGTAGGTAGCCTCGTCGTCGTGTAGCGATTTCCAGCAAACTTGCGCTTCCTCGTCTTCTCGGTTCTGCGCTTCCCCGTGCTGGCCGTAATATGGTCCAGGTGACCTTAGGATACAGCCCTAGTAGCGTTGACACGTGGAACAAATGCAGAATGAAGCCTGACGTAGCCTGACCAAGGCAAACAACAAAAATTTCTTCAAGCATCGTGGGACCCCCTTGTGGCTGTTCTTAGAGAGTTAAAGAAGACTTTTAAACACAAAGTTGCATTTAATGACATTATCTTATATAACAGTCACAATAAAATGCATAAAGTGTTTTGAATAGCAATAATATAGACGAAACAACAGTTGCTTTTGAAAGCAATTTTTTGAAACCGAAACCACAGGTCGAAATGTGGTTTCGGTTTTACTATCGTATAGAAAATTTGCTGTGACTCGCAAACTAATGACGCTAGGAGGATAGTTTTTGTTGCAACATATATGTGATTGTTTTTGCGTGCAAGAAAAGCGAAACCGTAAAAATTTATTTCGCGAAAAAAATAAATGACTTTTGAAGGTGTCCTACCTTACGTCGACGGGCAGACGGTCCTTGAGCACTTAGGCTACAGTGAGAGCTGCATCTGCGAGGCAGGCCGCAAAGAGAAGATGCCGCCGTACATGCGAGAATCATTCAGCATCGCCCAAGTACCACGTAACATGCATCCCGAGTACCATTGGGAAAGACGAATCGCTCAAGTCGACACCATTCGCAGAAAACACCAGCACGATCCAGACGCTCGCTACGTCAACGCGCCAAATACCCTGGAAAAAGTGCCTACGCTTCAAGTGTGGTCGACGCGGAAGAACAAAAGCTGGCATACACCACCTTCCGGGTGCGGAGCTTCGAGTCTGCCCAGGAAGCAGCGATCGCCCTTGCCACTACGACTGGTAAAGACGCAGTCGTAGTTTTCACAGATTCCCAATCCGCTGTCCGCAATGACACGTGAGGCTGAATTTGCACCGAAGCTCTCAAAATTCTTAGAAAGAGCCAAACTCCGTTTCCTTGCACCTGCGTGGTATGAGTGCCGGGGCACGAGGGGCTCGAGGAAAAAGAAGCGGCTCAGGCCGCGGCCCGCGGTCATGACAGCTGGGCCTTTCTCAGCAGCGCCTTGCTTGACCCGCGGTTAGCGAGCGCTGCAGAAGAAGTGGAAACCGTACCACCAACATACATCTCCATCCCACAACACTATCGTATAGCTGGCAGGGTGTGCCCACCACCTCACTCCAAGCTGACTAAAACAGAGGGCACAGCATTTCGGAGACTTCAAGCTAACGACTATACACACGACACCCTTCTGCATAGAATCTACCCAACGGTATACGCCTACAACTGCCTGAACTGTGACGCGCCAGACACATTGGCCCACTTACTACTCGAGTGCCCGTGGCACCACGAAGATGTCAATACCAAGACCTCAACTACTGCACGTATTGACCCCCTAGCCGAGACGTGGGAGACCAAGACTGCCGCACGCGACCTAGACGACCAAAGAGGACTTGTCGCCAGGCCCCGGGAGGCGATTGCGGCCAGAGGATTCTTGCAATAAGGGACCCTCCCACCTGGTGGGACCCCGAGCTCACAAACTCGAAACACTGTTTCGAAAAATAAAATGTTTATTTCATCATTTCATCATTATTTATATGGAGTGGCTATTCTTACCTTTACTCGGCATCACGCTGCTGTTCAAGTGGATGCCGAAACGTGTCCCAAGGTTAACTATGACGTCGACAAATTAGCGAAGGGCAAGTCTCCCTTCAAACAAATAGTAAACGCTTTTGTACATATCTTTCAAGAACTTCTGCACGTGGTTGTAGTTGAGAGATGGTGCAGAACGACTCTGGATATATATATATATATATATATATATATATATATATATATATATATATATATATATATATATTGTGATGAAGTTTATTCAAGCCGAGAAGTCGCAACGAGGTCGCAACGGAAAGTGGGCGTACGGCCAGTCTGGCAAAGGCGGCACAAAACTCTCGCGCAAGCAGAGCACGGGCTTTTCGTTGTCTTCCGAAGGCGCATACGCGTTGGTGCGTATGCTCCACTACAATACCCCCGGGGTGAAGGGTAGCCATCCTGGCGACTCAGGGAGTAGGCACAATGAGGGGGTCGTAGTAGGGCTTGAGACGGTCGACGTGTACGGTCTCGCGTCCTCGACGGCGCAAATCTGGTGATTGTGTTAAGGGCTCGATGATGTAATTCACCGGGGAGGTCGCGTCAATGAGACGGTACGGACCATGGTACCGGGCCAGAAGTTTAGAAGACAGGTCAGGAACGTGCGGGGGCACCCAAAGCCACACAAGGGAGCCAGCAAGAAATGTAGGAGCTATGCGGTGAGCGTCGTCGTGTCGAGTCTTTTGTAGACCTTGAGCCTCACTTGTGAGAGACCGAGCCAACTGACGGCAGTCTTCAGCGTATCTGGCGACTTCCGAAAGCGGGGAGCACTCAGATGCATCAGGGCGGTACGGTAGTATAGTGTCGAGTGGGTGGGAAGGTTCGCGGCCGTACAATAGAAAGAACGGGGAAAAACCGGTAGTCGCTTGCGTCGCGGTGTTATAAGCGAAGGTAACAAAGGGCAATACAGCGTCCCAGTTAGTGTGGTCGGAGGAGGTGTACATCCTCAGCATGTCGCCAAGTGTGCGGTTGAACCGCTCAGTAAGACCATTTGTCTGTGGATGGTATGCGGTAGATTTACGGTGGATAATGTTGCATTCAGCGAGGATAGCTTGGATGACCTCCGACAGGAACACTCGACCCCTATCACTGAGTAATTCCCGCGGAGCACCATGGCGTAGAATGAAGCTGCGGAGAATGAAGAGTGCAACTTCGTGGGCGGTCGCTGCCGGTAGAGCTGCAGTCTCAGCGTAGCGTGTCAGATGATCGACTCCGACAATAATCCACCGGTTTCCAGAGCTACTATATGGGAGGGGGCCATAGAGGTCTATACCCACGCGGTCGAATGGGCGAGCCGGGCACGGGAGCGGCTGTAACATGCCAGTAAGGTGCCGCGGAGGTGTTTTGTTCTGTTGGCAAGTGGTGCAAGACTGAACGTATTTCTGCACAAAACGATACATTCCTCGCCAGTAATAGCGTTGGCGCAGCCTTTCGTAGGTTTTCAGGACACCTGCGTGAGCACTTTGGGGATCTGCATGGAAATTCATGCAGATGTCAGAGCGCATATGAGTTGGGACAGCAAGGAGCCACTTCCGACCACCAGGCCTGTAGTTGCGGTGGTACAGAATGTTGTCACGTAAGGCAAAGTGGGCTGCTTGCCGGCGCAGCGCTCTCGTGGAAGGGACAGAAGACGGATCGGTAAGGTAGTCGACTAACAAGGCAAGGTATGGGTCGTTACCCTGCTCCGAAAGCATGTCAGTGCTGTCGAGTGGTGACAAGGTGGTAAAAGGGGGTGACAGAGAAGCCACATCTGGTGTTAATGGCGATCGGGAAAGTGCATCGGCGTCCGCATGCTTGCGACCAGAACGATATACGACACGGATGTCATATTCCTGCAATCGAAGTGCCCAACGGCCCAGACATCCGGACGGGTCTTTCAAGGAGGACAGCCAACATAGAGCGTGGTGGTCTGTGACCGCGTCGAAAGGACGGCCGTAAAGGTACGGTCGAAACTTCGTAAGCGCCCAGATTATGGCCAAACACTCCTTCTCTGTCACGGAGTAATTCAATTCAGCCTTCTTAAGAGCGCGACTTGCATAAGCGACTACGTATTCGGTTTGGGTGCCTTTCCGTTGTGCCAAAACTGCGCCAAGACCAACGCCGCTTGCATCAGTGGGAACTTCTGTGGCAGCAGTGGGGTCGTAGTGGCGAAGAATAGGTGGCGAGGTCAGCAGGCGGCGCAGCTGGTGAAATGCGTCGTCACATGCAGGTGACCATGCAGATATACCTTTGCTGTTGGAAAGCAGACTAGTCAGAGGTGCAATGATGGGCGCGAAGTTGCGCACGAAGCGACGAAAGTAAGAGCAAAAACCAACGAAACTTCTTAGGGCTTTCAGTGATGTGGGCATTGGGAAGTCAGCGACAGCTCGAAGCTTATCGGGGTCCGGAAGAACACCGTCTCTTGTGATGATGTGTCCCAAGAAGGTTAGTTTTCGGGCTGCGAAGTGGCACTTATTGGTGTTAAGTTGTAGGCCTGCAGAAGCTAGACACGTCAGAATTTCGTGGAGACGACGAAGATGTGTCGGGAAATCAGCTGAAAAGACTACGATATCATCTAGGTAACACAAGCAAGTTTTCCACTTGTGGGCCCGCAATATGGTATCTATCATGCGTTCAGACGTCGCAGGCGCGTTGCAGAGCCCGAATGGCATGACTTTGAACTCATACAGGCCATCCGGCGTTACAAAGGCTGTTTTAGGGCGATCACGTTCAGCCATTGGCACCTGCCAATACCCAGAACGCAGATCCAAGGATGTGAAGTACTCGGCGCCTTGTAAACAGTCAAGAGCATCGTCTATTCGTGGTAGCGGGTAGACGTATTTCTTTGTAATCTTGTTTAAGCGGCGATAGTCCACGCAAAATCGAACTGTGCCATCTTTTTTTTTACCAGAACCACGGGTGACGACCAAGCGCTTTGAGAAGGCTGTATGACTCCACGTTTAAGCATGTCATCTACTTGCTCCGTAATGACGCGGCGCTCTTCGGCAGAAACGCGGTAAGGACGCTGTCGCAGAGGCGAATGTGAGCCGGTGTCAATAGTATGAGTGACAGTCGTGGTGCGGCCCAAAGCAGGTTTCTGAAAGTCGAAAGAAGAGCGAAACTTGTTAAGGAGAGCAACAAGTTGGCTGCGATGCGAGGGGGAAAGGTCTGCGTCAATAGCATTGTCGAAGGCTGGTGAGCTTGATGGCTAAGACGCCTGAGTGATTGCGGCAATCTGACATGGTGTTTCGTCGGGAAGAATAATATCATTGATATGGTCGACAGGTTGCACATATCCTAACGTTTCATCACGAAGCAAGCCAATGGGGTAGTTGCAGTGGTTGGTCACCAGCATTACGGTTAAACCAGACGCAATCGTAAGAACGGCAAATGGGAGCACGATGCCCTTGCGTTCAGTAAGAACAGGGGATGGCGTAAACACCACCGTGGCGTCAGGTTGCGCCACACATGAAAGGCTGATAGGGACTGAAGCTTCCGGAGGCAAGGTGATGTCGTCGTCAGCGATGAGTTTGGAGAGCAGTGGTGAATGGTCGGGTGGTGGAAATTCACAACTTGGCACTAGGGACACTTCCGCACGGCAACAATCGAGGATAGCTTCATGACCTGATAAGAAATCCCAACCCAGGATGAGGTCATGAGAGCAAGATGGTAGTACAAAAAATTGGACGTAGTACAAAACGTCTTGGATGACGACGCGCGCCGTACACACAGACGAGGGCTGAATGCGTTGCGGGCTAGCCGTGGACAGCACGATGCCACAAAGAGATGTGGTCACTTTCTTCAGTTTGCGACAAAATTTTGCGTTCATCACAGAAACGGCGGCCCCAGTATCAATTAACGCTTGTGTGGCGACTTCCTTAACATTGACATCAACAACATTTCGCGGCGAAAATGGAGGCCTTGATAATTGCGCAGAAGTTGCAGTTCTTGCCTCTGGAACTGCACTGATTAGTTTCCCTCCTCAGTAGGTGGTCTACGACGCATAGCACATGGCGATCGGCGACGAGGAGATGGGAAACGAGAAGTCGATGGGCGACGATCCGAGTCAGAGTGCCTGTGTTCGTATGCAGACGTGGTGGCCTGCTGCTACGAATAGGTAGGAGTTCCAAAGGAGGCGTACGCAGGTGTGGGACGGCGGCGGCAGTAGCGTGCAATGTGGCCAGCGATGCCACACGCGAAGCAGATAGGACGGTTGTCATGGGTGCGCCACTCATTAGATGGAAGGAAAAAGCGAGGTGAGGGCCTGTAAACCGGAGGCGCTGCCGGAGGAGGTGGAGCCGATAAGGATACTGGATGCGGTGGGGGTCGCGCAACCACAGCTGCGTAGCTGAGAGGTGAAGATGGTGCAGGTGGTGCGTAGCTGACAGCTGAGAGATTAGATGCTGCTGAAGTGCATGCGTAAGGGGCCTGCACTGTAGGTAGGACATCGCAAATTTCAGTGCGTATGGCCTGCTGCAGTGTCGAAGGCAGACTTGCGGTGGGTGCGTCGCTATGCGGCAGCAGGGAGAGCTGTCGGGCGACTTCCTCCCTAATGAAGTCTTTGATCTGGTTGGACAGACTTTCTTGGCGAACGTTGACATTTGCGAGTGCGACAGCCGAGATCGCATCTGGTGGTGAGACACTCTGTCGGGCGATGGAACGCTGACGGCGTAATTCATCGAAGCTCTGGCACAGGCTTACAAGGATTGCCACCGAGGTCGGGCTTTTCGCTAGCCACATCTAGAATGCGTCATCCTCAATACCCTTGAGAATCTGCCGAATTTTCTCTTCTTCGGGCATAGATGGGTTAACACGCCTGCAGAGGTCGAGCACATCCTCAATGTAACTCGTAAACGTTTCACCAGGCTGCTGGGCTCTGTGGCGCAGACGCTGGTCAGCGCGGAGCTTGCGGACCTCTGGTCGGCCGAACGCTTCTGTTACGAGGGTCTTAAAGGAGGACCAGTTGGCGATGGCGGTTTCGCGGTTGGTAAACCAAAGCTTAGCTACGTCTGCCAAGTAAAAGATAACGTAAGCGAGTTTGGAGTCGTCGTCCCACTTGTTGCTGACGCTTACGCGTTCGTACAAGGACAGCCAGTCTTCGACGTCTTGCTCACCACTTCCGCTGAAGATTGGTGGCTCCCGCTGGCGAGTAGCGCCGGGGCAGGTAGACGGGGCAGCCGATGGTGCTGGCTGGGCTGGGACGGGCTGGTTGGCGACTGCGTCAGTCATGTTTCGCGGTAGTCTCTCGGACAACTTGCGAGAGTGGAGCTCCAGGTCTGCTTGGGGATCTTAGCAGCCTCCACCAAATGTGCTGACGTTTATTCGAGCAGAGAAGTCGCAAAGAGGTCGCAACGGAAAGTGGGCGTACGGCCAGTCTGGCAAAGGCGGCACAAAACTCTCGCGCAAGCAGAGCACGGGCTTTTCGTTGTCTTCCGAAGGCGCATACGCGTTGGTGCGTATGCTTCACTACAATATATATATATATATATATATATATATATATATATATATATATATATATATATATATATATATATATATATATATATATATATATATATATATATATATATATAATGCATGGCTCAATATGAAACAGCATCTCTTTATAAAATGAAGATTTCTTAATAGCTGGCTGGTACATTATATTCCCAGCAGTACACAGCTAACACGTTGGCTTCATTGTAGTTCACTGTTTTAAATTCCGTTCTGGATTACTAGAACTGTTGTAGGTAATCAAGAGAGAGGAAATATCGGTTACCGACAGTCTCCCGCTAACTTCCGCTATGGTAGTTGTTCAAGTTTGCCATGCGATTCCACAACCATCGAAAAATATCAACCAACCAATTTTAAACGTTGATCATTGTCTGTCTCGCTGGCTTCCGTTTATTTTTTTAGAGCAGTGCTTTTCAAAAACCATGTTTTCAACTAGTTTTGTAGAGCGTGAGCTTCAACATTTACAGGCCAGTGTATATGTTAGGTGTTGTGCATGCGCAAGTACTCTTTTTTTTCGTGATAACATCATATTCTGACAACTGATCAAATAAATCTTGTTCGTTGTCTTTTATTGGACTGCAAACAGTAACTGGGACTGTGCTGGCACCAGTGCGTGCTCAATTGCGGGCATATGTATGAAATACTGAATAAGGTGGGCCGTAAGACACTGGAAAATGTTGTCGTTACAGACCATCTAGTAAAAAAAACAGGTAGGCCAAGAACTCTTGTGCTGCTTCGCCAGACGAGTCTTTCTGAAAAGGATACCAAACAGGGAACTCGATTAGGCTTACAGCATTTATGATAAATGTTTTATTAAAAATTCTGGTTCGACTTTTAAATGCAAAGCATTTCTTAGCGAACTTCGGTGACATTGAGCGTATCTATCTATCTATCTATCTATCTCTCTATCTATCTATCTATCTATCTTTCTATCTATCTATCTATCTATCTATCTATCTATATATATATATATATATATATATATATATATATATATATCCACGTCTTTTAGCTCTCCTGGCCGTCTCGATAATAGTAACATTACCAAAATTGGTATGGCATAACATGCCTTTATGACGAGCATATTTGACTAGTAATATCATAAATCATGATATTTCTGTCATAAATATCATGATTCAAATTTCTTGGTTTTGCTGCTTATTCGGTGGATAAGATTGAATGACAGTTTGCGAAAAAGGTATGGTATGACATGACTGCATAGCAAACATAAGTGAGGGACCCTAACGTGGAAATTATGGCATGCATGTCATAATTTTTGTGTTATGACTTGACATGACTACACGCCACGCTCATAGTGCATTCGCGGTCGTTTCGTTCACGTATGCCCAATTCGGTATTACGAGTCACGAATAGATGACGAATGTATATGACTGGTGCAAACATGATAATCATGACATGAGTGTCATGTAAGAACATGACAACATACGATGCTCATCATGTAGTTGCGGCCATTTCTATAGCGTCAAATATACCAAATTTGTTAGTACTTTACGGGAATGGACGACGAAGGTATGTAACATGTCCGAACATGGTAATACTGGCATGCGTGTCACCTAAAACATGACTGCATGTTACGCTCATAGCCAGCTCCCAGGCGTTTTGCTACCTCCACATATACCAAATTTGGTATCAGCTGATGAGAATAGACGTCAAATGTAAGTAACACGTCTAAAAATGATAATCATGATATGCGTTTTATGTGAAACATGATTATAAGCTACGCTCATTGCGTGCTCGCAGCCGTTTCGCTTGCTCTACATATGCCAAATTTGTTATAACATGGCGTGAATAGACGACGAAAGTGAATGAAACGTTCAAACATGATAATCAAGACATGCTTGTCGTGTGAAACATGACTACATGCTACGATCATGGCGTGCTAGGGTTTTTTCGTTAGTTCCACATATAGCAAATTTCGTTTCATATGACCTGAATAGATGACGAAGGTAAATGACACGTCCAAACATGATAATCAAGACATGCGTCTGATGTAAGACGCGACTACATGCTACGATCATAACTTGCTCGTGGTCGTTTCGCTAGCTCAACATATAATAATAAATTGTGGTAATAAATTTGGTATCACGTGACATGCATCATGACCAAGGTAAATAACGCATCCACACTTGATAATCATGACATAAAAGTCATGTATGGCAAAATTTACGTCCGCCTGGAAACTTTGTGGTGATTTTTAGGTGACATATCACACCTTCGTCCTTCCTGCTTTGCATATTACTGATTCCCACAGTACGTGGGATGTGACAATTTTTACAGCACATATATAATAAATTAAAGACACGCAGTAAATGAAAAATTTAGATGTTGCTTGCTGAGATTTTACCACTACTTTTGCACTAAGTAATCTAGGCGTAGAGTAAGCTCTTCTCGTGATTTGTAGATAACAATGACAAAGCGCAAAAGAAGTGCATACTAGCTAGTTCAGGTTTTTTACCATGTCTTAACGCAAGCAAAAAAATAAAAACAATAGACGATGGCTGCTATGCGTTGTTGATCATAGTTTTATCAAAGTTGATTTTGTAAAAACGATAGATGATTCATTCTGAAAACTTATTGCACGTTCTGCCGAGTAGCCAAATAAATATGGGGCTATATGATACAAAACAGTTGTTTAACATATGAGGAGTACCAAAGTGGACAGTTCGTATTGTTTCTGTGCATTTCAATCACACTGTTCACAAGAACCTAACAGTTCTTATTGGTGCTTATCTATCTCACGGCTGAGCCTATAAAGGGGTACTTGAAAGCTGCCTTTTCGCCACATGTCACAAAAATTGCCGTTCGCAACATATTGGTACTACCTGCACAGTAGGATGGTTGCTGGGTATTTTTTTTATCCAGCGGCCATGAAAGTAGTTTCCACACACGCATCAAGCACCTCCTTTTGTTGCTACTTCTTTCCCTTTCTCGTTCTACTATTTCTGTTTCCCTTTCTGTTGCTACTATTGCCCTTTCTCGTTCATTTTCTTTTCCTTGCTTTTAATTCTACTTTCACCGTGACACACTGCATAGAACCACATCCCCAAGCGCCCTAGGGACTATGTGGACGAGCAGACATAAGGCAGAAGCATGACTTACATTTCGATTTCCGGAATGTGCCGAGCACGTAGCGTATGCATCATCTGGCTTGGAAGTCACCGCGGCAGGCTCCTTTGTGGCCGGAGGCCTTCACGAAACGAACGCGCCTGCACTATACGCAGTGCAAAGCTCACTTCACGCCCAGTCGAGAACAGGGTCAAGCTGCTAACACAAAACATGCACACGTGGTCGACACTACCGGGTGATTCGGAAACGATTATAAGAAGACAGCGGTACAAAACTGCAGCGCATAAAACTACGCTGAACGCGTGTGCATCAGCATATACCGGCTCCGATTGCCGGAGCTGTTGAGAGGGGTCGGCGGGTGGTGGCTCGTTTTTAAGACGAAGGTCGTCTTACTCTAACCTTGTCCTGCGTAAGATGAAACCGAGTCAAGAATAAACGAGAATAAAAAGAACACAGTGTCTCTCGAAAAGTATAAAAGACGGTGCTGTCTAATAGATATGCATCCACCGTCCATCCACCGTGCCAGTTCAGACTTGCACGGTGGATGCGTGTGTTTTTTGAGCGCTTCTGGTCGACTGCGCAGATAAGTGGTTTTTGCATGTTTTGAGCTTGCCTTTATAATTAATAAGGCAGCAGTTAAAATCTTTGTAGCACACATCACCTTGTACGGCTTTTCCGTGGGTCAGTCGCCAGGTATTTACTAGTTGGTGCGTGTGTGTGTATTTGTTTCTTTGTGTTTTTTTCTTGCCACCCCGCAGGGGAGGTGCACGTGCATTGAAAACGCAAATTTTTGCAGTAGAGCTAGACTTTCTCTTTTTCGTAGGGCAGGGATTGTGTTTTGTAATTATCAAGTGAGACAAGTCATAAGGACAATTGGTCTTATAAAGACATGGTTAAAAAGGCTGTAAAATGTTCAGGATGCGTGGTGACTTTAAATAGACCTCATTGCAGAAACAAACGGAGAGGAGGCTGACGCAAAGTGTAGACAATGTGACGTCGAGGAAAAAATGGAGAAAACGATGGTTGCCCTGAGTGAACTGCTGTTGAGAATCACCAAGCTGTAGACTTCGTTGGCGACAGAGCAAGAAAAAACTAGGGCAATGGGAGAAAGGCTGAACTCTGCCGAGGAAGCACTAGCCAAGGTGAACAAAGGAGCAGACGACGGAGAGAACAGTAGGGCATCGGCAACCAGAACGGCGGAGAAGAAAGAGCAAGGAAGTTTGAAAACACAGGTTCAGCCGGTTCAATTGCCGCAAGGCCCAGCTTCAGTGAAGTAGTGGTGGGGCTGGGAGGGGACAAAGCAGCTGGCGTCCCAGGTGCAAGTAACCCCCCAGTGCAAGATGCCCCAGATGAAAAGTCAAAGCATGTGATAATCGCTGAGGACTCGAATTTAAATCGATACGCAGAAGCAATCAAAGAGTGTGTAGAGAGAGAGTGAAATTTTATTAGAAGGCGGAGAGGTCGGCCTGAGCTAGTTCGCTCTAGCCTGCTACTCTACACCGGGGATAAGAGAAAGGGGAAGAAAAGAGGGATGAAGGGTGATGATGGGGACAAAAAGAGGTGGTGCGTATGTACAGTAGCGACTTTGCATAGTACCCTACAGTCTAGTTTCTAGTCCAGTGCTTTTTATAAAGTCTAGAACAACCTTTGTAGCAGTTTTTGACACTGTTTGGTCGTTCATTGCTGACAATATGTGGCTTTCACTTAATGGTGTTTGTCCGATGCTGGCCAACGTTGCAGTTAGCATTTTTCTTTGCGCCACGTATAATGCACAGTCACAAAATATGTGAGCTATCGTTTCGCGCACTTGGCAGCGTTCACAATTCGGGCTGTCCGCACGGCCGATTAGGTGGGTGTAGTGGTGAGTGAAGGCGACGGTCAGGCGAATTCGGTGCAGTATATTAGCATGTCTTCGGCTGATTTTATCTGGAAGACGAAAAGTCACGTACCAGGGTCTGTTTCCCGCAGGCGCTTGTTTCATTGATCTCGTAGCGACCAGTAAGTGGCAGAGCAATCGCGCGTGAGTGATCTCAACAATGTGTTGACATCACTTCGCGAATACGGTACTTCGACGTACATAGGAGCGTTGTATATTGCCGCTCTTGCTTCGCTATCGGCTGTTTTGTAGCCAACCAGGCCGCAGTGTCCAGCAATCCATTGGAGTGTAATCAAGTGACCGCTCCTGTGTGTTAGGTCAATTGCTTGGACGATTCCTAACGCTAATTCGTGCGCCTCTTCTTAATGAGCCTCTTCTTGAGCAAGAATGGATAGCTTGAAGCGCTGATTTAGAATCAGACAGAATCGTCCATTTACGAGGTGCTTGGTCGTTCACAAATTTTATGGCTTCTTGTATAGCAACAAGTTCTGCAGCTGTCGAAGATAACCTATGATCTAATTTGTGCTGTCGGGAAATACCGAGTTGAGGGATCACGAAGGCTGCAGCTAAGGCGGATTAAGTTACGGATCCATCGGTGTAAATGTGCAAAGAGTCACTGTATCGGTCATCTAAATGTGCCAAGGTGAGTTGCTTGAGGGCAATGTAAGAAACACGCGACTTATACGAAATTCCACGTATGTGAAGGCACACCAGCGTTTTAGTCAATGTCTATGGAGGCGTTGGATTACGGCAGGTGCAAAGCCTGAAGGGATCGTGTGCCTATGCGTATCGAGGCATCCCGAATAGGTACAGCCTGGTCGGTCCACTTGTAGCGAAGACAACGGGTGCTGTGCATGTCGGGTCAGCAGACGAAGGTGCACTCGAAGAGGCTCACAGGACGTGTAAACCTGTATAGGGTAAGTGCGGGACTCCTCTATAGTGCCAGAGGTTGACGTGCACCGTGGCAGGCCGAGGCATATTCTCAGTGCTCGTGCCTGAAGGCTCTCTAAAGTACAAAGGCACGTTGCCCGCATGCTGGAAAGCACAGGTGAGCTGTAACTTACATAGCCCACAAACAATGCCTTGTATAACTGCAGAAGACTTTTCTCTGAAGGGCCCCATCTCAGTCCTGCTTTAACACGATAACATACACAAAACTGATTACTTTGTTTCGCAGCACAGTCACATGCTTGGACCAGGACAGGTTGCGATCAATGACGACACCTAAATAGCGGTGGTGCTTGACCGCGGGAATCACTGCTCCGTGAGCGAAGATTGGGTACCGCGACATTGATTTCTTCGTAAATGCCAGTGCAGCACACTTTGCTTTTGTAAGTTCCAGGCCCTGACGACGTAAGTACTTAGATGTTATTGATGTGTCTCGTTGTAGCCTTGTTCGCAGTTGTGGTCGCGTTGCTCCAGATGCCCATATGCATATACCGTCCGCATACGCACTGATTCTGACAACGTCGGGAAGCTCAGTTCAAGGCCAATGAGTGTTATGTTAAAGAGCATCAGCACGGCACCTTGCGGAACTCCACGGCTTACGAGGTGCCTGGCCGTGTCACCGTCAGATGTGGACATAAAAATGGTACGTCCTCTGATGTAGCTCACTATCCATGCGTGTAGTCGGCCACCAATGCCGATGTCTTCAAGTGCGTCAAGAACGGCCTCATGGTAGCCGCTATCGTACGCGCCCTTTATATCTAAGAAAATGGTCCCTACCAATCACCGACTTTGTCTTTCCTTTTCAACAGAAGAAACTAGATCTACAACACCGTCTACAGACGATCGACCTCTACGGAAGTCATTTACAAAATCTAGTAAGCCGACAATATTCTGCAGCAGCCATTCCAATCTTGCCAGCACCATGCGTTCTTCACCTTACCGATGCAACTGGCTAGGGCAATGGGTCTATAAGAAGACAACTCGTGTGAATACTTGCCTGTTTTCAGTAAGGCCATTATGCAGCTGCACTTCCAACTCTCCAGGACTGTCGCTGTTTCCCACGTAGAGTTGTAGAACGACAAAAGAGCCTGCCTTGCTTCCTGGCTGAGGTGATATAGAGCCGAATAAGCAATTCCGTGAGGCCCTGGTGCGGACGACCGTCGGGACCCAGAAATCGCAGCGTCAAGTTCGTGCATTGTGAATGGTAAGTCGAAGCGATCGTCGCTGGATGGCGGTGAGGCTAAACACGAAGGTGATATCGATGAGGAGGACATACCTACGAGTAAGTGGCAGTAATCTTCTACAACCTCTACTTCAGGTCGACCTTGCTTTAGAGCCAAAGATCGGAAAGGGAACAACTGTTGAGTGGGCATCTGAAGGCTTCGGACAGTTTGCCATATTCGAGACAGGTGTTTTCTGGGATCAAGAGAGCCACAAAATACCCTCCACCATTGCCTATCGAGCTTATCGAGGTGCCGCGATATATGCCGTTGTGCTTGGCGTGCTGTAGATAGGTCAGATGGTGTTTTTGTCCTCCTGTATTTCCTGTCTGCCCGGCGATAGATTGCACGAAGGTATTCATATTGTGCGTCAAGTTGGGATCTTGGTAGCGACACATTCACAAGTTTCGTATGCGTTGTTAAGGCTGATACAATGAGGCTTTCTATTTCAGATATTGATTGAATGTTCCCGCACTGAGCATTTACACAAGCTTAGAATCCTGGCCAGTCTACGCTTTTCACATGCAGGGGAGTCGAACGACGGAATCCATTTAGCTGTATATATTGTCACGTTTCTTAAGAGAAACTTGGTTTAATGGGTCCGTTCAGTCGACTAGCCAAGCAGCAGCTCAGATATATTGTCTTTGTCTTCTTTCACTTCTGTATCTCACCCAAGCATATCATGTGGCAATAGTCCCCCCTTTGAAAGCATCGACTCGATGCTCGTAAAGAAAAAAAAATGAAGGCAAACACACGCAAACATAGAGAACCAAAAGAGGGAGAGTACCAGTACTCACAGCGCAAATGAGAAAATTTCACCGATGCTTGCGCCAAGCGCAAAAAAGGCATAAAAACACAGGAGAACACGAACAGCAGCAGCAGCGCCATGTCACGGCATGTCGCAACACGTGAACCACAAGGGCTACTGTGAAGTAGGGCTTCAGCCTAACGACACGCACGGTTTCAGGCCGAAGCTGTCGACGAGAAGACGCTGCGCCATCCGGAAATCCCTCGTAGGTAAGATCTGTGACACGTCTAAAAACCTTGTATGGTCCAAAATAACGGCTTAGAAGTTTTTCGCATAAGCCAGGTCGCCGGACAGGGATCCACACCCACACTCGGTCCCCATGGTGGTAGGTGACGTTTCGATGGCGGAGGTAATAACGTCTTGCGTCTGCATCTTGTTGGTGACTGGTGTTTACGTAAGCTAGCTGACGAGCTTCTTCGGCGTATTTAGTGTATTGCTCAGCGTCTGGAGCAAGTTCATTGCTTTGTTCGCACGGAAGCATAACATCGAGCATGGTGCGCACGTTGCGTCCATAAACAAGTCAGAAAGGCGGAAACTGCGTTGTTTCTTGCGATGCGTATTGTATGCAAACGTGATGTATGGAACAATCTCGTCCGAGATTTTGTGTTGTACGTCAATGTACATTGACAGCATGTCCGCTATGGTCTTGTTAAGCCTCTCTATCAGTCCATTCGATTGCGGTGATAAGCCGTCGTTTTTTGATGGCTTGTGCAGCTCAATTTTAAAATGTCCTCCAACATTCGTGCTGTAAATGACGGCAATCTGCGCGTAATCACGCATGACGGGGCACCATGACGTAAAACGATTTGGTGCACGAAGAACTGTGCGACTTCATAGGATGTGCCACGGAGTAACGCTTTTGTTTCAGCATAACGAGTGAGATAATCTGCCGCAACTATAATCCATTTTTTCCCAGAGGACGACAAAAGGAAGGGTCCGAGAAGGACCATTCCCACGAGGTCAAATCGTGTCCGTGATGATGCGATCGGCTGGAGCATGCTCGCGGGTCTCACAGGCAAAGTCTTGCGACGCTGGCACTAACGGCAGCCTTTCACATATCGATGTACACTAGTTGACAGTCGCGGCTAGTAATACTGTGGACGTACTCTGGCGAGAGTTTGTAAATAGCCCAAATGTCCTGATGTGGGCTCATCGTGGCACGCAAGAAATATCTCATCACGCATGTTGGTAGGAACAACGAGTAGGAAGGCTTTGTCGCTACCATGGGCATTTTTCTTGTAAAGAATGCCTCTTTTAGACAAAAAGAGCACAGTTCGCGAGCAATGTGTTGAGGGACCTGAGAGTTCCAGCCTTCCAGGGAATCAATAGCTGGGCGTAATTTGTCGTCTGCCCGCTGTTTTCACATAAATTCGGAATCACTGACGGCGCCGAGAAAGGCATCTTCATCCTCGGAGCCGCTGACAGTGCACCCCACAGGCGCTCGAGAAAGCACGTCGGCATCTTCGTGTTTGCGCCCTAACCTGTACACAATCGTAATATCAAACTCCTGCAAACGCAAACTCCACCGAGCGAGACGGCCAGATGGATCTCTGAGATTAGCCAGCCAGCAGAGCGAGTGGTGGTCAGTCACCACTTTGAAGGGACGACTGTAGAGATAAGGCTGAAATTTGGTCATCGCCTACACGACTGCAAAGCATTCTTTTTCCGACGTAGAATAGTTGGTCTCGGCTCGAGAAAGAGTACGACTGGCTTAAGCTATTACATGTTCAACGCCACCGTGTCGTTGTACAAGGACAGTGCCAAGTCCGACGTTGCTGGCATCTGCATGAATTACTGTAGCAGCGTCCTCATCGAAATGGGCGAGAACAGGGGCTGTTTTCATTCTATGTCGTACCTCTGTGAACGCCGCATCTTGTTCTGCGCTCCAAGTAAAAGGCACGTCCTCTCGGGTGAGCCGCGTAAGAGGTTCAGCTATCTTCGAGAAGTTGGCGAAAATCGGCGATAATACACGCACAAGCCGAGGAAACGGCGTACTGCTTTTTTATCTGATGGAACAGGGAAGGTGGTGAAAGCAGCAGTTTTGTCCGGATCAGGTCGCACTCCATCCGCACTAATGACATGTCCCAGATATTTCAGCTCTTCATAGCCTAAATGGCAAGTTTGGGGTTTCAGTGTGAGTTTAGCAGTGCGAATGGCTTCCAGAACCTTTCTCAGACGCTTCAGATGTTCTTCGAAGCTCTTGGAAAAGACCGCATCATCGAGTTAGACAACGCAGCTTTGCCACTTCAAGACAGCGAGAACTGTGTCCATCATCCTCTGAAAAGTGGCTGGGACAGAACAGAGGCCGAAGGAAAGAACTCAGAATTTGTAAAATCCGTCTAGAGTCACAAACGCGGTTTTTTCTCGGTCTCGTTCATCCACTTCAATTTGCCAATAGCCACTCTTTTGATCGATGGACGAAAAATACTTCGTGCGTCGTAATCTGTCGAGAGAGTTGTCGACCCGTGGAAGCGGGTTAACGTTTTTTTTTTTTCGTGAAGCTATTAGGCTTCCTGTAGTCGACACAAAATCGTAGCGTTGCGTCTTTTTTCTTCACTAGAACGACTGGCGAGGACCATGGGCTGCTGGATGCTTGAATAATCCCGTCATCGAGCATATATTTTACTTGTGTCTGAATAGCCGCACGTTCTTTGGAAGAAACGCGATACGGCTGCTGCCATATGGGGCGGACGTCATCGTCGGTAATAATTCGGTGCTTGGCGAGGTGTGTTTGACGGACTTTGGAAGAAGAGGCGAAGCAAGACCGAAACTCCCTTAAAAGGTCATGAAGTGCAGCCTTTTTCTTGTCTGACAGTGGTCTAGAAATTCCTCATCCTCATGCGTTTCCTCGGCCGCGAAGCACTCTATGACGTCGGCAACAGGGCCTCCATAGGCTACGGTGGTTCCGCGGAAAAGATGCCGGTGCTCGTAGTTGAAGATCGTAACTAGTATTTGCGACTGTCCGTTATGGACACGCACAACACTTCGGGCGGCACATACGCCTTGAAGTAGCAGAAGTGATAGGATGCTTTCAGCCACCACGTCACCGTCCCGGAGGTCTTACAAGTGACTTCGATGGGAACAGTCACTCGAGGCGGGAGCGTTACACTGCCGTCAGCAACACGCAGCGCAGGTCTACGGCTGTTATCAGCGTCTCGATCTGTTGCGCCTTGAGTCGAGAAGGTCACGATGCACTCACGAAGATTGATGATGGCACCTATTCCCGAAGGAAGTCCCTGCCGAAAATCAGCTGACGTGAAAAGTCACGCAGAACAAGGCAGCTGGGAACAAACGTTGATGCACGATATTTCACTCTTGCCGTACAGCGACCCAGCGGTGTTACAACGTGTCCTCCAGCAATTCAAATTCGCGTTCCATTCCACGGCGTAATCACTTTCCTGAGATCTTTTACTAGCCTCCCACTGATAATCAAATAGTCTGCACTAGTGTCTATCAATGCATTGACCTGCAAACCGTCAATTAGCACAGGTATGTCAAGTGACACGCGGTCACTAGGTTCAGATGTGGATTTCGGCGTTTCATCGGTACTGCGATTATTCTCTGATGAAATGTCTTCCGTGTTGCGTGCAAGTGTCGATGGGAGGTCTTCCGCACTTTGAGTCCCAGCGACCTTGCTCCCGAAGGCCACTGCCTTCAGTTTTCCCACGAGACCTCGGAGAGCGTTCCCGTGCCGTCACCTTGAAACGTGACCCAGTGGCTGCGGGTCTCCTCGGAGATGGTGACCGTGATTGCCATCGTGTAAAGAGTGCACGCTGTTGCACGAGATACTTTTCAATATTCCTCAGCCTTGGACAAATTTGGGGACGAGGTGAATTGACGGAAAATCCACGCAGGCCAAGTTGACGGTATGGGCATTCGCGGTAAATGTGACCAGCCTCACCGCAATGATAGCAAAGGGGTCGTCTGTTCGGCATACGCCATCAATCCGACTTGCGCGTCGGTGCACGGCGACCATCGATGTCCAAACGAAGGTGCGCTGAATGAATCGCGACTGACGGCATCATTGTCTGGATCGGGACGTATGGCATTGTCTGGATTGGGACGTGTGGCACTGTCTGAATCGGAACGGGCGGCACTGTCTGGAACTGGACGTGCGGCACTGTCTGGGTCGGAACTCCTTGACCAGAATTAGGCGTGGCAGATCGCAAGGCTTCCACGTACGTACGACAGTGACTGTCAGTAGACACAGGAGCCGTTTCCGGATCAACCGACATCGGCGGAAAACGATGGGCGTGCAAGGCCTGCTAGACCTCGTCACGGTTGACACTAGTGATAGAACCAACATCGATTTGCCTTGTCCCGTACATCTGTTCCATAACTTCCCGGACGACAGATCGTGTGATCTCGCGAATCCATTCGGGGCTCTTGCTCCCAGGGGTGGCGAAAATTTCGGGAGTTGAGGCAGCATTCACTTGATGGTCAAACAGGGCAGACCGTTGGTGCAGTACTTGCTCCATTTTTGCTGCTTCAGTAAGGAACTCAGCAACACTCTTGGGGGGACCACGCACCAAACCAGCAAAAAGTTGTTCCTTCACACCACGCATGAGGTGGCGCAACTTTTTTTCTTCTGCCATAACAGGATCCGCTCGCTTGAAAAGCCGTGTCATGTCCTCGACGTACATCGAGACGGTCTCGTTTGGCATCCAGATTCGTGATTGTAGTGCACGCTCCGCCCGTTCGCGGTGGTCGGGACTCCTGTAGGTCTCCAGAAGGCGACGCTGGAACTCGCGCTAAGATGTCAGAACATCACCCCTGTTCAAAAACCAGGTCTTCGCACCGTCCTTTAGGCAAGTGTACACGTTCCGGAGCTTCGCAGCATCATCCCAGTAATTTATCGCTGCGACACGTTCTAACTCACTCAGGCAGTCGTCAACATCTTCGTGCTGCTCTCCGTGAAAGGGGCTAGGCATAAGTGGGTTCTGACGGTGCAGTAAATCGGCGTGGAAGGTGTCGGAGCTTGCACGGGATCTTGTGTCGAAGTCATAGTCGCTGCGTCAGTGGTTGGTGTCTCAGGTGATCGGCCTCGTTAGCGGCGGCTTACTCTGTGAACAAGAGTGTCCACGGGTGCAGGGCTTTTGTTCCGGCTGTTGGGTGGGGTCTTGGGCATCGGGTGGATTGTGAGACGTTGTACCCAGCACCTCCACCAGTCTTGTCACGCTTCTTAAGACAAACTTGGTTTAATGGGTTTGTTGAGTCGACTAGCCAAGCAGCAGCTCACATAGATTTCTTTGTCTTCTTTTATTTCTGGATCTCACCCGAGCATATCATGTGGCAATTTGTAGGGAGGTGGTAACTTCCATGTGTTTCAACGTCTACAAACCAATAGGTGGTAGGCAAGAGACTTCTGCTCAAAAACCATACGTCTAGACAGCTGCTGTACAATGCGCCAAGGAGGTAAGTGGGTGAGCCGTCGTTATTGGACATCAGGCCATGATTGAGCACAAAATCAGCAATATCCCTACCGCGGGTGTTCGTTGAGGCAAAACCCCACATGGGATGATGTGCTATAAAATTCCCAACTAATACATGTGGTCCAGGGCAAGCTTGGAGCATAGACAAGAGATAGGAACAGTCCACGTGGCTTCTAGGAAGAATGTATCCACCAATGATTGATATTGAACGTCGCTTGTGCTTGATAGATAGGCAAATATAGTCGTTAGAAGCATGAGGAGCCACGGCATGTCTCCCATACGTTAAATCTCGATGCACGCATAAAATTACTTTGCTCGCATTTCGATCATCGCGTGACCACAAAGTGACGTATCCGGAAATACAAAAAAAACGACATCATATTCAGCTCACTTATTGTAACCAACGAAAATTTGTATTTAAACATCCGTTGTCGAAAGTCAGACCATCGGCTTTGCAAACCTCATACGTTCTACTGCATTGTAGCAGAGGTGCGCACACGTTCATCGAAGAAATTCGCCATGTTGTTTATAGAAGCTTCAGCAGTAGCGGTTCCAGCATGTTGAGGATCTGCACTGCTGTTTTCGCACCTGGCGTGTGTAGCTCGTTGAGAATAGCACAAATAGAATTTAGTACATGCTTCAGCATAGTTTTGTTCTTCTCAGTGTCTTGCCTATTATTTTCCGCCCTCTTTGAAGTCGCAGCCGATGATGTGGTCTTTTTTATTGCTCCGGTCGGTAGCGAAGGCCACTCAGTATGTGAAGCATCAGCGTGCAACGCGGGTGTTGTTCCACTTTCTGCATTCCTGGGATGTGGTGCGTACAACATGGGTGTAGCGCCCTGATAATGCACACGCGTATGTTCTGTTGCTGATGGTGATGCATCATTTCTATGTCCACTATGCTTTCGCTGGTGCTTACGTTTTGGACGACGTCTATGTCGGCGGATGGATGTGACAGCCTCTCTGTGTGTCGAGTTGTCTCTGACCATCTTCCGCATGACGCGAATTTCTTCTTTGATCTTCGGGCACTCCTTCGACGTTGCTTCATGTGCACCAGAACAGTTTGGGCATTTCAATAGAACTGAAGTATCGCAGTTTTTCACCTTAAGAGACCCGCAACACCGCTGGCAAGTTGTCTCACTTTTGCACACTGCGCTGACGAGTCCCCATTTGCAGCACTTGTGATACTGCAAAGGCCGTGGCACGTAAGGGCACACGGGATGTCTTCGTATCCAACCTTCACGCTAGGGGGCAGAGTCTCAGAATCAAATACCAGTTTGATGCAGCGAGACTGCCCGAAGTGGCGTATGGTCAAGATTCTGACTGTCGACGTCACGAGATTCTGGAGGTCAGCGTGTGCGATGTCACCGTCGACGTCGTTTATCACGCCAGTCGTTATTCCTTTTCCGTGAGCGAGAAACGCGCGAACTGAAATACTTCCGAGCTGCGTGACGGCCTTCAGTTTGTCAAGAATGGTTTTGTTTGTTCACATCAACTGACAATATGTTTTTCGTGCTATTTATGCGGATTTGATTCACTTGAGCATTTTCGACCGGAACCACGGACAACTTCACAGCACCCCGTCAAGACCAGCATCAATCGTTTCGGTAACTCACAGGCAACACGTGGATACCAGTGTCATCCAGGTGGGCCGGTTTTTGACAACTTTACGGCCGATCATCACCCGACCGCGTTGGAGACGCCGTAAAGCCAAACGGCGACGCCGACGCCCGGTGGCATGCGACCGGCTTTCCGAGGCAACATGGACGCTACTCTCATGCAGCGTGGATACGACCCGCATGCCATGACGTGGGAAACAATTACAATTTCCGAAACTCCAAACTCTGCTTCTTCACCGAGGTTTCGGAGCCAAGCTCTCAACGACGCGGTGGAACGCCGCTTGCAAGCCAACACCAAGAAGGCGGCGTCCGCCGCTGCTTCGTCATCCGGCACGCCAGCTGACAAGACGCAGCCTCCCGCTTCGTGCGCTGTGGGACGCAAGGGCAAGTTTCTCACCAAATGGAAGCCTCGCCCGTTTCCGAAACCGAGTCCGGACGACTATGTAATAGTCGTAAAGCCACGAGAGTGCATCTCATTGCATGATGCTTTCTCAGAGAACTGGTACGGGACTGCGTTTAAGGCATACCTCGGGCCCAAGCGAGCTGAGACGCTGAAAGTTATTCCATCGAGAGAGCAAAATTTGATCGTGATTTACAGCCCGGGCCCTGACACGGCGGACAAAATCATCGGGGACTTCGCGGTAAACATCGAGCACAGGCAGGTTCTGCTCAACGGGTACCTGCGACAAGATGGTAGCAATGTCTGCCACGGAGCCATCGTAGTCCGCAACACAGATACGACGGAGACGCTCCGAGACAGCGTACGCTGGATGTCAGGCACAATCGTCGAGGTGCGTAAATTTGGCACATCGAACAAGGCGTGTGTAACCTTCGCCGGCAAGGAGAAGCCACGTTTTGTTCACTACGACACAATGCTGATCCCCGTCAAACCCTACCACCGGACAATCCCGGCCTGCGGCAAGTGCGGTGTCGTCGGCCATCGGATGGACACTTGTCCCAACCCACGACCGGATACGTGTGGCCTGTGTGGACAG
The DNA here is from genome assembly GCF_013339725.1 of Rhipicephalus microplus. NCBI lineage: Eukaryota > Metazoa > Arthropoda > Arachnida > Ixodida > Ixodidae > Rhipicephalus > Rhipicephalus microplus. The sequence goes on from NC_051169.1 coordinate 109,600,895, forward strand.
CAGGTTCCGCTTGTGGAGGAGGTGGTGCGGGCCCCTCATGAATGTGTACCCGTATGTTCTGTGTGCGGTGGAGCACACGCTACAAACTCTCGAGCATGTACGGCCAAGTACCGTAATTCCAAGGTGGCCGCACAACAGGGCGAAAAGTCCAGAAGGGCGTCCAAGAAACGACGCAAAGATCAGACTCCCAGTGAGCCACCACGCCGGGAAGTCGCCAAGACAGACAAGCCCGCTTTCCTACTGGAGAAACCGAAAAGCAGCCGACGGCGCAACCATGCGGCGAAGCCGGGCCATGGGCCAACGCCGTCAAAAACGGAAAGCAGGTGGGTGGTACGGGTAGAGCTGCCTCCTCATTCGCCCCTATCATCCCCTCTTCATCGCGTAACGCCGACCAAAATGTTATTGCCAAACTTCAGGCACAAATCGAAGCGTTACAGAAAAGACTAGCGGCAGCCGAGGCCAAACAGACCCAACTAGTCTCCCCTCCTCCTCCCCCCGCAGTAGAGGTAATGGAGAGTGAGACCGGGGCGGGGGCGGCAGACGCTGTTGCCGCACTCGAGGCTCGTGTGAACACCCTTGAGGTCCGTATGGACAGCCGTATAACTGTCCTCGAAACCCAAATCTCAGCGGCTGTAAATCCCGCCATTGCTAAAATGACCGAAACCATTTCTACCCTGATAGCCCAACAAGTTGCGCGTTTCACCAATCGAGCCGGCCCAATTAAGGACGTGTCTGGACGGTACCTTAAAACGCTTCGACGACAGATCGAATTTGAGGATGATGACAGCTGCTCCGCCTCCGGAATTGTGGACACCCCCCTCCCCGCGAGTGCTGGCTCGGGAGCAGCGCCACTGCAATCGCTCTTTAACTCCACTGACCATGGCGGGCACCCTTAGAATTCGGAAGTCCCCACGATCCTATACGGCCACTCCCATCCAAATCACCCAGTGAAATTGTCGGAGCTTTGAGGCTCACACTAAGCGCGCCAACCTTCGGCTTTTCCTCGCAGCATTTCAAAACCTTCCTGCTGTGGTAGCCCTCCAGGAGCCAGGGAGTGCTCCCACACTAACAAACTATACTACGTTTCAGCAGGACCCTTTATCTTGCATCTGCGTGCACAAAAATTATACGGCCAACCTAGTTGATCTCGACCTTAAGCCAGCTTTCTCGTACGTGATGGTGACACTCCTTCCGCTGCGTAAACAGGACCCGCCAATGCACGTGCTAAACATTTATTACTCACCGAAACTAAGCAACATTACATTCGCAGACCTTTTTAGCCGCGCCTTAAAGGCTGCAGGCAGGGACCCTCTGGTGATCGTGGGTGATTTTAATGCCCCAGCACACTCTGGGGGTATGCACGTGAAGAGAAACGTGGACGTAGATTAGCGGTACTTATGTCCACGCTGGGCCTAACTCTTCACACCGACCCTGCCTAACCAACTCGCGTGGGTAACTCCGTGACCCTGGACACATGTCCGGACATTACCCTCACAAAAAACATTCAGTATGCGGATTGGGTCAACACTGAAGAGACCCTCTCATACTCAACACTACCATTCGCACCTATTCTTTGGCACGACCCTACGGAGAGGCAAAATTACCCGATTACACAAAGTTTCGGCAAATATACGCCAATTCGACACCCATTGAGGAGCGAGGATACCTTGCTTGGTCCCAGCAACTGCTTTCCTACTTACGCTCCACAGAAACACAAATTAAACTCTCCGAGGCGACTCCGGTGGTGGATAACCATCTCCTTCACCTCTAGGAGGCCCGGCGCAGCCTCGTCCGCCGATGGCGCCGGCAAAAACACAACAGAAAGCTCAAAATTCGCATCGCTGAGCTCACCCAGCGAGCAGCAGAGTACGCGGCCCAGCTCGCTGACTCTAACTGGGTGGACCATTGCAACACGGCCGCTCGACAAATGTCCAGGCGGAGTACCTGGCGCCTCTTCCGCGCCTTGATTGATCAGACCCAAACTCAAACAGAGACACAAAAGCATCTCCAACGAGCATTTCACAGCTTCGACGGAGACCCAGCTAAATTGGCATGTAAACTCCGAGACCAATATCTATGCACACAGCAGGACTCCCGAGGGCCGGCGTATTCGTATGCAGGTACCGAGAACGCGGAGCTGGATCAACTGTTCCAGTTACACGACCTGAAGGCAGCCCTAGCAAAATTGAGGCGAGGAACGGCGCCGGGAAGAGATACAATCACTGTGAATTACTTGCCAATCTTCCTGACTTGGCCTACACCATGCTCCTTGCCTACATCAATTCCATTTGGATCGGGAAAACAAGCCTACCAATTGAGTGGAAGACCACCCTGGTCACCTTCATACCCAAAGCGGGCAAAGCCATTAACACGGACAACCTCCACCCCATCTCCCTTACTTCTTGTGTGGGAAAATTAATGGAGACGATGGTGCGCGACAGGTTGTGCGCGTTCCTGGAGACCAAAAATGCATTTGCAGACACAATGTTCAAGTTCCGCCCACACCGGTCCGCGCAAGATGTCTTGATTCAGCTCGACCATGAGATCCTCGATCCAGTCGAGTATCCCCTGGATGACAAAGTTGTGCTCGCTTTGGATCTGAAGGGGGCCTTTGATAACGTGACCCACAAAATTATTCTAACATATCTCTCACAGGTGGATTGCGGCCAAAACACTTTCAACTATATTAAACAATTCCTCACTGACCGACAATCATACATTCGGATTCAGGACATTGAACACGGTCCTTACCGATTAGACACGAGAGGGACTCCGCAGGGAGCGGTCCTCTCGCCCCCTCTTATTCAATGTGTCAATGATGAGACTCCCCGCTCAGCTGGCGAAAGTCGAAGGCATACAGCATGCGCTGTACGCCGACGACATCACCATAAGGGCGTCACACGGCTCGACAGGAGACATGGAGGCAAGCCTGCAGCAAGCGGCGGACATCGTGGGTGACTATGCCCGTCGCTGCGGCCTTCAGTGCTCCCTGTCCAAATCGGAATTCGTGCACATACGCCCCTCACCAAAGTGCACCACAAAAATCGACCTCTCCCTTCACAGCGGACCAATACCTGAACGCGATGAGATTAGAGTACTGGGGCTTTTTATACACAAAAATCGCAGAGCAGACACAACATTGGCCATATTGCGTAAGGTGGGGGATTAGGTGGGCCGGATGGTCCGCCAGGTTTCAAACAAGCGCGGGGGGTTACGATGCAAAGATGCCTTGCGGCTGGCCCATGCATTCATAACCAGCCGACTCCTGTACTCGGCTACATACCTCCACCTACGCAAATCCGACGAGAATGCATTCGAAGTCATTCTCCGCAAAATCTACAAGCGCGCCCTCGACCTTCCTGTCAGCACCTCTAACCAGCGCCTTTTGGGCTTGAGAATGGGGAACACCTTCAAGGAGCTGAGAGAGGCGCACTTGACAAACCAATATACTAGACTCTCCAAAACACCGTCGGGTCGCCGCCTCCTTGCCCGGCTACACATCAATCATTCAATACACACGGAAGAGCGCGTAAAGATTCCAGAAGTTTGGCGATACTCCTTGCACGTGCGCCCTCTTCCGGCTAACATGACCCGAGACGACTACAGTGGCCGACGCCTCGCGCGGGCGGAAGCCTTGGCTCGACACTACGGCCACAAACTCGGAGTATTCTACGTTGACGCCTCCGGCCTGCACCACGGTGGTTGGTACACGGCTGTGGTCGTCCACCAAAACACCGTTATAAACGGACTCACATTCCGTGCACATAACGTTATGCACGCGGAGGAGATCGCCATCGCACTAGCCGCCGCAGATCAGGACTCGAGGGTCATCATCACCGACTCAAGGGGTGCCTGTCGCAATATTGAACAAGGATACATTCCGTACCGTGCTTACAAAATTTTGCAGAACAGCAGCTACCTAGGTGCCCCCGCGCACCGAACGATCATATGGGATCCGGCTCACACGGGCCTCGGTGGTAATGAGACGGCCGATGCCGCCGCCCGCGCGCTCACTCTCCGGGCACCATCCTCGTCTCCTACCGATCCGGAACTCGAACCCAATCCCGCTACACTTTTAAGGAGGTCACACAATTTTACCAATCCGGCCATAACGTCTATCCGAAACCCTTTAAGGGCCTCACGAAGGCGGATGAGCGAATCCTCCTTCGCCTTTATACTAAAACTCTATTGTGCCCGGCAATCATGAAACACTTTGACCCCGCTTGTACGGGGAAGTGCCCGCATTGTGAGGAAAATTCCTCTGACATTTTCCACATGGTTTGGGCATGCCAAAAAACCCCAAACTTTACCCCACTACCCAACCTTTCGCGGGAGGACTGGGAGGCAGCCCTGCTCGGCTGCTCTGACCTGACGGCCCAACGCGCCCTGGTCGAGCGTGCCGGGCCGCGGCCAACGCCAATGGGCTCCCGTAAGAGGGAGCTCACCTAGTGTTTGTACGGGGCGGCCCTTTAAGGACCGTTCCCACCCTCCCTGTAAATAACATCTGTAAATAAATGTTTTTCAGCAGCAGCTTCAGTCTGTCAAAAATGGTTTTTGTTTGTCACATCTACTGACAATATGTTTTTCCTGCTATTTATGCGAATTTCATTCACTTGAGCAGGTGCAACTCGCTCGAAATAATTAGTCAATGACTGCCTGTTTATTGAGTTCAGGTTGTCTGATGTAGAGATGGGTACATACAAGATGGTGAAACATCACTTGCCTTTGTCTAGCGCCGGTTGTGGCTCCGCCATTGATGACGTCTTGCGAAGCTTCCTTTTCAACCAGAGGGTATGGAATGTCCTGAAGTTGGCTTCCAATTCTATCTCTTTCACTGATGAGTTCTCGGTAGAATCATTACAAGGAGCAAATGCGCCAACGCGGTCACCCATATTCGGTCTATCCTTATGCCAGTGGCTACGGCCTGTTGTCTTGTTGGATGGATGGTCCCCCATCCCGGGGGGTGACGTCTTCCGTTCCGCTTGTTCAGAGAAAGTCAGGACAGTTTAAGAAAAAACGAAAGTTGTTCAAGGCAGAGTTAGCCCGAACGCACTTCTTCGAAAGAGAGTGTAAGGTGTGACAAGATGGTTGCAAGAGAGATGCTCCCAGGACACAAGCTGGAAGCAGTCATGAAGCAGGCGAGCGCAAAACTCAAAACTACCGCTGATATACGAAACCTCGTAATAACTTTAGGTGGTGTAAACGATGTATTAAATGAAGATACGGCAGGACTAGCAACCACACTGGCGAAAGGGGTCGACGACATGCGCTCCACTGCTCCTCAGCTACAGGTAGTGTTATGCACGATACCAAAGATATCGGTGCGTGACGGCAACCTGCAAAGAGCGGTTGCAAACGCAAACTATGAGATATGGCGGATGAGCAGAGAGAAATTCTTTGAGGTGGAGGAAATAAATAGAGAGGTGCACTGGTGGAATGGTTTTCAACGAGACAGAATTCACTTCGGTGGGCGGCTAGGTCTTAAGGTGGGTCCACGACTTGCAGGACGCGCAGTAGCTTTCTGGGGGGCACGCGGGCCCTTCGGGGTGCAGGATAACTGGTAACGAGAAAAACAACCAGGGAGACTCTTTGACAGGCCGTATCGACAGATACGATTCCAAAGTGGAACCAGTATTTAAGATACGTAGAGTCCGGAGCAGAAATATACGTAGCCACGAGCGCCGAGCCAATTCAGACATAGGGTATATTAACATGCAGGGGGGCAGGAACAGGCTGAAGCAAAAAGAGAAAGAAGAACAGCTATGGAAGGTGAGACCGATGGTATACAGTTTTGTAGAAACACATCTTAGGGACGCGGAACAACCTCCTAACAATCCGGACCACGCGTGGGAATATTGTAAAAGAACAGAAGGCAGCACAAAGGGGGGTGGTATTGAGGATTTCATTCATAAAATTATAAACTTTCAAAGGGTCGAGCAGGAGTTCAAGGAACATTTATGGCTAAAAAGGAAACAAGTCAAATGACGCTCCTTGGTTTTGGTTTATGTGTGGATCGAAGCAAAGGCCAGAGAGTAAAACCAGGCAGTGGTAGAGTGTATATCAAAGGACATTGAGGAGTTATGAGGAGAGTGGGAGATAATTATACTACGAGGTAAGAATGAGCACACAGAAGATATACATGGATATACCAACACAACAGGAAAAATGATCATGGATATGTGTGAAAGGCCTGATTTGAATATTTTCAACAGTACCGAGAAGTATGAAGGGCAAATAACATGGGAGGTAGCAAGGCCGCAGTCGACCATGGATTACACACTGACGTCACATAGGATGTATGATAAGCTCAGGGGAATGCACATAGATGAAGGTGGCTCCAGAAGTCTGGGTAGTGATCACAAACGTATTAAGCTAAGTTTTGGAAGAGCAGTGAAAGTGGGAAGGAGAAGGGATGACCAACTACAGGAAAATTTTTATTCAGAAAGGCAAATGAAAATAGCTACTAAACAAATTGACAAACTAATCACTGAGGAGAACAAAACAGTGTGGACATACAAGAATCTAATCAGACAGTTTGAGCTAGAGCTTGCTAAGGCACGTGACAAGTCATCCTGGAAAAGAAGACACACACCCATGAGTTGGTGGGATCAAGAAGTTAGGAGGGCCATAGCAAAACGTCAGGAAGCCTTTAGGAAAGACAGACATGCTAAGCAGCGTGGTGAACCGACAGATGATGTTGAAAGAAGATGGGAGATCTTTCTAAGCTGTAGAATGAATGCGTTCCTTCTGATCAATGAAAAGATTAGAAGAAAGGAAGTTCTATGGCTATCAGAATTACATAAAAAAGATAGAAAGGCAGCTGCAAAATATTGGAACCATTTAAACTCCCTAAGAAGTGAGACGAGCCTAGAGCAGAGATTTATAACTACAGCTCAAAGTGCTAGGCTTGAAGGGGTTGAAGCTATTGAATATATAAGAACATTGGTGACAGAAAATTTTCAACAAAGAAGTGCTTTATGCACCACAATAGACAAGGATGAATAAAGTGGCGCATTGGCTCCATTTTCACAAAATGAGTGAGAAAGGGCTGAGAAAAAGGGTTCCTAGTAGTACATCAACAGGCCCAGATGGCATTCCAATTATGCTGATAAAGACATTAGGTTTCATTCCAATCCGAATTCTAAGCAAGTTTTGAGAGAGCTATTGAGCAAAATAATAATCGATGGTGAAGTCCCCGAAGGAAGGAAACTTAGCAGGATGGGCATGATTGATAAAGGAAAGGTGAACAAAGCTGACATCAACAACTACCGTCCTATAACAGTGACACCAGTGGTCTACAAGCTGGTGATGCAGATTATAAAGCAAAGACTGCAGGCATGGATAGGGGATGAGAGGGTGCTTGAGGAACTGCAGAATAGGTTTCGGAAACACATGAGGCTGGAGGACAGTCTGCTCTCACTGACGCAGTGCATCGAAATAGCAGAAAAGGAACACAGGATGCTGTGGCTAGCATTTTTGGATATCAAGGGAGTGTACGATAGCGTGGTTCAAGAGGACTTGTGGAAAATACTGGACACACTAGGCGTGTAACATGCAGTGACTCATCTTTTAACTGATGTCTATAAAGATAACAAGGCACTTATAAAGTGAGAAAAACAGGTATCCAAGCCTCCAGAGTTAAAACGGGGACTTAGGAAGGGGTGTCCCCTGTCACCCTTGCCATTCATGAAGTACCTACAAGGATTAGGGGCCAATTAGAGGGAAGTGGATGGGCCTTCAATCTGTCTTTCATCAAACGAGGAAAACTCATTGAACAGATACTAGCAGCATTGATGTACACAGATAATAGTGTGCTAATGGCCGACAACAAGGAGGATTTGCAGAGATTGATGGACGTCTGCGGTAATGAGAGAGATAGGTTAGATTTCAGATTCAGAAAGGAAAAATCAGTAATCATGATTTTATAAATAATGAAGGTAGTGAGCTTAGAATACAGGAGGTCACGCTAGAGATAAGAGATAAATACAAATATCTGGGCGTATGCAAAAGCAATGGGGCCGAGTACCTAAGGGAACACGAGATATACGTGACGACTAAAGGTAATAGGAATGCAGCGGTGATGAAAAACAGGGCTCTGTGAAATTACAATAGGCTTGGTGTTGTGAGAGGAATATAGAAAGGGGTCATGGGTCCTGGTTTGACGTTCTGCAATGCAGTCTTGTGCATGAGATCAGAAGTTCAAGCAAGATCACAAACTAAGCAACGTGGAATAGGTAGGCTTGCCTTAGGAGCTCAGGGAAATACATCAAGTCAGGGTGTACAAGGTGATATGGGATGAAAATCATTTGAGGGCAGGGAAGCTAGTAGCAAGATAAAATTTGAGTAGCGATTGAGAGAAATGGGGTAGGAGCGTTGGGCTAGGAAGGTATTCAGCTACTTGTACATTAAGAATGTTGATACAAAATGGCGGAAGCGAAACAGACAATTGACTGGTAAATACTTGGAAAACAGCAGGGGGCCAAACCAAAAAGAATTATCGGTTAAGAAGAAGGTGAAGGAAGCTTAGACCAATATGTGGAAAATGGCATGATTAAGAAGTTCGCACTAGAGATCTATCGAACATTTAAGCAGGAAATAGCCAAGGAAAGGATCTTTGATAATACTCGGGTAGTTCTCTCCTGTTTGAGGCCAGGACGGGAGTATTGGGAACAAAGACATATCGGGCCAAATACGAAGGGTAGACATGGTATGCAGTGCCTGTGATGAGGAAGAGAAAACTGCCGAAGACTCGATATTGTTCTGTAATTGACTTCGCCCTATTGTTCTGCATGATGGCGCAGAGTTTTTCAAAGCACTGAAGTTTAGGGACAGGGAGGGCAAAATAGACTTTAAGCGGGTAGAATTAACTAAAAAGAAATTATCTGATTGGTGGCTAAAGTCAAGGCACGAGTGAAAATTAAACACTTCACTGGAAAGTACGAGTCCTCAACCTCCCTTTTTAAAGAAAAAGAGAAAAAATCTAGTTTCTGGTTCACTAAGTATTACGGCTTGGTGGCGTTAGCCACCTCTCGATCTAAAGGGTACAGCCATATCAATCCATCCATCCTTCCTACATACAAACGGGAGTTGAGGGAGCATGTTCTAGATGGCGCTCTACCGCTACTTTCCGATTGGCTGCTGCATGGGTTGTGCCTGGGTGCGTGACGAGGGAGTGCCTCTCTTAATCTCCTGCACCGTCACCGTACGTGGCAGATTGTTGGTAGGTCATGGACAAAGCGGAGTGGAGAAGACGGACAGACGCATGAACGCATGCACGGATGGACGATCACATGGACGAATAGATGGACAAACGCACAGATGAACCGACAGACACCCAAACACTTAGACATACAGACACGCGGACAGGTAGGCAGACGAATGGACAAATGGACAGACGGACGGAACAGACAGACAGACAGACAGACAGACAGACAGACAGACAGACAGACAGACAGACAGACAGACAGACAGACAGGCTGGCAGGCAGTCAGGCAGGCAGGCAGGCAGACTAACAGAGAGATGCTTTGCCCCACTCAGCATCACTCACTCCCTGGACATGCTGTGATTTTTTTTCTTTCATGCTAAACGCGTGCGCGAGGTTCCGAGGTGACGAGACAGCACTGGCACTTGTCTCCATTTTTCTTTTATTTTCCTTCTTTCACGCCTTTTTCACGCATATAGGCGGTACTTTGTCGCCGCGTGACTGTCACGGATATTTTTTGCTGGGCTGGCTGCAAGCAGGATTTTAGCCAGGACGTAGAAGTGTGCCACCTATATGCCGTTCGTTATGTGGCGCATGACATAGAGTGCACCAGCAAAATCGGAAGTTGTTATATTGCATGTCAAGATGAGAGATGCAGTAACATAGCTTCTTTCTTCGGCAGGCGGGGAAAGATACGGCTGCCAACGTGGAGGGGGAAAGTGCAAGGACAAGGATAAAGGATGCGGTGGAAGGAAACCTTCAAATGACTCGTGCCCTGAGAACAGAACTTGCTGCCTCTTTTAATAAAGCACTAACCACCCCACAATGCCCAGAACACCCTGAAGTGAATGATCTATTTTTTGTTAAGAAGAATCAGGACTCGATTTGTCATCCATTCGTGGTAAATGAATATATTGAAGTTGCAATGCATCTTGAACCACTGGAAATAATTTTCAGGAACAGTTGATTAGTGCGGGAGTATGTAAACAATATTGATATATATTCAGCATTGAAGTATTCTCATATTATGACAAAGTTTTTCATGTATATGACAGTAAAATAGGCGTGAAATTTGCCTATAGACTTCGATAGATTTTGCATAAAAGGAAGAGTGCTGCACTGCAATCTCTCTCCTCCCAGTAATCTCAAGTAGTGTGGTCAAATGGCATTGTATGAAAGATATGTACTGCAACACCAATAGTTTCGATAGGAAGACACATAGAGTTCGTTTACGACCTTGAAAAACAATTATTAAGGTAAAGCTTTTGTACGACATAAATATTAACTATACTCCGTTTCATACATCAGGTGCAACGCTGTGAAGGCAAGGCAAGTAGTCCGTAAAGAAAACACGAGGTGTTGCTTTGCGCGGTTTGGTAGCCGAGTGGTCTGACGCGTCGCTCCGGAGAGTTCACCGTAGTTTTGAAGTGCATGGGTTCGAATCCAATGGTGCCATTTTTTTAATAATTTTGGCGAGTTCAATTTGAAATCTTGTTTTTTTTTCAGTAACTTCAACTTACTTGCACGTGGAAGTGAACTGCACGTATCTATTCATTTGTAGCATACTGTGTTCCCTTGTGAGGGCCGGAACCTGCTGAGCTGGCACCGAGGTTTGACCAGCATGGCGATTTTGTCGCGATTATACCGCATTGTCGGTTTACCTCGTTGATGTGAGCGAGTACTGCGTGTAAGATGACGTTAATTCATTGATTAGGTAACACAGCAGCTCCAATGAGGCTGGGTTAACGACAGGTGCTCACCTTCAACTTTTGTTTTCATCATTGCCCCGATGATCCACTTTTCTGTGCCGCTCTTTTAAACACTCAGCAGATTATTGATTATAGCGGGCCGCCGGCAGAGATACCTGTTCATTTTTAGGAAAACAGTGCGGAATCGACCTTCCACTGCACTGTGCGGCATCCCGACGCACTTCGTGCGAGTAACGAATGATATGTTATTCAGGGAAAAGGGAAGAAAGCAAATTTGTGTAGCTCGGAATAGTGCTTTTGGCACACTAACGCATAAAACATTTCCTAGACTTGGTATTCGCCCGTTTACTGTCTTAATATATGCGACATTTTTGTGAATTGTTATGCGCGATTTATTTCTTCAGTATAATTGCAACCCATCCTCCTTCACGCAAGTAAGAGTTCCTTTTTTTTCGTTCAAAAGAGAGTTTCAGCTAGGCTGTAATTCGGCAGAAACTCTACATTTTAATTTATGCGTCAATTGCTTTTTTATAAAAACCTGAATATGGTCTGTTTTTCTCGGTTGAGAAATTCTTTATGGTATAAAGTAATTCAGTGCCCAAAAATTGTACTGGTTCAAAAAGTTGGAGATTTGTTCCATACATACACACATCCAGGGGAAATACTCATTGCATGCGATGGACCAATATTCCAAACGGATGACGACTTTTGTGGTTTAAAAAACGCAAACTTTATTTACAGTAGAACACCTCTGCCCAATGTCGCGATGGGTTCCGACATCTTCTTTTTCACCTTTTTTATACCAAGTTTTTACAGAGGTCATGTCACCATTCCGAACGTTTCCACTTCACAACAAAACATAAATAAGGTAATTATTAGGGAGCAGTACAGTGCAGTGTCCTTCCTAGCCAGGGTCACTTGGCGACGTTAAACCCAACACACAAAATCACACGATGAGGAAGCACTCTTTGCTTTGTCATAATAACACAGCCTTCTTGGGGAATGAGCTCAGCATGAAGCAGCACGAGCAGGTTCGCTAGAAAGGTGTCCACAATCCAGCGCAACCAGTCGACCCTCGTGAACAAAGCCACCACTAACAGGCCGCACATTCCTCGAAAGTGAGCAAAGTTCTTCAATGCCACTCAACTCGTCATCACTGAACTGAGCACCCGACTCATCGGAGGAGGAGTTGCACGAATCACAAATGCAGAAGACAAGTGGTTCGATTTCACTATCCACAATCATGTGCCGTTCCTATGCTTCAGCTTCAACTTGCTCTACATCAGCGCAGTAGTTTTGCCACTTTTCCTGTTTTACAGATGCCAGTGCTTCTGGCAGAAGCTTCTCTACTTCAGCCAAAGTGAAACCCGTATTCCGTGCTGCGATGTACCCCTTTACCTGGCTCCAAACAAGCTCGATTGGGTTGAACTCGCAGTGGTATGATGGTACACGAAGCACTTCATGGCCGTGGGTAGCCGCCAGAGTGTCGATGCGGTACACAATACTGGGAGTGTTGACCTTTTGGGTAAGTTCCAGCAGTTCAGCTCTCACCACCTCCTCCGACCACGGAACACTTTCTTTGTGAGCCAAAGCTGAATATCAGCTTTGCGCGTCGATTTGGTAGGTGCTTTCTCAAGAGCTACGCTGTGGTATGGCGCATTGTCGATGACAATAACGCTATTAGGCAGAATGTTTGGCAAAAGCTTGTTGGTGCACCACTCCTCAAAGTATCTGCCATCCATCTCAGAGTGGTAGGGAGCGCTGCCCCCCTTTTTTGCTCGGAAGTAGTCAGCAGCTCCTTCGATGAAACCAGTTGCACTGCTGCCAGCATGTACGAGGATCAAACGGGCCCCTTTGCCCGAGGGTGCAGCCAGTCCTGTCGTCAGACCTTTGATGAAGGCATCTTGCGATGACTTCACAGTCGTGTCCTGCCAAACGTACTCCTTCGTGTGCCCTGCGTTGACCCATGTTTCATCCAAGTAGATGATGCACCTGTACAAAGCAAAACGAACGAGCGCACGAGTTAGCGCACACAAGTAAACATACCCACAGCAGCAGCTTGAGTCTTGGCATGACCATAGTCGAAAATACTGCAAAGGACAACTTGAGCAAAAAGTACAAAAAGCATTCATATGCATATTCCATTATCTTTGTTACCCGCTCATATGCTGACTGCTCTTTCGTAAACAGCTCGTTAGCGTCAATCGAGGAAAAAAACGGTCGGCGTCAGTGCTTTCTTTAGTCGGGCTTTAATTCGGCACGTAGGTGGCATTTGGCTGTCAGTTCTGATTCATGGCAAGTTCACATGTCACACATGCGGTATTCGGTAAGAATTCATTGACAGTCGCTATCATTTTGCACGAATGGAAACAAAAATAGACACCGAAATTCCCAACAATGCTGCCAGTAACTCGCATCTTTCATGGGAAAGAGCGCTTACCGCACCAAACGGCGGAGATTTAGCGAATAACTCTCAGCGATTGAGGCAAATACCCTTACCCAACAAAACAAAAGTCGTGAAATGCGACCTGCAAGCAATTACCTTGCTTAACCGTTTTCTTTTTTCCAGGTTGTAATTCAGATGTAATACTCTCCATTACCATTATAAGGTTGCAATGCTAACATCAAGTGTTATATCAAGGCAATATACATGTGCTGCGTAAGGAAATATGAAAATAACGGTTCCCACCTGCCCTGTCCTCGGAATTTCTTGATCGTCCGCAAGTACCTGCGACGCCAGGCAATGATGTCACTGCGCTCGATTAGCGCAAGATTCCGTTTTCTCTTAGCAAAGGTGAAGCCGATGTCCTTCATTAGCCTCCACAAGGTGGTTTTCGTGAAGTTCGGCAAGTCGTCGTCTTCGTTGACAGCCCTTATCACACTGTCCAGTGTTGGGATCTCCCTCTTGGCGTACATGCTGTGCACTTTCAGACGGATTGCATGGATTGTCAAGCTTTCATGTTTGACGGTTCGCGAGCTCGAAATCTTCACCTCGCGAGCTCGTTTTTTCGGTGACACCAAAGGCCCACGCAGACGCTCCGCCTTCAATTTCGCCACGGTACGGGGAGATATTCCAGTGTCCTCGCTCACAACACTCAGCACTTCCCGCACAGATTTCTCCGGGAAACGCATCCTGGTACGGGCGTACACATTTGCAATTACTTGCTTGGCGTGCTTTGACAGCTTTGATGTGCGAAGCTTCGAAAAAATCGTGCAGGAGAGGTGGTCGAGGACGCAGAGCGGGACGCCATTTTTTTCAAGCTGCCACAACAAGTAAAAAAAACGGCGGCGTGGTTCGCGTGGAGAGCGAAAACCTGATACGAAAGCGACAAACATAAATTACCAACTCGCATATTTGGATTGTTTATCCGACAACACAGGCGTTTGTTTTTTAACCTGATGACAAATATGTATGCTTAGAAATTTCCCGAGAAGCATTTATTGATTCTCGTACACCCCAAGCGACGCACTACTTTTTGGTCGCGGCAGTACACAGCGCAAACAAGAGCGCTAGCTTTGACAGCGTTGCACATGATGTATGAAACGGAGTATAGGTGCACGCACAGTAGAAACTCTCGCAGCTAAATCGAATGAAGTGAAGACCACGGCGAAGGCACGTTTACTGCACAAACAAGAGCTCATACCTGTCCTTTTTTGCTCGAATGTTTGACATCCAATAAGAGCAATCATATAGTTGACATAACGAATAAAACATCTGTGCGCTATCACTTCATTCATAGCGGCACTGACATCTAATAAAAGCTATCAGGTTTATAGAAATATTTGTAAATGTAAATATGTGAGATTCACTCATGCGTTCTGGCCAAAGAGAAAAAAATGTCTCTAAGCTTCCGCTAATTTACGCAAAGCTTGACGAAGAGTGAAGCTGACGAGTCTCATACTTTTTTATAACTGGATTTTGCCGAACTTTGATGTAGTAAGGTTGAACTTCGCTTGAACTTCATTGTTACAAAATTGAGCTTAGACTGAACTTGAATGTAGTGAGGTTGAACTTACCATGATCCTAGCTGTAGCATTTGGTACAGCTCGGATGTTGGGACGAAGTTATGACCAGATGTGACCTGAGGTATATGACAGCTTGTATATAACCCCAGGCAGCACAGAACGTTGGCCCAATGTTGGGAATAAACTGGCAGTTCATGGCCCAAGAATGGCCTAAAAGTGACAACATACCGCCAATAATGGCTGAGCCAGCCTAATAGAACGGCGCTGTTGGACCAGCATTGACAACGTTCCGCCAATAATGACTGTGCAAGCCGAATAAAATGGTGATGTTGGACCAGCAATCAGAACTTCCCGTCATTATTGGCCGTGCCAACGTATTAGATCGGCCACCTTGAACCGAGTTGTACAACCAGCAGCCGTTATGGGCGGAGTCATGCAAGTAGGCTGGCATTATTGGCCCGTCGTTCGAACGTTATTGCCGGTGTTGGCTAAAGAGTCAACTTCGTTGGGATAACATTGGACCGGTATGAGCTAATTTCTGCGTCCGCTGCTTTTGGCACTGTCCTGGTTCCACTCACGTGTCGGTTTTTCTAGTTCGAGAGAGCAATATGCCGGGCGCATAAGTAATATATTTTGTCATGGAATCATTCAAACCTAGGCGATATGCATGATTGTTGATTGAAGTTGCGCAAGGTAGGCTATTTTACTGATAAACATTCATCGAGTTTGTCACCTGTCAGATGTTCGATGTGGTGCTTTTCCAGATGAAAATCGTGCAGATCTTTGCGATGAAGCAACCGCGGATGCCACTGCCGTACGTGACCCACATCGACGTGACCCGGCACGCGCGTGCGCCGGCGTTCGTTTCGTCACATCACGCTGGCCATGCCACGCCAAGCACTTTCGATTTCATGGATACCGGACACAAAGCTTATCGTATCGTGTGTGCTGCTATGCTATCGCCACAACCGATTTTGTTTTTTTCGCGTTCACAGCGCTGTACCAGTTAACGGCACACAAGTACTTGACGTGTGGGAACTGGAGTTATCAGTTGCGTTAGGGTGAATGAATCGTACAACACACGCATTTGCAGTAATGTGACACATGCACCGACGCTCGCATCCTGTATCGCAACGCAACGACCACACGAATCACCTACAACACTTCAGCGAGCCGTTGGATGAAGTGATGTGGAGTGCGTGGGCGTCGGGCACCTTGTGTCCGTGGATCGTTTCGAGTTATGATATTGTTGTGGAACGTTTTTTGTTATAATATATATATATATATATATATATATATATATATATATATATATATATATATATATACAGTGCCCTAATGTAGCCAGAATATCAGCTAGCTTACGTACGCAGTACGTAGACTTAATTGAACCCGCAGTACGACGCGCAAAAAAACGTTTCCTTGAGTTCATATGTGCTGACGTATAGAACACATAACACGTAGGCTAAATCGTTTATGAACAAGAAACGCGCACGCTTACGACGTTATGTTTTGTGAAATACAGAACAACAGACCCCTCTCCGCCCCCTTCCCTCCTGCTTTTTTAGGCCTGTGGAAAGAAGGAAGTGCTCTGCACAAATCTGGCAAGCTTTTTCGTGTAAAGTAGAGTTTTATTTCACACTCGCTGTCCTTTATTAATTTTCTGTTCAGTGGGGTGGCTAAGGCCAGCTGTCTGTCTTTCGAGAAATCAATGGACGTACACGTTGCAAACCAGAAATTGTGTCAAAAATTGCTGTAATCTCCAGAACATGAGAAAGATCATTTGACCAGTCCTCACAGCTGGTGTGAGGACTGGTCCTCGCAACTAAAAGGCAATATCTATGAATAAATCTTAAGCTACGAGTGAGTGACTGTTTGTAGCACTGAAGACTGTTGCCTGTGTTATCAGCAGCTGTGCATTGTTTTGTATATTTGGCATGTGAGGTCTTGAAATTTCTTTCTAACAGTGTTTCTCAATCTATCTCAGTCATATTTTTATAGTTTCTGTTAACCAGACTCAGTGGAGAAGAGCGTAGAGATCAGCGAATAACTGGTTCGTTAGTCGTAATTATCGCAAACTCTGTGTGCAATTTTGGGTTGTATGCGTCTACATGACATCTTATTATCAGTGGGGGAGTCAAACAGAACTAAAAGCAAGGAGCGGCTCAGTTGGATAAAGTTTCCGGTGCATATCACACTTCCCATATTATATATCTTCGTGCACTACACTGCTCTAAACACATGAAGTTCTCATGGGTCTTCATATTCATGTTGTATATGAACATGTTTCCTCGAGGCTTTTAAATTTGAAACGACCCTTTTCACTTTTAGTTTGACATGCAGATCAAGATATTTTGCTTATCTGTAACATGAACGGCTGAAATGGTCACGTCCACCAGAGAGGCAGTTTAATTGATGAGCCACTGAAGGCACAAAAGTGCAAGATGGGTGCTTCATAGTTAATGCAGCTGTGTAGCCAAGGAATGGGACACTAGGCAAATGGCCCACCCCTTAAAGTTTCAGCACTGGGATACCGAGAACCAAATAACACATACTCGACTTGCCTGCACTGAAGACCAAGGACGTCATCCCCTATCCCTCCACCACACAAAGTTCCGCCCATATCACAGGTTATAAGTACATGGCCAATGTTCAAGCATTTTGTCAAGGTTTATGTGACCTTATGATTTCAAGTGGAAATGTTTTTCTAAGTTAAACAAATATAACCCTCCAGCATCAGTGGCGACATTTGTGTATGCAATTTGTTTATGCTAGCTGTGTCGACTTGAGGCCAGAATAGAGTAAAATACAGAGTTCGTTAGATGAACTGAACCCTCTCTCTAGTCAGTATGTCCTGATTTGGCCTAAGTCTGCTGCGTACAACCGTAGCTGATCACTCTAGTGAAGGAACTGTTTTCTTAGATGGGTCGTTCAAATCGTGTTCTAAAATCAAAGTCAAGTGTTGCTTTTCTTCCCCCGAAATTGATGCAATGAAAAACTAATTGCAAACACATCAGGATCTTATGATTTCATTCTTTTATATCAAAACTAAATATAACTTACAAATAATGATGAAGTATTTATTTCATAGAAATTGTAATGGCTTGCTAAAGCTCACACAATCTTTCCTGAAGGACCCGCGGTAACTAGGAAAAACGTGCAACGAATTTTGCTGGTCTTCCTGCGAGACACTGGGCTGTCTGACATGTGGTGACATTTTCCGAATTCAGGAGATGCTCAGGCGGAACAATTGCCGGCCATGCAGGCCAGGCTAACCCCGCCTGCTGCAACACCACCACCACCACCACACAATAGAACACATCATTTTCTTCCTTGGAATGTAATATTGAGTGCCTTGCGATTGTGCCATCTGAATTTGCCACATTTGTTGACAGTGCTTCATAATTCACACCAGAAGTGTTAATAGTACTCTTCGCACGTGATTTGAAGCTATTTAAAAGAAGAGGCTTTGCCTGTCGAGCTTGTAATACATTGTCAGGACATCACCACTGCAAAGACACACCAGCCGCAACCAAGAAAGGGCACACCTGCAGTGATTACTTCACACTTTTCATGTTTTCTGCGGTGCCATTAAGGCTGGCTGAGGGAGCATGGCATTCAGTACCAGGAGGCTGCAGTGACAAAATCCTACTTACAAAACACTCACCAACTGAGAGGAAAAGTACCGACGTGCCAACCATCCGAAATGGAATGCCGGAGAAAAGAACGGCGATTACTTTTAATCTCCACAAAAACATGCTAAAAGTTCAAAGTTGTAGCGTTGCTGATCTTCCAGCCAAGTAAAATAAAGGTACACTGAGAAAACATACTCAGGATTCGCCATCAAGAAACAACAAAACAAGAACCGACGGAGGTTCGTTTTCATCACTAGAACAACCTTCAACGTATAAGGCGAGTAAGTAACTGACAAACAATGAGTGCACGAGGGAGAGCTGTACCACGAGGTTATCAGCAGTCAAATGACACAGGCTGGAATCGGGGGTAGTGCCAGGGGAGGCACAGGGAGGCTGGACTGGAGCCCCCCCCCCTACCCCAATTTTCGCCTTACCCCTGTGTTGTGTTATGACTATGTGTTACGACTTTGTTCCCTAAAGGAAACATAGTCGTAACACAATGGCCAAGTTCACCGCCTCTCTGCTCCTCCTGAAGGACCTCGCTTATCGTGGGTGCACCCTGGTATATACCAATCTTGTCACCGACCCTGGCTAAAATACAATAAGAACAACATAAAATTGAAAGCTTTGATTTCTTGCTTTGTGCGCAAATGAATTTAGCGAGAAGTATGTGGATTACCAAATAAAAGCACCACAGTCAATGCCTGCAAATACCTGCTTTCATAATATAACAAAGTACTGAAGAAGCATGCAAAGAGCCATCTTACAAACCGAAATATTAGAGAGCAACAGGAGGCTGTGTGGCACTGACTGAGACAACACCCCAACAAAAACGAAATTTTTCAGGCATGTCAGCAGTTCGAGCAAAGCACTGAAAAGTCATAACCTACCTTCAATGCTTTTCTTGCAAGAGAACATTAAAATGAATACACAGTGATGAAGAAGAAAGCCATTACGCAAATCCGGCTCTTATGCACTGATGGAATATACTTGGACGTGGATTTCTAACAATGGCTTCAGTACGACTCTTGAACATACCCTCAAAAATGCTGACTGCAAGTGGACGAGACATGAAGGCAGACTACAATGCGACACAACGAACACGTCAACCACCAACCATGAACCTATGCTAGAGTGGATGCCGCAAGAAACCTTGAAAACTGGAAACACTCAATGTTCCCAACCGAAATGTCGACCTCAAAAACACGATAAAGTGTTCCGATGAACTGCTGCCCATCGCCATGATGTGAAACAGGGGCATACACACACACAACTCAACTTTACGTGATTAAAATACTCTTGCTTTATGGTGTATAGAAACCGTCTTACGAAACTTCTCTCTAATAATCTCACCCCTTTCATCGTTGCTGCGAGTGTGTTTAAATTACAGGAGGCAGATGGCACGGGTGGGGCTGCATGCGGATGGTGTTCTTCGATTAAATGAGCAATGGTCTGCATGGTCATCTTTGACCACCTTTCACGTCTGAGCCGTTTGTTATATTAACGTTGACAATTTAATGTAGTAGTTGTGCCTAATGAAAGGCACGAAAGACATAAATATCAGTAAAAGAGGCTACTAAGTTCGAGACGTCTTTTATTTATTGCAAATTTGAACTGCGTTAGATATAAAAAACAAATTGTTGCTGTATTGACACTGTGTATGTTATAGAGAAATATTTGTGTTGTATTTCTAGTATTTTTCTATATGCAATGAGTGGATCAATCCAGGCTTACTTCAGCTAAAGTGGGGAGGCTTGGAAGCTGATCAGAGAATGACAACCAACATTCTGTCTTGTATAGCCCCTGTCAGACTTGGCTCTCATGTTCATTATTATGAATATTATGAAATGTTTATAGATAGGGCTGTCATGTTGCCCAATTTAAGTGGCCTCTCTTAAAATCTAATGGTGTGCCTTGCTCCAAACAACTTTTTGTATAGGAAAAATGCCATCACTAGCTGTCCTCTTACTTGATTTACCTTCAACATGTGTTGGAATCAGTGAACTGCAGGAAAATTTGCTGCATTGTCTTACTGTCAGCGACAAATTTAGTTCGTTGCACTAAAGCTGCCGGGAGTCTGAATAGTCGCCTTCTTTCAGTGTGCTACAGTTGGGTCAAAAACTATCTACTCAGGCAGAATATACACAACAATTATGGCAACAGTGGAGTTGAAAAAAGCTCAGACTAGTAGATTTTCACCTAAACAAGTAGACAAAGAACTACTGTAACTAATCTTGAGATCTAGTAAGCTCTCTGGTTTTTAGATTGGCATGACAAAAAAAAGATTATTGAGTAACGTGCGTGAGCACAGGCTTCTTGAGTTCCCTGTGACGATGCTTTGAAAAAAAAAAGTAACTGAGAAGGTACAATCAAAATAAAAAACAATCATGCATCAGCTTTCTTTCAATTTATTGCACAGTAAAGAAATCCTTCACACTTGTGTACAACTTGTTTTTTTTGGTATTGCTGGTCTATTTTGCGCATCGCAATGTGGATGGGGTATGTATATGTTCTGTGATTTTGAATAAACTTCAGCCGCGAATGGGCACTTGTGATCCTGTGGCTCATTTGTTTTTAATATTTTTTGTTGTACTGTACTAAGATCACGAATCTATACCAACTTAATCTGTCAGCCCTATTCAAGCTTTCTGGCTCCAATAGTTGTATCACTAAATCATGTCAAAGTTATGACCAAGCATACCTCTCCAAATTGTTGGAAGACCGTTTGATGTACGACAGGGTTCACAGAATTCATCACATTGGTTACGTGAATATTGCTTTTCGCTGTTCACGGGCACATGCACGGTCTTATACTTAATTTTTCCAAATGTGGCTTTACAAGCTTCAGTGCTGTTATGATGTGAATGAGTTAGGAAAGACAATAAGCATGACTTACGACCACGAGCTTGTTGATCTACAAATGAAACAAAGCTCAAGATGCAAGACCACACCGTCTTTTATTCCAACTGATTGAAAATTCAAGTATTTAGAATAGTGCCTCAACCTTTTTTTAAGTGAGGTCTGGTTGCAGGGGTCAAGCTCACAGCAAACACGAAGTGGCACTTTATTTTTCATAGCACTTGAGCGTAAGTACGAGGCAATCAATAATATAAAGTACATTCTCACTTTTTGTTTGTGGCACTCGAGAACTGTTTTGATGGGTTTACAAACCCATCAAAACATAGATTTACTGAATCATTACAGCTGTTATTCAATAATTTTTGTAGCCATCATAACTCAGGTGTCACAAATTCAATGGGGCATTTTGTTTTTCGCACATAAGTTATTATTTCAGATATAACACATGCATAAAACACAAAAAAATATTTTCACTTTGCCTGAAGAAATGATGCTGGTAAAGGCTTTATTAGCTAGATTGAATTGACAACCAGTTAACATGCAATTTTAATCATGGAATGGTGGGGAATGTTTATTGATGTTATATAAGTGGGATATAAGTGGGATAAGGTGTAGTATAGCATCACGTGGGTGTACGTACCACCTGAGTAGATTGCTTTGCGGCATTTCAAAATTCAGTCGCATTGTCACATGGCTAGATATCTCGACAGGGCCAACCACATGATTCAATGGCATTTTTGAGGATCTTTTGGCTTCAGTCTCCACAAAAAATGCTGTGATGCTGCTAAGATAGTGGTATTAAGTATTTAGGACATGTCAGGGAACTGATTTGCAGCCATACGTACTTCTTTGACGAGTCGGTGATCTAGCACAAATTGCATTCAAGATGTCGCACGATGACGTATAGTGACACTCTTATTTGATATTCAGGTAGTAGCATATACTGTTGCGCAAGCATCTGTTGATCCCCAAAAGTTTGTATGCGGGTTCTTGGTCTAAGGGAGCTCAGTATAGTAGCATTTCTGTGTATCAATAGCACGAAGTGGAGGGAACATGTATAATGGCCGGGAACCATGGTACAAAATGTTAGTATAGTACGTAGTTCACAAAAATGAGACAAAGGAGCATGTAGGGCTTATCAGCATCTTGTATTTGGAGATGGGAAGCTCTCAACACCTATAAATCTGCCTGGTTAGAGCTGAATACTGGATGCGGTGAACAAAAAAATAGGACAGGTGAGCTTTTGAACATCAAATGCACACCTGTTTATGCTGACAAGTGTGCGTTGTTCAGATGTTGAATTACAGAACTCAGATGTGAACTGTGCTCATCTGGTGAACTCGCGATGAGTAGGTTGTTGAGGCTTGCATGACAGAAGTCAAGGGCGGGGAAAATGCTGAAACGTATGTCTGGAATTCGTCATGCCACATGGCATACGTAGAACATCAGACACGATGAACGGCGTCACTATCAGTATGTTATTTGAAATCTACACAACTTCCTAAAGGATTTGATGGTTAAACCACATGAGGCCCATTTCGAAGGAAATTGCTGCATCACATATCGGTGACATCATATACGAATATGAGGTGCTGGGTTGAAACACCAAGGCTCAGTTGGCTGTTGATGGTATGCCGTCAGCATCCTAATTTAGACTTCAGCATCATTCGCAGAACACAGTAACATCAATACACAGCGCACATTGGGCTGAAAGAAGTCGGCAAAATCTGTAACTATATGCGTAATTTTGTATGGCTGCCTCGAAAATTCTTTTGAATTGCAGCCCAATTGAGATAGTGCTTTTAATATAATTTCTGTAGTACATTAATTTCATGGTTGAGTTGCCATATGCAGAATTATTTCTTTTTTGTTTCTCTCTCATCAGAACCTTGAGGCTAGAGCTCTTTCTCGAAGAACCATCCCATACTGTTGGGGTGACTCCGCGGTTTAATATATGAAACAGTGACAATGTAGTGAGCTGTAATATCGTTGCCACGAAAAGAAGCAGGTACGATTGCTATGCCTTAAAAGACAAGTAATAATCTCACCAATCGCTTTGCGCCGATACAGAGCTTTCCTTAGCGGTTAAGCTGTCAAAAATGTTGAAAATTATTGCTCGTGTAGTGCGAACTCTTCCATTTTCCTCGTTATTTTCGCGATGTTTTGCTTATACGCTCGCTGGTAGCTTGATCTGGTACTTTTCCTGAGTGTATCCATGTAATGTTTTTAGGAATAAGTTAATAGCTGACAAGTGTAGGTGAACTGTTATGGCTTTGTACATTTCTTAGTAATAAACATGCACGTGTATACGCTTACTTATTGTATTTTACGAGCTGCGGTATTGTGTTCACGCGGTCTGGTGTATGTCGCAATCAGAGTGAGCTGTTTCTGAGAATAAAGATACACACACATGTGACGTCTGGATCACGTTTTAGAGGGCGTAGACTGCAGCGTTTATTTCTTGGTGAAGCGTCGAACCCACGGTGTGGCTGCACTGCTATTATTGTATTGAATTTTATAGTTTGAGCCCAACCTTTTGGCAACGCCTAGTACCTTATACCACCACTCAATATAATTAGGACGAACAATTTGCGAATCATCGCCTCTTTACGCCCGTCATTCTCACTTGGTATTTTCACGTCATTCTCGCACGTACAGCAGTGGCTTTTCGCGCATGTCAAGTTCAAGACTACTGCAGCTGCATACTGTCCGGAACTCCAGCATGATGAGATGAAATATATGCTGCAATCGGATCAGCTGATGCTAGTTTTCGCGATTTCGTGAGTATCACCAGATTTTTTTGCCGATTCTTTCTAACGGTGTCTTTTGATCGTGATCAGATTCCTTAGGTTGTGTTTGGCACAGAATAACGGAAATGTTTGGCGAAGCCGTTAGCTAAATCACGGCCTAAAAGTCGGAAATTGCGATGCGCAGATCGCGACCATCTTATTCCCTCCACTATGGTTGGTATCCCTGCGACACGCAACGCAATCTTAGCCCAGACGTAAGAAGTAGTACGCTTGTTTTGTTGGTTATACAGACAGCTTGTGCTGTATAAAAGCTATCGATTGCATGCTACTTCATTAAAAAAATTCGTTTCATAGTGTTTTGTGCCAACCACGACCTCGGTCGTGATACCAGCTCGCCAAGCGGAGCGACAGCAGATTTCGAAACTTGTTGGTTGACTACACCATCGCTGTCTTTATGAGTGCTAAATATCACTTTTTTAAGGAGGCTTGAAATCATTTTTAGTTTTGTTGTGAATAAATACTTCCCTGGACACATTTCGGGTGATTTTGCCCGATTTCGTCGACGCTTCCTTACCAAGACCTGGCAACACTGATTTTGTCATCCGGGTTCTGGCCAGAGAAAATAAAACTTCAGCTGGCTCGGCAATGCCAGCGACGAGCCGGATTACGTTTGTGAGTAAAAGTTACTGTTCTTATGTGCGAGCGCCTTCTTATTCATATCTGTCACGTGCACTTTGATCGACCGCTCCCCGTAGTGTGCGAGTGTGCGAGCATTAGGCGAGTAAGTAGGACGAACAGTTGCGGCTAGTCGCGTACGGACGACCCGAGTGATTGATCTTTTTTCTATCGATTCGAGGGTACATAGTAGAGTACAGGTAATATTTTAATGTGCAATGTGTGTAAGCTTACCGCAACATGACGGGAGCCTATGTCGTCTGCCTATGTCTCGGGTATCTTTTAGAAAACTGCCTGCCTGTCACCAATGCTAATTTTATGTTCTTGGGTGTCAAACTTATGCAGTTGATTCGAAGTTTGAGCTAAATGGTGAATATACGTAGCACATGTCGCGCCATTTGGCATAACCGCATATTTACGATGCACTTAAATCAAGGCCAACTACTGCCGTCTGCCATGGGTTCAGCGTGGCCATTATGTGGAGCGTAACGCACTGCAACTAGAGGCAGTTCTTCGTGTAGAAAGTTAGTACGCTATACAAGGCTTGTGTAACTTGCTAGCTGCATTAGACATAATGAGCAGTGACGTTTAAAAGCTTCGTGACATCAATACGAGTAAATAAATTTAGCATAAACAATTAGGTCAATTACTTCGCTGCAAAGAATGTTGTGGTGGTGATTAAGTTGCTCTTAACGGGGTTAGCTTAGCAGAGAACAAAAGGAGGTCGGCGTTACTTTTTCGCTTTTTCTTGCTTTTCAAGCCCAACAATACCTTTCAGTTCGTTTTTAAAGTTCACTCGTGGTGAGTGAGAAACAAAATATGAAATTTCAAATAATAATTCATCTGAATTCCTATGTTTCCCTTGTCTGTTAGCTTCGTGTGGTTTTAATAATGTAAACGCCCCCCATTCCTCATCGAGTGATGCCGCTTCTGTGCACAAATATGCCAAACTAAGTTTCCTGGACCATCCTAATAAAAATAATGTAGATTATGCCAGGCTGCACCAGAGTCCCACGTCTGACAGTGTGTATCAGTGGAATTAGCATTGCTGGTCTAAACGTTTGCCGCTTGAATTCGAGGCCACCAATTTCACAGCCATACTTCAAGGATTATTTTGATACCTGAACAGTGCTGGCGCGCAGTATGTGCTATACTGCATGCAGCCAGAAACCAGATGCAAGATTGAAGCACCCAGAGGTGGAAATTCAGTTGTGGTGAAGAAGTTGTGCGCAAGGGCACAACAACCATAAAGCCGTTAAAACTTTTGAAATGGTGCTGTAATAGCGGAGTTATATGCGTTTGCTTATCTAAGCACAGTAATCACTCCTTTGATTCTTCTTTTCAACACCCTCCATTGGTACCTCTCCCGAAGCCGCTTTGCCCTCTTGCCGAACACATCTCTGAATCTTGCGCGCCTTACATCATCGAAGACAAATTGCTCCAAACACTGTCTTGTCACGGTTGCCGCAACTCCGCCCTCTGTCAACTGTGTGCTTGTTGGCGAATCGCTGTTGCTGTGCCAGCCGGTGCGTATACGAATAGTGTCAGTGTAAACCCTGTCCTACGGACCACAGTACCTGATTTGCAAGCACGTGCATGCATACGGCCATCGCGACAAACGACGAGTGGCGTGGACAGCTTCTTGCAAGCTAAGAGGAAGTCATATGTGCTTGCTTGACCCTTTGCCGCATATTTATTCTGCACGTCAGATTCAACTTCTTGAAGTCACGTGCCAGCTCGAAAGGCATGGGGGATTGTTTCTTGGAATTTGTGGAGCACTGGCGGCTTGTTGCGCTGCCACGTGGAGAATCATTGATCATGCAGCACTTTGCATATGATGCACGTGTTTACTTCAAACGTTTGAAAAGAAATTATTGGAGGTAGTTTAGGGGCCCTTTAAGTGGACCGGAGTGGTCGCCGGATTTTAAAATAAAGATTGCTTTAGTTATTTGCTATTCATGAGGAACAATGCAGAACGGCTGAGAAGAGGCTATAGCGAGACACAGCTGGGAGCTGAGAAAGCTCTCTTACACCAATGTGAACCGTAATTTACTAGAAACGGCCTATATCTACATGGAGGTTAATTTGTAAGCGTTTTATTTAGAATGGAAGGAGATAGAATGAAACAACAAGATGGACAAAAAAGCTTGTAGGCAAGTTAAGAGAATTCGGAAATGTTTTCAACACATGTAAAAATATAAAATGAACACAGCACATCATCAATATTGGCACGTGTTGTTTTTCAAAGCTTGAGATTGCAGACTGGGATGACTTCAGCCATTTATTTGTGTCTTCAGTAGATGCTAGGTGGTGTTGCAACTCAAAAGAGTAATTTTGTTGTGATTTTCGCAGCAGGATTACGGTAAGTCAGATGCAAAACAGGCTATTCGATTCTTTAGGCTCAAGCGCTGCATTTCTATCGAATTCATGTTGTTCGGATGCCATTTAGTCTCCATTTCATTGACGCAATGCGGCCTCCACCCGTTCTATGCACCTTCCATGGCTTCCAAGAAAATAGCCTTGACGAATTTAGTGTGGCTCCCTTTTATTCTTTTGTTTCATGTCTGCCCTGTTCAAGATAGAATGCTTGCAAAACAGCCTCTCCGATGTATCGTTCATCTAACTAGAAATGAAACTTTCTACTCTTTCTGTAGAAAAATAAATAATGATTTGCTGCTCTAGTCATCAACGTACGCTGCATATAGCATTAACACACAAGTAAAATCTTTTAAACATTTATTCTTCTGTGCGTGCAAAATAAAAATAAAAGAGCATCCATAAGGTAGGTGCTGATTAGCTGGTATTTCATTACCCTTTGGGGGAGAGGGCATGTGCTCGTAAACAGCACAGTAGGTGTAAAATATTTGGGTTCACGCCGTCACTTTCGGGGCTCATTTGCACCTTACAATTTCACACCGTTTGCAGCAGCGCAGTCATGCATCGCCTACTGAACATTTGCGAAACCACCTTTGTGCGTAAACACTGGGAGCGCACCCACACTTAAGGGTAAGAGATTTGCCATAGCAGCATATTTTTAAGTTTTGAACAGTGTTGACACAGTTGAGACATCTATTAACGTTTTACGGCACACAAAGGTGGATACAAGATTTTTTATGAAGGAGGATCACCACTTGGAATAACTTAACTGCTCTTCTTGAGGTATAAAAAATAATAATCACAGGGGGAGGGTCACAACATTCGCTTTACCCTTATGAAATAGGCCACCCCCTATGAAAGAGCACATGGAATGCTTGAAAAGTACACATAGTGAAGCAATACGTGTGCAAACCACACCATGAAATGTTACCTAATTAAACTGCACAATAAACAAGTAACAATAAGCAACATTTTTGAGCACAAGCAGTTCATTAGATAAGAATCGATGACATGCAAAAGCTACGTGGCTATTATGTAATTGTTATCGCAATGTAATCGACAAAGTAATGCTGTAAACAGCAGCAAAGGCAAGCATGAGTAGCCGTGATGCAGCTTTGAGGTTCGTGCACAAGGCTGGTTTGTCTGTGTCTGAATTGACACGGTGCAAAAACTGTTTTATTCTGGCATGGCATGGAAGATCGTGCTGTGATGAAGGCCTATGCTGTCTCACATCTGGATAGAACGGAGAATATAAACAGGCATTTAATTGTAAGCAGCAAAATGAGCAACAGATTTGGCCCTTCGCGTCAGCCACGAGGAACTCAAATAACATAGAGGTTAGTTTCGTGCAAATATTTTTTTAGCTTTCGAGTTTCCTCAGTCTGAGCAACATGACACACGAAAATTTGTTGGCACTGCCGCCCCTATCTGCCCCCACACGATAATATGGAAATTCAATGCCTGCACAGGTGGCGCGCGCCCAGCCTTTAACATTGTAGAAATGCGCTCGGTGTCTGCTAGATGGCAGCAGATTCTACACAAGATCTGTACAACGCTGTAAGGTGTTTCAAAAACACATCAGTTTTCCAGTTATTTTTTTAAGCTAGCAAGTGTTGTCGTCCTGCCATGATAACAAGGAATTCCTTTTTTCTCGTGCTGTTGACCTGTGATTTGCATTCCAAGGCTTGTTTAGGGCGGTGTGTCGTCTAGCGCTTGGACACCAGTGCTAATATAGAGTGGCAAGTTTCAAAATGTCTCGTAAGTTCTTTCTATTCATAGAAACCAGAAAATCTGAAGTCTCAAAGTGACGCTTTCCTTAAGGGCTGAGCTCCTGGTATTCACTTGCTTTTTAAAGCAGAGTATATTTTTAGCGAACTAAAAGCACCTTACCCACACATGTCTGTCGGTCGGTGTGTGTAGTATCTATCTGATCGATCGATTTATTCAATCATATTATGTTGCCAGAGCTAGTAAGCTTTCGAAGTTGATTAATAGGCGTAAGGTATCCGACGTAAGAAGGTATAACATGGAGAGAATTGAACACGCTCTGAAAAACGGAGGAAGCGTCAAAGCAATGAAGAGAAAACTTGGGATAGGCGAAATTCGGATATTTGCACTAAAGGACAAATATGGCAAAATAACTACCAATATGGATAGTTAAAAAAGCGGAGGAGTTTTACAGAGATCTGTACAGTAGCCGGGACAAACACGACTTTAATACTATAAGAACTAGCAGTAACCCAGGTCACACTCCACCAGTAATGATAGAAGAAGTCAGAAAAGCTTTGGAGAGCATGCAGAGAGGCAAAGCTGCTGGTGAGGATCAGGTAACATCAGATCTGCTGAGAGACGGAGGACAGATTGTGTTAGAAAACTAGCCACCCTGTTTACGAGGTGTCTCCTGACGGGAAGAGTACCAGAGTCTTGGAAGAACGCTAACATCATCTTAATACATAAGAAAGGTGATTACAAGGACTTGAAGAATCACAGGCCGATTAGCTTGCTCTCTGTAGTATACAAAGGTAATTGCTAACAGAGTTAAGAAAACATTAGAATTCAATCAACCAAAGGAACAAGCAGGATTTTGAACAGGCTACTCAACAATCGACCACATTCATACTATCAATCAGGTAATAGAGAAATGCTCAGAATATAATCAACCACTATACATAGCCTTCATAGATCACGAGAAGGCGTTTGATTCAGTAGAAATATCAGCCGCCATGCAGACACTGCGGAATCAGGGCGTCAATGAAGTATATATAAACATCCTGGAAGAAATCTACAGGGGATCAACTGCTACCATAGTGCTTCATAAAGAAAGCAACAGAATACCAATCAAGAAGGGTGTAAGGCAGGGGGACACAATCTCTACAATGCTATTCACCGCGAGCTTACAAGAGGTTTTCAGAAGCCTAGAATGGAAACAGTTAGGAATAAGAGTTAATGGAGAGTACCTTAGTAACCTGCGCTTCGCCGAAAAACATTGCATTGCTGAGTAACTCAGGGGATCAATTGCAACTCATAATTGCGGAGTTAGACAAGGAGAGCAGAAAGGTAGGTCTTAAAGTGAATCTGCAGAAAACAAAAGTAATGTACAACCACCTCGAAAAGGAGCAGCGCTTCGAGATAGGTAATAGTGCACTTAGAGTTGTAAAAGACTATGTCTACTTAAGGCAGGTAATAACCGCGGAGCCGAACCACGAGATTGAAGTAACTAAAAGATTAAGAATGGGGTGGAGCACATTTGGCAAGCACTCTCAAATTATGACAGGTAGATTGCCACTATCCCTCAAGAGAAAGGTATATAACAGCTGTATCTTGCCGGTACTTAGCTACGGAGCTGAAACCTGGACTTACAAAGAGGGTTCAGCTTAAATTGAGGACGACGCAGCGAGAAATGGAAAGAAATATGGTAGGTGTAACCTTAAGAGACAAGAAGAGAGCAGAGTGAATTAGGGAACAAACGGGGGTTAAGGATATCATAGCTGAAATTAAGAAGAAGAAATAGACATGGGCCGGGCATGTAGCACGTAGCCAGGATAACCGCTGGTCGTTAAGGGTAACTAACTGGATTCCCAGAGAAGGGAAGCGGGTTAGGGGGAGAAAGAAGGTTAGGTGGGCAGATGAGATTAAGAAGTTTGCGGGAATAAATTGGCAGCAGCAAGCACAGGACCAGGTCAACTGGCGGAACATGGGAGAGGCCTTTATCCTGCAGTGGACGTAGTCAGGATGATGATGATGATGATGATGATGATGATGATGATGATGATGATGATGATTAGGTTGGGCGCTCTATGATCGTCTCCCTATTTTGACACCTTAGGTCAGCAACACACTTATGGTTTGACTTAGTCGAGACTCGCTCATACTCAAATTAAGCCATGTGCTTAAGTGAGTAAGTATGAGTAATGTTCTTTTAGCGACGAGCTTAAGGCTAAGTGAGTCTGGTTTAGGAAAATTTTGGTGGGTCAGAATGAGCCCCAAGCGCGAAGTATGTATAAGTGAGTTTGAATGAGCTCTAATTTTTTGCCAACCAATGTTTGACATGAACCAAAACTTGCATGACAGGACAGAGTATGTTATAAAAGGGGTTGATTCAGCAATTCACTGACATTTGGTTTTATAATATACAAGATGTTTAGTTACACTACTTACAAATGCGTTAGAGAGCCAAGAATCTATGGTTGACTGTTTTCGAAAAGTCTCTTGTCACTGTCTTTTGGACCACTGATTCACCTTGCACCAACCACTATTGTCTTCCTCTAT
The DNA here is from genome assembly GCF_013339725.1 of Rhipicephalus microplus. NCBI lineage: Eukaryota > Metazoa > Arthropoda > Arachnida > Ixodida > Ixodidae > Rhipicephalus > Rhipicephalus microplus. Next base: position 109,632,336 of record NC_051169.1, read on the forward strand.
TGCTTGCTGCACCGTCCAGTGTACCAAGGTTTGGTAATGCAGTTTCCCCAACATATTAGGCGTGAAGCCCACCATTGGAGGCGTGAATGCTGCAATCGCTGTGACGTGCAGGGTTGGGTCACGTGATCTCATCTCGCACTGGCAAACCAAAGCTGGCAGTTGCATGTCCGATTTTACCTTGACGTTGCTGTGTCTTTATTTTCGGAGAGCGTTGTTTTGCTATGGCGTCATGTGTGCAGACTTCTGCAGACTACACAATCCGGAAAGACAGAAAAATTTACCGGCGGCATGCCACAGTGCACTACATGCGTGAGGGTACTCTCACGGCGGCTTGCAGTGCCACTTTCACCTCTCTTTTTGTGTTGTGGTTGTTATTTAACTATAGGGTTAACACGAGCACTGACCGTGAATGCTCCCATAAAAGCGGAACATTTAGGTTTACGCAAGGAAGCCATGCTCACAACTAAAGATGAATGTGCGAACAGACCAATTATGTGTATTTCAAAATAGGATGTAGGTGTCTATATCTGGGGGAAGTTGCTTTCATTGTCATTACCCATAAGAATGTTCCCCGTTGTGACCTGAATCGTCAGAGAGTCTAGATATAGCCAGGAAGTCCAATTCTTTTCCCTTCATTCGTAATTTCACCTTGTTCTAGAATATTTCATTGTCAGTTGCTTCTGTGTGTTCGGCCAGCACGTTGGACTAAGCCTTCTTTCTTACATCATACATGTGCCGCTCTAGTTAGTTCTACTTCTCTCGCCAAGATAACCTAACAATAGCCTGTGCCACTCCCACCCTCCTCCCCGGGTCTCCTTCTCTATGTGTGTACTCGACCACACTGGTTTCCATCCACCAATAGCGTAGCCAGGGCTGGCATGCCAGGCCCGTGCCTCTGCTCACTCATTATTTTTCTATGGTATGTAGGGGCGCAGAAAATAACAGTCTCCCACATCTACCTGCCTAGCTGGGACCCATTCTATTCAAGGTGGCGCCCCCTTTGAAAGAAATTTCTGGCAACGCCTCTGTCATCTGCGACTTAAGCTCACAGCGTTCTTTGCTTATAGATTACGTCTGTAGGATGGGCCTATAGCCATTGCCACTTCCTCTCAATGCTGTTTTGATCTACAGGCGAAAACTTGGTAAGCTTCGAAAACGGATTCATCTTCCAAGAGCTGCCGTGAAATATCGCAGAGTTTGTGAATAAAGCTTAAAAAAAGCTTTCAGACCCCCCCCCCCGCCCCGCTTTTTTTTTGCCTTGAAGTTGCCTCATCCGGGCCACGGTCTTGGCGATGGACACCTGCGGTACTGTCGCTAGGTCAACGGGTGCGCGCCGTTTTTTCTTTACCTGGTCGAACGCGCCTTCAAGGGAGAGGCGAAGCGATACCTAACCCCACGGTGACAAAAAAAACCCAAGGTGAGTAGTTGGGGAAAAAATGTGTAGTGATTAGAAAATTTCTTGAATTGGGAATCTAACCCGTGCAGGGAATCCTGAATAGGCCAGCTTTGCCATTTCACAATGGTGCTTTGCGAAAAAGAATATTGAAATTTGGAAGGGGCTATTACTCAGTCACGGGACACTGCACATAATGTTCACTTACTCATGTTTTTGTAAGCTGCCTAATTATGAATATCTGTGTAATCACTGACGTTTAAATAAACTACTGGAATTATTTGGAACAGTGTTTGACATTTCTTTCCTAAAAAAAACTAAATTGTGCACCAGTTTTTTTTTTCACCATCTGTGCTCTTCAGTTTCTGGAATCTCCCAAATTTCATGGTTGCAGCCTTGGCAGATTCATATTTAAGTTCACAGAGTCTGTTAAATGATTTTACAGGCACAGCGAATGCTAATATAGACTTTATCATTGTTGGCTCAAAGGGGTGGTTCAAAATGCCACTTTCATTGAAATAGCAGTGCTTATCTTTAAACGGCACAATTTAGGTGATGACGAATGGTTTATACTTATATTGTTTCTAAATGTAAGCCTTCTTTTTTATACTGCTCAAAATTTGGTATCTAGTGATAAGAATTTCATATTTTTTTTCCCTGTAACTTGCTCTAAATTCACATTTTAGTGCTCCAAAAGTAATATTTTGCTGTTCCTAAAATTGCTCCAAGTTTTATTTCGGCTGTTGCACCTCTGATGTTGTTAAACAGTTGCTTTCAGGGACACTGTGTTCAATAAGCAAACAAGTTTGATATTTGGATATTCTCTTCTCATTTTTTCTGATGCCCCAGTAATCTAACATGCACCTACCAGTCTGACCATTATAACTGTTGGCGCACGACGGAGGAATCTTGTACACTACTCCTGTAACACAAGGAATGGAGGAGCTTCGGTGTTTCTGACCACATTCACCTTTATTTTTGGTTTTGCCTTTGGCCCTGAGCTTAACAAGTGTGCACGTGCTGCCCAGCTTCTTGAGAGCCGTACATACCACTGCCGCCTCATATCTGGATGCGACACTCTTAATTGTGTGCCATCTTGTAAACAAGTCTAACAAGTGTTGTGTATTTTCATGTACTAATAAGAGCCTTTATTGATAAAGAACTAGAACGTATGGCAGCAGGCTAAAGGGGCTTTCATGATTTTTCTCACAGACTTCGCTTTGGCTGGAATGTTTGATTCATCTCGCCACCTTTTCGCAGGATCTAGTGGCCGCATAATCTGGAAACCCTGCAGTTGGAAACATCTGGATCTGAGCATAAACACTGCTTAATACCTTGTGCACACATGACTTGCACTCAGCCTCCTGTACCAAAGATGCCGCAAATCCATCTATGATCACTTTGGAATAAGCAAATGTGTAAGGCAAAAGTGGCTGTTACGACCTGGGCCTGTATTGCCAACACATGCATTGGTAAGGAGTGAGACAGCTGCTTACATTGTGTAACTCTGATACATTTTCGTTTTTTGCGCCAAGCTGCTCTAAAAGTAGAGCGATCAAAAAAATTGCACCGAACTGCTCCGAAACAGCCTCGAAAGCTAGAGTTTGGATAATGATCTCAGCTTCAGTGGGAAAAAATGGCAAGTTTGACTAATAGAACGCACCCAATTGTTTTTGTGTGTTGTTGTGTGTTCTAGTTAGTGTGTGTTCTAGTACCACTGTCGGCTAGCGAAAACCACCAAGTTGGGTGGCAAGCATGGCGGGGTTGACTCTTCGGTTCTCTGTCGTGCATAGCGCGTTGTTCCAGTCCCGGTGGCTTTCATGTTGACGCTGCTGCATGCGGTCACCTACGAGTGCGTGTTTGCTGTGAGCGAGTAACTGTAAACGTGGAGCCATTTTTTCCCTGCATCCTACGCGTCTCCCAGATGCTCTGGCACGTGCACATGGGTTCTCAAAAGGGGTTCTATGAACGGCAGAATGCATGCAACCTATTCCTGCTTTACACTCATTAGCTACTAATTTATTTGAGATAAGTGAGTTCTCATTGCCTTTTGCATTTAAAAAGCCATCGCAAGTGAAATCCGCACATCAGTGTCTGCAGGTAGAGAGAAACACTTGGTTACATACGAAGCCGTGGTGACAAAACGAGTGTTCGAACCATTGTAAACGATATTAACGGGCGCCTTGGCGCTTTATTCGTGACTCATTACGCATCGGCAATCACTCGGCACAGTTTCCATTAATGGCGATTTGCCACTGTTTTGTTTTGTAATCGAAACTCGCAACAAGTGCTTAAAGAAGTGTCGCTGCATGCGTGCTGGCCCTTAGTTACACGAGCTTTTGGCTTATCTCAATCAGTGTTTCGGTCGGCAGCTGTGTGACTACGTTTTCTTTCTTTTCTTCTTTTTTTTGCAATAAAACCTGCCTCTCTATGATAAGCGGTTCGTTTACGTGGACAGGGATTTTTTCACCTGTGGTGTGCGAGCACTTTAGGCGAGTCACGAAGTGGCGCGGGCAGCAATCGCAAGTCGATGTATTATTGGGAGTTCTTCATCGACGGTGATGACCTATAAGTATTGAAAAATTATAAAACTGACACACTTGTGCTATAATAATAGCGCGTAGTTGCCCATGTAGAGAGGCGTTATCAGCATTACTCGCTTATGACTTAGGGCCTTATGCACGTGCATTACGAGATAGTCTATGCGACGAGATTTCTTGGCTCTCGCGTTGCACTGTTGGAGGTGGTCTTGCATGAGGTGGCCGCGTACGGCAGTGCAGCATGCTTTTGGTGAAAGCTCTTGGCGCTATCATGTCAAGCTTTTTTCAAGCAAACGACCACTGTTACGTGACTAAGATTCGTATGCAATCGCATTTTTTATTTGTTTTTGAGTGTGATGTTTATTTGAATGTTTCTGTGGAACCTAGCTTTCAACAAAACCTTTTTTAGATATTATTTCACGTGTTATAAGGGTTATATAGGTCACGTATGTGGTATGTAAAAAAGTAGTGCAGTTCATGCCTAGCATTAATCTGTTCAAAAACTTCCTTCAAAATCTGTTTCAGTGGAATGTGTATTATAGGCCAAATAAAATATGCACTGGTGCCCCCACGTTGCTAAACATTGGTATTTTTAAGCTCCCAGGACAACTTAGTAAATGCTGCTAACTGCTCCAAAAATAAATTTCGCTGCTACAAAAACTGCTCCCAATTCAGTTTCAGCCGTCTCAACCCAGTTCGTGTAAAGCGTTAGAATCAGGCTTAAAAGCTGAAGGTTTCATTCCTGCGGTGAATCTGTCGTAAAGTGAAGTACTCTTCCATTCTCCTTAAAGAGACACTAACACTAAAGAGCAAAACAATTTTTTGCACATTCGTAACTGCAATTTCACTATTCCAAAAGCACCTCTCTTGCCCCGACGTGATGCTTGCCAACGGAGAAAACATGCAAGAAGAAAATTTGGGTGGAGATTCCACTGAGATTGCCGTGGCGAACACAGTCACGTACGAAATATTGAAGGCGTCTACTGGGGTAGTCCCGCACGGCTTCTACTCAATAACAATGAAATACATTGTGTTCAGTGGCTGCTACACCTGGTAGAAAAATTTCATTGAGCCAATGTCGTGAAAATACGAAAAAGACATCTTGAAATTTGCTACGTGATGCTCATATGCAGGGGTGGAACAGCTGTGCTGATTGCGCAAAGTTGATGAAATTCCTCATTTGTGCCCCGAGCTGTGTGAAAACCATGAAATTTGCCAAACTGTGCAACGCTGCGCCAAAATACTCGACCAGCCTCAAAATTTTCTCATTTGCCCTAATTTGAGCAAGAAATGGAGACCACTTTAGCGACTTGTAGTTTGTATCATCAATCTATGCGGACAGACCCTAACCCTAAACCGCTGTGTAAGATAGCTGCTCATTAGGTCAAAACACTTGCGAAACTCAATCGACCAGATGAAGTAACAACGCCGCGTGCCTGTCTGTCTGCTGACCGTAATAGATATTTACCAGCAGGATGACGCAACTACAACACAAAAGATGCATTGCCGTAGCTAGCAACACATCGTTGGAAATATGAATTTTCTTGACAGCCAGTGCGATCATGGCATGTTAGGAATCATTAGGAACTAAAGCTGGAAGTGTACAAACTCTCAGCATATCGAGTTTGCACACTACCACATTTAGTTCATGCTGTGACCACGTCAGTTGCCATAGCAACGCCACATGCGACAGATATTCGGTACCATTGCGAGGCCAATTGGCGTGTGCCATTATTACTTTATCTGGTCAAACGCGCCTTGTAAGCAAGCCGAAAAGTTGTGCCCTAAACCTAACCCTTTCACGAAAAAAAAATTGAAATGGGGGGGGGGGGGGGGTGTGATTTGAAAATTTCTTGGGCTTGTTCGAACCTGTGCAGATACACCGCTTTAGCCTTCTTCGCCATAGTACATGGGTGGCCTGCGGAAAAGCGTTGTAAGATTTAGAAGGGGCTAATAGTTGTAGTCTCCAGCCACTGCACAGTTTGTTCAATGACTGATGTATGTATATGCCACTTATTCGTGAGAACTAATACGCTCACTGATGTCTAAAACAGTTACTGGCAAAATTATTTGGAGTACAATATGACATCTCTGCAGCTGTAAAAAGTCAGTTTTTTTTTATTTTCCACTTTTACGAATTTTATGGTCACCATCTTCGGAAATTCACGTTTGAATTCTCCAACAATTTGACCGGCCTGGTGACTTCTAATGTGGGCCTCATCATTGTTTGCTGAGTGGGGTGATTAAAGAAAATGCTACTTTGTTGAAATAGCAGTGCTGATATTCACTGTGCATATATATTGTCACGTCGCTCCAGGGGGTGTCGACAAGGTTTATTGATGTCTGAGGAACAGGGCTCTAACCAAGCGCGTCGGTTGGGCTTGTCTGCCAGAGCGGGGTCCACGCGCACTTCTTTCTTCTCTGTGGTGTGTGCCTTCACCTTGGCATACGACCCACTACTAGAAGTAGGTGGCAATATTCCTCCTCAACATAAAAAAAAGAAAGAGCATCGTCCCGATGCTGTAAAGTTATTGAAAAAAAACCCAAACAAAGTAGGTTAAACAATGAAAAAGGGCACCAATTATCAAAAGTTAGACGCGATAAGTTCACCAATGATGAGGCAATTGTCAGAGCACAAATAAAAAAAACACAGAAAAAGTGGTCTTTTAGGAACGCGCAAAATAGGGCTTCATGCGCACCACGTGAACTATGTCAGAGGTCGGTTGTTTTCGTTGTGCCCATCGTGACGACGTAGCGTCCGGAACCACTTCGTAGTTTACGTCGCTCACGCGGCGTATTACTTTATACGGAGCGAAGTCTCTGCTGAGCAACTTTTCGGAGAGGCCACGGCGTCGAACAGGGGTCCAAACCCAAACTTGGTCTCCCGGACTGTAAGATACGTCATTGTGACGCATATTGTAACGTCGTGCATCGACCTGTTGCTGCTGACCAATGTGTAGCCGGGCGAGCTGGCGCGTTTCCTCGGCACGCTCTGCAAACTCTTCTGCGTCAGTTCTTAATCGATCAGCGCCTTCAAAAGGAAGCATCGCATTCAGCATCGTCTGAACTTCGCGGCCGTAGAGAAGGCGAAACGGTGTAAATCGGGTTGTTTCTTGAACGGTGGTGTTATAAGCGAATGTCACATAAGGCAAAATGCGATCCCATGTTGTGTGTTGGACGTCGATGTACATGGAGATCATGTTTGTGACTGTCTTATTTAGTCGCTCGGTTAAGCCGTTGCTATGCGGATGGTAAGCAGTCGTCGTTCGATGCCTAGTGTTACTTAGCCGAAAAATTTTATCAATAAGCTGTGCAGTGAACACTGTTCCTCTGTCGGTTATCACTGTAGATGGAGCACCGTGGCGCTGAACAATGTGGCACATGAAGAACTGTGCTACCTCAGAAGCCGTGGCTCGTGGTATCGCCTGTGTCTCAGCATAGCGGGTCAAATAGTCAATTGCAACAATGACCCATTTGTTGCCGTCGGACGATAAAGGAAATGGGCCGAGAATGTCTATGCCGACTTGGGCAAATGGCTTGTGGGGTGGATCAATTGGCTGAAGTAATCCAGCCGGCTTGCTTGGTGGCGACTTTCGACGCTGGCATTCACGACAGCTTTTAACGTACTGCTTCACGCTTGCCGAAAGTCCGGGCCAGTAGTACGCCTCACTTACTCTGGCGAGCGTTCACGAGTAACCGAGATGACCAGATGTGGGCTCGTCATGGCACGCGGAGAGGACTTCGTCCCGCATGTCCTTCGGAACGACGAGGAGGTAAGCGCGGCTCGTATAACGGGTGTTTTTTTTTTGTACAGGACATTACCTCGGAGGCAGATAGACGTCATGACACGAAATAGATGGCGAGGTATAACGGCGCTATGACCCTCCAAATAGTCGATGAGCGGTCGAATCTCTTCATCCTCTCGCTGGCGTCTGCTCAAGTCAGATGAGCTAAGGGCGCCCAGGAAACCGTCATCGTCGTCTTCTTCTTGATTGACTAAAGGTATGGGTGCACGCGACAGCGTATCAGCGTCTTCATGCTTCCGTCCAGACTTATATACGATGGTAACATCAAATTCCTGTAGACGCAAGCTCCATCGGGCCAGTCGTCCAGAGGGATCACGAATGTTTACCAACCAGCAGAGGGCATGGTGGTCCGTCACCACTTTAAATGGACGACCATAGAGGTACGGGCGAAACTTGGTGATCGCCGAGACTACTGCGAGACACTCTTTCTCTGTGGTCGTGTAATTCACCTCGGTACGGGACAGTGAGCGGCTGGCATAGGCAATGACTCGTTCTTTGCCGTGTTGATGCTGGACGAGCACTGCGCCGAGGCCGATGTTACTGGCGTCAGTGTGCACCTCTGAGTCAGCATCATCGTCAAAATGCGCAAGAACAAGGGCTGACTGCATCCGCTGTCGTAGCTCGGCAAAAGCAGCCTGTTGTTCGGTAGCCCATACAAACGGTGTGTCGTCGCGTGTAAGGCGAGTCAAGGGCTCCGCTATCTTCGAAAACCCTCTAATAAATCGCCGATAGTAGGCGCACAAGCCTAGAAATCGCCAAACAGTCTTTTTGTCTGTAGGATGCGGAAATGCGGCTACAGCGGCAAGTTTGTCGGGGTCGGGTCGGACTCCTTTTGCGTTGACTACATGGCCAAGGAATTTGAGCTCTTCATAACCAAAGTGACACTTCTGCGGTTTGAGTGTAAGATCTGCTGATTGAATAGCCTGTAGCACATTCCTGAGGCGATGAAGATGTTGCTGGAAGGTTTCAGAAAAAACGACATCATCATGAAGGTATACGAGGCAAGTTTGCCACTTAAGACCAGTAAGCACAGTGTCCATCATTCGCTGGAAGGTTGCAGGCGCTGAGCACAAACCAAAAGGAAGGACACAAAATTCATACAGCCCATCAGGGGTAACAAAGGCCGTTTTCTCGCGATCTCGCTCGTCAACCTCGATCTGCCAGTACCCGCTTTTTAAATCCAAAGAGGAAAAATAGTGGGCGCGGCGTAATCTGTCTAATGAGTCGTCGATGCGTGGCAGCGGGTACACGTTCTTTTTAGTCACGCTGTTCAGCTTCCGGTAATCGACGCAAAAACGGAGCGTTCCATCTTTCTTCTTGACTAGGACGACCGGAGAGGACCACGCACTGTTGTAAGGCTCGATGATGCCGTCGTCAAGCATTTCTCGAACTTGCGTACGAATGGCTTCTCGTTCCTACGCTGACACACGGTAAGGCTGTTGGTGTACTGGGCGGGCGTCTTCGTAAGTGATGATTCTGTGCCTAGTGATCGAAGTCTGGCGCACCTTAGAGGAAGTAGCGAAGCATGACTTGAATTCAAGCAAGAGTTTTCGCAGTGCTGTCTGGTTTTCTGGTGTGAGGTTAGAATTAATATCGATATTGTTTAGAGACGTATCGGCGGCCTCCACGGCGTCCGACGAGAAGCAGATGGGAACGGTACCTAATTCATCTGCAAACGCTAACGAAGTGCCACGGAAAAGGTGTCGGTGTTCGTTACTGAAATTTGTAACGAGCAGTTGAGATCGGCCATCACGTAGCTGTATGATACTCCTAGCCACACAAACACCTTGAATCAGCAGGTGTTCAAAATTACTTTCTGCAATCGCTTCACCCTTTCGCAATCCACAGCATGTGACGTCGACAATAACACTGGCTCTTGGAGGAAGCGTTATACTTTCAGCAGAAACACGAAGAATGTCGGCACGTTGTTGGTCGTCCTGCTTGTCGATCGCTCGGTCAGCTGAGAAGGTGATGCGATTCTCTTGAAGGTCAATGACAGCTCCATACTCCTGCAGGAAGTCAACACCAAGAATAACGTCGCGTGAACATTCACGGAGCACAAGGAAACTTGCTACAAAAGTATAACCGCAGACCCGAACTCTACTCGTGCAGGTTCCAAGCGGAGAGACGGTGTGGCCACCAGCCGTTCGAATCACAGAGCCATGCCAGGGCGTGATTACCTTCTTTAGTAGTCTGGTTATTTTCCCCCTTAGTATAGAGTAGTCAGCCCCGGTATCAACTAAAGCACCTACTGCATAGCCGTCTATCAGCACCGGTATATCCAGAGAAAGCCGCACATATCGCTCAGTCGAATCCACACCCTTTACTGTTAGCGTAGATCGGAGGTCTTCAGCACGTCGACTGCCAGTGACCTCGCCTCCAAGGGTCGCTTGCGTTAGTTTTCCCGGCGGGGACTGGGGGACCGTGCGCCAGCATGGCGCTGTGGCGAAGATGAAAAGCGCCTCGGCGACGGTGAGCGTGGCTGCCGTCCAGAAGGCGGTGGCATGCGCTGTTGAGCCAGGTAATCCTCAATGTCCCGGGGTCGCTGGCCATACCAAGGAGGCGCTGAATATACTGAAAAGCCGCGCAGCCCGAGGCGCCGATATGGACACTGGCGGTACAAATGGTCCGCTTCACCGCAGTGTAAGCACAAAGGTCGGCGATCAGGAGTGCGCCAAACATCAGATTTCCCAGGCGAAGCACGTCTGTCGTCAAGGTAGTGTGCTGGTTGTTCCGCAAGATGCACAGGGTTGGCGTAAACGAGGGGTGGGGGCGTGCGTGTGTTCTCGTAGTGCCGTAGAGGCTGCGCCGACTGAAGTGAAACTGTAGGAGGTGCCTGAACAAACAGCGGGGAAGAGGAAGCTGGGCGCTTCAAGGCTTCCGCATAAGTCGCACGGTGGTAGTCAGCCGGGGTGGGTGTGGCGTTATCCAGACTCACAGGGTCCCGCAAGGCATGATGCAGCTCGTCCTTGACGATACTTGCAATAGAACTCACCGTAGGTAGTGGTGGTGTGGCAGCCTTTTGCAGCTCTTCACGTACTATAGAGCGGATAAGGTCGCGCAGACACTCGGTGTTGCTCCCAAAAGTCGTCAGAACTTGAGCAGTAGACGTGTTCACTTGCCGCTCATACAGGGTGGATCGATGCTGAAGCATCTTTTCCATCGTGACGGCTTCAGACAAAAGCTCGGTGACCGTGTTCGGAGGGCTCCGTACAAGGCCAGTGAAAAGCTGCTCCTTAACTCCCCGCATCAGGTGACGCAACTTTTTCTCGTCTGTCATACTTGGATTAGCCCGTCGGAACAGACGCGTCATATCTTCCACATAGGTCATGACAGTTTCGTTGGGCATCTGGATGCGGGCCTGGATCGCTCGCTCTGCTCGTTCGTGGCGATCAGCACTTCTGTAAGTGTCCAGCAGCCGGCGGTGGAAATCGGGCCACGATGTCATTTGTTCCTCGTGATTCATGTACCAGGTACGTGCTCCATCCTCCAAATAGAAGTAAACACGCCGTAGTTTGGCCGCGTCATTCCAGTCGTTCAAAGCAGCCACGCGTTCGAAGTCTACCAACCAGTCCTCGACGTCTTCGAGCTCGGTGCCATGAAACAGTGTCGGAACCTGTGGACTTTCGAGGGTGTACCGAGTCACCGGGGGGTTTCCCGTACCTGTTAGAGTGGTTTGAACGGACGTGCTCATCATACTTGTGTGAACTGTAGGGTCAGCTTCGGGTGGCAATCCCCTGATCCTGCGGCTTGTCCGATGAACGGGAGTGTGGACTCGCACTGGGCTTGGGGTGCCGCTTCCAGGAGGGGTCTGAAACATCCGTGAGGGGCTACCCCGCACCTCCACCAATTTTCACGTCGCTCCAGAGGGTGTCGACAAGGTTTATTGATGTCTGAGCAACAGGGCTCTAACCAAGCGCGTCGGTTGGGCTTGTCTGCCAGAGTGGGGTCCACGCGCACTTCTTTCTTCTCTTGGGTGTGTGCCTTCACCTTGGCATACGACCCACTACTAGAAGTAGGTGGCAATATATATATATATATATATATATATATATTCAAATCTAAGCCTTCTTTCTCAAGCTGCTCACAATTCAGTCTTTCGTGGTAAAAAATGAATGTTTTTTCATTTGCAACCTGCTCTGAATTTGAGTTTCAGTGCTCCAAATGTAACACTTTGCTGCTCTGAAAATCGCTCCAAATTTTAGTTTGGCTGTTGAACCCCTGGAAAATATTTAAACACGAAATTTAACATTGCGATTTTGACCTTGATTTTATTCATTAATAATGAAGTGATGACAGTGAAACTCGTAGCAATAGAGTTCTCAGACCGCAGTTTGTTAATCTAAGTCAAGTCATTGTTTCTCTCTATTGTCCCGAGTATATCTACGTGCGGTCAATCTGGAGGCACATGCTCGCTTTTTTTACGGCCTTTGTATAGGAAGGAGGCTGTGCTTCTACCTATCGCTGCAAACTCGTTCCAAACTAACTCGCCGCGGTTCGTTGGAAATAAAGGCTAGCGCAGTCAAATAATGCTCAGGTTCATTTCTACTGTCGCACTCCCTGGTGGTACCAGTGCAATAGAAACATGGTAGGAAGCCTATAGGACAACTCTTTCTGATACTTCAAGACAGGAGTAAATTCATAAATATTTCATTGTGCACGCATGTACCATTGTGAGTCGCGTTCAGAAGGCTCGGCCACATGATCCGTCACTAACTGGCGGACGAAAAGACAAACAACATAATCATTCTTTTTCTGAGAAAAATAGTTTTGAGAACGTTTACTTCGAATCCACATGCCGGGAGCCAGTGCCCAAGAAACTGATAAATTGCGCACATTTTTGTTCAAGGTGTCACATCTCGTGTTTATTGAAATAAGTGCTTCAAAAAGGTGAACGTAAAAGCATAATAGGGATGGTACTATTTTTCACAAGTAGGTGTGAATAGCGCTTGCAATAGCAGGAGTATTAGCAATAGTAATAAGAATGTCAATGAAAATAATAATTGCTCAAAATGAAAACACAAAAGTTAGAAACATGAAAGAGCATGTAGTGATACAGTTTTGAAAAGTCGTTGTAGTAAACAAAAAAAACAAACTCAAGCCCACACAATCATAGATGCAATTTTCAGTGCCGATGAAAAATTGTAAAACATTTTGATATGCAATATGGCTCGCCAGAGACGCAGGGGAACAATACAATTTCAGAGAATCGGAAAATGTTCTCACTAGAAATAATAAATTTTCATTGCACCTGAAGAAAAAGAAAGCACTGTTGGCAAAACTCTGTCGTGATCTTTTAGCTGAAGTAGCGTCATTGTTTCTAAGTAGAAACGCTTTTGTATGGGCTTGTAAGCAAAGCCAGATGTCATGTCATTTTGATTCATTACCACCTATACAAAAACCTAGAAGAATCCGGAGAAACTTTTTAGAATTAGCGCCGACTTTTCTGCGTGACTCTTGTCCACACTTTCCAGACAGGCCAGTAGCAAGGAATCTTCAAAGTATGGCTCAAGAATCAACCGATTGTCAGGATTTTTTTTCGAGGAAGTTATTTCACTTATATGTTTATGAAGGACGCCATAGTGAAAGGCTTTAGGAATTTTCACCATGTGGAGTTCTTTAACGTGCACCTAAATGATAAATACAACCACACAAGCCTCAAGCATTTTCGAACTCAGCGAATAGATTGTGTTCGAGCCTTGAAAAATAGATCTTTGTGCTGTTGCGTGTGCGAATTTATTACCCAATGCATGAGTGCCAAAAAATGCAGGCTGTGCCCACACACACCTCTACTACTCTTACTGCTTCCTGCAAATGGAAAAGAAATTGGCTTGAGAAAGTGGCCGAGGACAGTTGATTTACAAAGCAATGCGTATGGGGCAAAATGCGTTTTACAGAGTTGGCTCTCGATGCCCTCATGCGGAGTTCGCTGTCACTGTATAAAAACAACAATAATTTGCTCGTGGTGGCTGCTTAAACCATAAATCAGGGAGCGAGCGAGCGAGCGCCTATAGACCAGCTGTGATCTTCCATCTATTCGTTAATACTGTTCTCTTCACAATTGATCAGGTAATCATGCATATACCGAAATACATACCGCCAAACCATCTAATATAACTGTCCCTATTCATCTTGTTTGCATCACCTAAAGGAGTACTGAGACGAATTTTCAACATTTAGGAATTGTTGTTCTATAGAAAACGATTGGGTTCAAGAACAGAGTTCTGTGTTGATCCGGAAAGCAACGCATATATTTTAATACCTCTACCTATAAAAGACACTTTCATTTTCGATATCAAGTGGGTGGCTTCTCCACAACATGACAACGCAATGTGACATTGCAGGAACTTAGCAATTCGCTGTGTACTAATGGCAGATAAGCGATCTGCTCGTGGTACATATTAACCATAAGTGCATTGTCCCTATTGACCGTTACAGTGATTTCTGTGATTTAGGCTGCACGGAAACTCCGTTTGAAAACTCGGGATAACCTTGTTGACTCGTTCTGAAAATGTCCACTCCATTTCTTGCCTTTACTCTGCAACGAAAACTTTAAAATCAGAGTAACTATTTTATGCATGCTGGCTGACTATTGTGTGCTAAGTGGTAATACAACTTGCGTACAGAGGATACAAAATTGTCCCTTTTGCGATGTCTCATAATTTTCTCGGTACACCTTTAAAAGACATTCTAACCAAAAACATTTTTCGCGTATTAGTCAAGTACAATTTATCAATCCTGAAAATGCCACTTGTACCACGAAACGATGCTTGGTAACTGAGAAAACACGCAAGAAGAAGATGTGGGTGGAGATGCCGCTTTGACCTTCTCGCACGAAACCACGCGACATCATGAAATTCAAACGTGTGTCTTACGTAAATAATAACTCATCAAAACTAAGTACACTGTCATCTGTTGGTGTGATGGAACTAAGATACGAAGTTTCAGAAATATTCGTCAAGCCAATGTTGCGAATATACAATACATTTTCAAAATTTGAGCATCGCGAAATTAAAAAACATAAACTTCAACCCTAATTTTCTCCGCTGATAATGAACTTGTTGCTTGAGAGGTCTCGGTGTGCAGCATGTCAGTCTAGATTGAGACATTGATTCTCTTTAGTGCACCTTTAAGAAAATATTGCCAACTGCTGGTGCAACAGCAGTCACTGCAAACACTGCCTTGAAGCAATAATTGATTTTATTCAAGTTAAACATCAGAGGTACACTGACATTTTAGTCCTATCACATCGTTGAACTTGGCCTTGTCATTGACCTAGTGTTGTAGCGCCTTAACAGCAGTCATGAGTTCTTTTAGGGGCATGGCGTAGCGTTATTATGATCCCTTTCCTGTACCCAATTCAGGGGCTATTTAGATATTTCTGTGGCAGAGTGATCCGAAGACATGCAGTGAACTTATATTAGTTGACAAAGACCTGTACTACCGTGAAATGGGGTTACTTTGTGACAGATTTTCATGTTTTTTCCCTTGTTGGAGAATCTACAATGTAAATGCAAATGAATAATGGCCGATCGTTTAGAAAACCTCCTCTCGCACTATGGAGCATTCTATTGATCCGCATATGCCCCGCCGCGGTGGTCTAGTGGCTAAGGTACTCGGCTGCTGATACGTAGGTCGCGGGTTCAAATCCCGGCTGCGGCGGCTGCGTTTCCGATGGAGGCGGAATTGTTGTAGACCCGTGTGCTCAGATTTGGGTGCACGTTAAGAACCCCAGGTGGTCGAAATTTTCGGAGCCCTCCACTACGGTGTTTCTCATAATCATAGGGTGGTTTTGGGACGTTAAACGCCACAAATCAATCATCATTGATCCGCATATTTAATACAACTGGCTCTATTGAGGTGGGGAGGTGAGGTGGGGCAAATGACTACATCGTGTGGGGCAGCATTGTGACAAAGTTGTTTGGCTGAATATGATTGGGAAAAAAAGGCTAGCACAAAGTTACACAATCAAAAGTTCATTTGAGGTATCTACAACTAGTTTCTGTTCTAGCAACCTCGCAGTTGTATGAAAATTCATTCATACATGCACCTCCTAAATCAAAATGTTTTACCTGAAAGATACCTTGTTTGTCTAGTGGATTCAATATAGTTCAAAGTTGCGTCTTCATAGTCCAGCAATCTCCAGTTCTTTAGGTTCCTCCCCATAGCTGATGATGTGTCTATCAGGTTCAACTTCTGTCGCTCATCTCAGGTAAAGGGGTCGTTTAAAGTTTACTATGTTGAAGTTATCCTTCTCGAAGGTTTTTTTCTCCGGAACCCGCACCATCGAATCCTAAACGTTGCTAGTATAGGGAACCAGCGCTCGAGTTTCCACGGCCACCCTGGCGGTAAGAGCACGCACTTCTCCGGCTCCCGCAGAGAAGAGTGGCGGCTGGTAGATATGGTGCGCGTGCGCATCGCTGTAACAAAACCAAAGAAGTGGCTACTTGGGCTGGTTGGTATTGTATTTTTTAAAGAAATATACTACCTCAGTGCGCAGAGAAGGTTTCAGAGGGAAGATATAGCATAGAGATAGGACAGAGCGCGCACTTACAGCCAATTTTATTGCACAGGTGGCGGAAGTATATATACGGTCAAGACGGGGAGGAGTTAACGCACAAAAGAAAAGACAAATGATGGCGCATGCGCCGGACCACCTTATTCCAATCTTAAAATGGCAACACAACTGAAAAGATACCTGTAAATTCGTTGAAAAATGAATACAGGTATCTTTTCAGTTAAGTTGTCATTTTAAGACTGAAATAAGGTGGTTTGCGCATGCGTCATCATTTCTCCTTTCTTCACTGCGTAATCTCTTCGGCCTCTTGACCGCATATATATTCCCGCCATCTGTGCAATAAAATTGGCTGTAAGTGTGCGCTCTGTTCCATCTCTGCATTATCTTCTTTTTTTGACGGAGGCGGAAATGGTGTAGGCCCGTGTGCTCAGATTTGGGTGCACGTTTAAGAACCCCAGGTGGTCAAAATTTCCGGAGCCTTCCACTATGGCGTCTCTCATAATCATACGGTGGTTTTGGGACGTTAAACCGCACATATCAATCAATGCTATATTTTCCTTCTTAAACGTTTCCTGCGCACTAAGGAAATATATTCCTCTAAAAAAAACAACAAAGGGTGCTGGCGGTACTGCTGCGTATTCAAGTGCAACAGCATGTAAAAAGGAGGACGTTTAGATGAAAGAAAGAACTTAGAAAGAGGAGGCAGCTTTTCATCCAAGTGGTCAGCCGAGCAAAATACTGCTCTCGCTCTTCTTTTTAGTGCTGTCAGGCTCCTTTCTAAACCAGATGGCACGTCTCTTCTAATAATCCACAAGTGTGAGTGCTGAAAATGGGCTTGCATAGATTCTTTCATCTTGCGTTGTCTATCTGGTGGTCAGTCATTCTCTTGTGCAGTATTAGCTTATGTGTGCCCAAGAATAATCCAGAGTTGAAAGTTCGTGCGGTCGTGTGTCTTGTTGTCCTGTTATAAATTTATACAGCCATAGGTTATAGCTGCAGACTAGTTCACCCGGCTCGAAACCCTGCAAGTCATGTTTAGAAATCATGAACGCCTTGTGTTTATTTTTAAATTAGCGAAACAAGCTTGTTTTAATCAACTTTTATTGAAACTTACTACTAAATATTTTGGTCTGTGGCAGATTTTTTTGCACAATGACTGTTGAAGTATTTGTTAATTTTTTTTTCATAATGGCCAAATGGCATTTGATCTGGATAGTTCATTGTAACGTCTGCTGTCATTACGTTTTATTGTTTTCATTGTTTTAGCTTGCATATATGTTATACTGCAGTACTTAGAACTTATATTGTGGTGTTTATTTCCATTCACGTATTCAGGTGTTTGAAAAAGCTCAGCGTTTCATCAAGACGTGGCTGTTGAAGTTTGTTGGCCTCGATAGAGGTTACGAAAGGAACTTCGCACATCTGTTCACAGATTTGCAGGCCGATTGCTGCTGATGCTCAGAGCAGGGATCTGCAACAGCCTGTGATGGTTCGATTCCAGCCCAATCGCTGCTTGCAGGACCCTTGGCATCCCACTATCATTGCCTTATCTCCTGCTGCAGTCTCTAAATCATCACCCCACCTCTGCTGCCCTGGCCAGCCCTATGCTCATTGAGCCTTGCTGAACTCGCCTCCCAGTTTGGCCTGCATTACTGAACAGCAGTAACTTGAAAAGCTGAACTGAAAAATAAATGGTTTGACTTGGTATATTTAGAAATAAAGTCACAAATATTTTGTTCTGGTATTCTTATTTATAGATAGCTTGTGTGCGGGATATTTGCAGCGAGCAGTTATATTAGTTAATGTTTTTAGCTAATATTTGATGGAACAGACTATGTTACAATTTCTCGCGAAACCGTGGAGAAATGTGTGAAGAAAACTAGACAGTAACTATACTTGTGCAGTCTTATGCTCTACATGTGGGGAGGGTAATAGGCAATGCAAGAAAAAAAGGCAAAAACGGACGATTTAGTGGAATTGTGTAGTGTTTCTACACTAGTCATCCAGTGTTAGTCGCCTTGAAGTATACTATACCGTGAAGCTCATACGGGCTGCTATAAGCTGCTAGGGGAAGTTCTAGGGGTGTAATGCAATGTTTACCTGCTAAGGAATGCCAGTAGTTAAAACACCAAATAATAACGGTGGAATATTGGCAAGCCAGTGGTAGCCGATATTCGTCGTAAAGCGAATGCTGGCGTAATTATGGCATTTCATTGACAACAAAGTGGCCCGAGAATGGTCCTACGCTGAGTGTATGATGGAAACTACGCCAGTGAAAGGGCGGGCCTACTTTGGAATGTGTAGAGTTGGCCAGCGTCGGCTGGATATTGGCAAACGAACTGGCAGAACGTCGGCCCCAGACGGCTTGAACATTGGTCCTACATCGGAAGAAGTTGCGCTCGGCCGAGATGTCGATCTTGGGCCAATATTGCGGCTGACGTTAGCCGATACCGGTCCAAGATTGGTCCAACACTGGTGTGCTGCCTGGGTATGTTTCCAAACGTCGCTGACGAAGAGCTCATCGACACGTTATACCCCATATATAAATCATCATTAATCGAAGAGAACATCGACATCACTACTTACTTTCAGCGCGCGGAAGAAGCTCGTCAACTCACCCGCCTGCGCATCAAGAATCAGCAGGCGACCGACAGCTGCTGTTACATTCTTCGACGAAGCTTTGTTAAGTACCAAACGTGGGGACTGTGTCTGGGTATGGAGCCGCTACACCGACGTGGGCTCAGTGAAAGACTTCTGCGATGGTACTTCGAACCAGACAGAGTAGTTCGACGTCCCGGCCCACTCGACTATGAGGTTGTTCCCGATGGCATTACAAACTCTCAACAGCGCCGTGGTCGACCAGAAGTCATCCATGTGGTGCGCTTCACACTATTTCATGCGCGAACCTGAGGACTGCCTTTTGTTGTTGTTGCTGTACTTATTTTTTATTGTCTTTATTGTTGTAACTTTGTTATTTAGTTACGCATCGGGACTATGCTTTTTTCAGAGGGAGGCAATATCACCTTACATCACTCAAATTTTGTTATCACCTGTTTACATTACGTTCAGCGCACACCGAGCCTACGATAGCCGTGAAGCTTCGAGGCGTTAGTAGATCGTTTTGTTAAGATTACGCCCACTTTGCGAACGACACTTCTTATTCTTGAACCTACGTCAACGCTACCGATAACGCTATAATATTTCGCCGGTTGTCAGTTGTTCGACGGCCAACACTATGTTCGCCGCTATCAGTGCAAGACTGCAACTGTAATCCGACTTTCTGTTTGCTGTGCACAAGTTTGCCCAAATAAACTGTTTGTTATTTGACTAGCAGTGTGTTGCATTCGTCTATGTCTCGAACCCGTGAATTGATATGTTGGGTTTAACGGCCCAAAACCATTATATGATTATGAGAGACGCCATAGTGGAGTGCTACAGAAACTTCGTGCACCTGGGGTTCTTTAACGTGCACTCTAGTCTGAGTACACGGGCCTACAACATTTCGGCCTCCACTAGAAATGCAGCTGCCACAGCCGGGATTTGATGCCGTGACTTGCGGGTCAGCAGCCGAGTACCTTACCCACTAGACCACAGCGGCGGGGCACGCTCTCGTGACAACATAGTAGTTTTGGTACGTTATATTGCACATATCAATCAATCCGACTCGGTAGCAGGAGCTCATTTACATGACTTGCATATAAGCACTTGGGCGCTCTTTTGACTCAAACCTTGGCGAATTGTGGCTGTGTTGACCGAGAAGCAGTGCTAGAAATGCAGATGTCTGGCCAGCATTCTGGACGAGTATTTTTTTCCATGGCTGAGAATACTGAAGCGGCAAAATTCATATTAGTGCGTGAGAACACCTTGAGGGGCATAAAGTGCTGGATGACTGATACATGTTCACGCATTCCACACTCTATACGACATAAAGTTTTACTCCCACCGCCACGACCAACAACGTTTGAAAGGCACAGCAAATATGAGAGGCACGGATCTCAAATATGTTCTAAGACCCTCGATACTTTGTTAAGTTCAAGCTAGTTCGGTAGTGTGTACAATTGTTTTTCTGTAAGTCATCGTAAACACAGAGTATATTTAAATAAATTGTTCTGTTCCAGTGTTGTTTGTTCTCTTTTCGTGCACTTTCCAATGAAATCAAATGGTCTGGTTGTTCTTGCGAATTTTCTGTGTTATATTTGTAGCGAGAGAGAGGAAGACGGGACGGCGGCCAATGTGGTCGTGTCGTTCTCTCGCCACATTGGTGACCCGGAGAACACGCCCTTCGCCGAGCGGCCCGCGGCCATGTTCCCGCAACTCTGCCCGCCAGTGCCGCCGTTCCAATCGACCTACCCCAAGGTATGGTTTATGCAGCTCGATGCATTATTGCGCTGAATGGCGTCACGGACCAGCCGCTGATGCACGCTATTCTTCATGACGCCCTTCCGGTAGAGTTGCGTCATAACTCTGCCTCTTCAACCTCCAGCCAGCAGCCTTACGATGACCTCTGCTCTGCGGTGCTTGCCAGCTATGGCCTCACCTGCCACCCGCTGCCGTTTACCCGCGACTTTCAGGTTTTCCCTGCGTCGCAGCGTGCTGGACCCTCCGGCCCTAAGCTCTCATCTGACCACAACCTAACTTTCCCGACAACGTCTCCCTCCACCTTGGGTCCGGCCACTAGCGCAGTGAGTCTCGCACCCGGTCACAGATCCGACGAGGTTCTTGAAGTCGTTCCTGCTGCCGACAACCTGTCCACTACGAAGTGCGTTTTTTCGAAGTCCTCGGCCGATGGTCCTTTTGGCATGCTTGCTACCTCCATGTTTTCCACGAAAGCGACGGCACGCGACACCGTGGCCCCACCAGACTCCATGACGACCACCTTGCCGCCCGCATCGGAGTGTGGCACAGGTGACCTTTCGCCCGTTATTGACTTCCCGACCTCGAAGCTTTCGCCTTCAACAACGTCCGATAAACGAGACTTAACCTCTCGTCTGGCCACTAGCGACGCGTGTCCTGCGCCCGACTGCCCATTCGCCATGGTTCTCGACATTTGGGCTGAAGGCAACCAGTCAGCCACAGGGTTTGTGTTTTCATCGTCCTCGGCTGACGACACTGCAGGCATGCTTACCACCGGCTCGTCTCGGCCGACCTCCATGGCTCACAACACGGCTGACACGTCAGGTGCTACGACGGCAACATCACCGAACGCCCTGGTGTCTACCATGACTACGGACATCGACACGCCTGCTATTCACCCCCCTTTCGCGAAGGCTTCAGTGTCGAAAATGCCCGAAGGTGCCTTTTCACTCACCTCAATGATCTGCGTGTCCTACCAGCAGCAGCATCCTCGCCCTCGCAGTCTCTCGCAGGCGAAGTTGAAGCCACAATCTGTCAACCACGACCAAACTTCCGAGGTGTTGCGACTATGACCGACGCTCCTGAGGACGACGTGCCTGGTCTGCCTATGTCACAGCAGACCGCACATCTGACGCCGGCCATACAAGCACCCATCTTCCATACCGACCTGCGCACAAACCGACGTACGCCGACTACTGAAGGTGTTTCCCCAAGTCAAGGTACGCCCACGGAGCCTCCTCCAGAGTCCATATCTGCTGGACCCCATGACACGCCTCTTACTGAGTTCTTGACGGAAACCGTAGGCGAGCTGCCGTGTAACTGTACTGTAGGCACACCCTTTTACAAGCCGCATACGTCATTCACCTCTACCTAACGTGTACAATCCTACTTACTCACTGCCAACATAAGTGGAAAGTCCACTCATATTCAAATACCACTCACGTCACGACACCTGCGTACCGACATCGGCACCAGTGCTGTGCACGCCCGCGAAAGCACCATCAAAGTCATTGCTTGTCGATGGGTGGTCTGCAAGACTTCACTACGCCACTTCTAATTGCTTCGCGCGCAGGGGCCCAATCAGCTTTTGTGCACCCGTCGTCACCTCACCCTGAAAGCCTCTCTACCTGCAATGCTCACTCGCGACACCCTGTGCGCTCACAGCTAGCCCCAGCTGGTCATCCTGTCACCCACTTGTGTGCAAACACAGTTTCCGAACGCTTACTTCTTCGTCCTCTGCGCAACTCCCAGTGTCGCCCACCAGAGACCCACTGGTTCCCAATGGTCACTACACGTTGACAAACTGGACTTCCTAAACGGACACCTTGCGGATTGTCTTTCATGTATATAGTCTCTTTTTCTTTCTTTGTTATATACACTTCAAATCGCGCAAAGCGCTAGGGGGGGGGGGGGGGAGCCCTGTAGTGCATGATCATCATCATCATTTGTTAAATCACCGCGCCGCGCCTCTCGCGCAGCTGAGGCTAGCTCGAGCGGCGCGAGGATTGGAACAAGCTAGCAGACTACCAGAAAACCTGAAAAAATTTCACTTGCTATGGATACCCGGCCCCCGCGGGATTTATCCAAATGAGATGGCAGACTCGTTAGCCAAAGCATCTTTAAGCGGACCAATCTTACCTATTTTACCTCATTTTGCCTATGTAACAGCACTCAGATATAGAAAGGCTTGTTTGCACAAAGAAATAGAAAAATTATCATTGGATAAAGTCAGAGACTTCGTACATCTAAGATATTGCTGGAACAAACAGTGGTGTGTATCTCGGCAGTTAGAAACTACAATCACCAGATTACGCTGCAGAATTCCACATCGGAATTACTACCTACATAAAACTGGACTAACAGCATCTCCGTTGTGTCTCTTTTGCAACGAATCGGAATCAATAGATCATTTCTTTTTATCCAGTAAACGTTATGCTTATCAAAAGAAAAGATACCTTGTCGCGCCAATTGAGAAGCTAGGTTTAAAAATAAACGTGGAACTAATTTTATCCTTCGGAGGGATTACATTAGGTTATAGCCACAGGGAGGTTTTAACTGCTGTGTGCGAGTACATAAGGGCAACAAAGAGATTACCCTGTTAGCCTATTGTTAATATTTACGACTACGAGACTACCTTAATGCTTGACTGAACACACTTGATGATCCTGCCGCCCGGTTCTTGGCCGATTCCCCTTTGTGGGCGAGTGCCAGCAAATCCGAAGGTTCATCATCATCATCATCATCACTTGGTGTGTCGGACGTGGAAAGCCACGCGGCTCCGCTTCAGGCGTGGAATAAAGAGGCGAGAGAACGACACGACCACGTTGGCCGCCGTCCCGTCATCCTCTCTCGCTACATATTTATTGCGAGGAATAAAAGATTACAAGCTTTGAGCATTTTCCGCAAGGTGGGATGACGCACGAACGATTCTTGGAACCATCCCAATACTTGTGCGAACGCACAGAGCATCAACCACCTGACATTAATGCAATTATATCAAACAGGAAGACAAGAAATAGCACGTATACCAGGAACGTGTAGGCGCCGTGTAAAATATAACAATTTCAAACATGTGGCCTTTAGTGTGTTCAGGCGTCTAAGCGATTAGATTTGCGTTGATGTCAGCATTTTACAAACACCTTGTCAATCTGACTGCATCTATATAAAGAACATGTAGGAAGTAATTGGTACTCCTATGTGTATTATTCAGTGTGTTGCCATGTTCTGTGCCTCTTCTGTGCCATGTTCCGTGCTATTAATGTTTTCTTTTGCCACACATGTACAAAGACTTCGCAATCATGCTTATATATGTTTTTTGTTGTATCAAGCGTACACAACCTGTTCTGCTTCAATTTAAAATGCCTCCATTACATGTGCATTAACTGTGCATGGAGCTTTGTCAAGAGGCCTGTTGCTTTTTTTCCCACTCCATCTACCAACACTGACACTGTAAAGAAGTACTTGTTGCTGGGATAGTTGGATCGCCATACTGACGGGAAATTCTGGACGCCTAAAACAACAGAAGAAGAAGTCACACAGAGAAAGACTCTCTTAATCGTTGTGTCTTGCATCTTGTGCTGCTTTAGGCATCTAGAATTTTCCCTCGAAACGCTGTCTTTGTGGAAAATATGGACATTATTATTATAAAAATAAAATATTATTATTATCAGTATTATAATATTATTATTATTATTTTTATTATTATTATTTTATAACAATAATATGGACACTTGACGCACTTTACCGTTACCATCGCCGTAATATCCGGTAACAATATAACAGCAATGATGGTGAACCTTAGTGATAAGGTTCACCATCGTATTGTAGGCTAAACACTTGCGTACTATCGTGCAAGCAGAGTTTATGAACACGGCTGAAGCAGAGATCAAACAAGCCACTTTATTCATTTAACTCGGACACCACTTGCAATAAAAAGGTATTTCCCCGCTATTTTGAACAAGTAATAAATAAAACACGAGGAGACGTGGGGGCTGCTGGAACAGCTTCTCTGAACTGCCAGTTTTCACGTGCGGCTGCCCTGCGCTTTTTCGCTGTTTTGGAATCTCGGATATCAGCAGGTGGCTAATATAGGCCCTCTCTGTTCTTTGGTCTCAACGCAAAAAGACTGTGCGAAAAAAAAATGGCAGATCGCACGTACAGTGGGCGTCGATCATATGCGAAGCACGAATAAGAAATGTTGTCACTTAAAATTAAGGACAACTTTACGAGGTGGAGGTAAATGATGCCGTACATGAGTTCTGTGTCATGATTATCATTCTTGGATGTGTCGTTTACCTTCATCATCTATTCACGTCACGTGATTCCAAATTTAGTATTTGTGAATCTAGCGAAACAGCAGTGAGCACGTGATGAGCTGGGTATTTTGTCATGTTGTTACATGGCACGCTTGTCACGATTATCATGTTTGCATCAGTCATATATTTCGTCATTCATTGACGTAACGTAACACCAAATTCGATATATATGGAGCAAGCAAACGGCCACGAGCGCATCATGAAGGCCTCGATATACTTCAATGTAGCGTTGACACGCGCGCACGCTGGAAACAGTGACGCTTTAGTAGCAAAACGCGACCATTCCGTGGTCTTACGCTATGCGAAACCAGCGTCCCTCGGCGCGGCCCGACATGCTTCATTTCCCACCGATGCGTTGCCTAGACAACATTGCGTCTCCCTCTTTTCGTGACGGAGGGACCCCGGACGCACTGGTGTCTCGCTCACTGGATTTTGTGCCGACCAGTTGTGCTCCCGCGATCTCCAACGACAACGCTGCTCTGGCCGACTGGCTCGTCCTACGTCATCTCCTGACGCCGACAAGAGCTCTCGGTAAGTGGTGCACCATCCTCGGACTTCTGTGACCGTGTCCATCCTTTTTATCTTCTCTTTACTCTCGTGAGTGTCTGTACCTGTGCTTCTCTCTCCCCCTCCTCCTCCTTTTATCTCTATACCTTTGACTCCTATTTTTTCTAACCCGCATATCTCCTGAGCTACTGTTGAATTGTTCTCCCCCTGAAAAAAAATACAGGGCTCACTTTTATCTTGTTTTCATTTAAAACCCAGACCCCCCTCCCCCCCGGACACACTGAAACGCGCAAGCATCAAGGCAACGCAGCGTGGTGCGCGCCTGCGTGTATAATGCAGGACCGGTGCCTGGCGTGGTGACGCCTGACACGAAGAAATGAACACCGGTGAGCACGCGCACCGCGTCTCGTCGACATAATTTGGCGCCTTGATTGTGGCATGTAGTCATGTTCTCTCATGACACGCTTCTCATGATTATCATGTTTGCACCAGTCACATACCTTTGTCATTCATTGGCGTATCGCAATACCGAGTTTGGTATATGTGAAGCTCGTGGAACGACCGCGAGTGCATCATCAGCGTAGCACGTAGTCATCTTGTTAGATGACATGCATGTCATGTTTATCAGGTTTCCACCAGTATCAAACCTTCGTCATCTGTTGGCGTCACGTAATACATCATTTGGCATATGTGAAGCTAGTTAAACAGCCGTGAGCGCATTATCAGTGTTTAATGTAGTCATATTGTTGCATGACACGCATCTCATGATTATCATGTTCGCACCAGTCACATACTTTCGTCATCCCTTCACGTACAGTAACACCATTTTGATATATGTGATGCTAGCGAAACAACAGCCGCGAGCACATCATGAGCGTGGCTTGTAGTCATGTTGTTACATGACACACTAGCCATGATTTTCATAATAGGGTTAGTCGCGTGTTTTCGGCGTGCAATCATGTCTTACCATACCAGTTTTGCAACATGCCATGCGAACGAAACCACCGCAAGAGCTGCAGGGCTATGAAATGTAAGTCATGGCATTCATGACATACATGTAATGATTTTCATGTCATGACTAAACAAATATGTTTTTCATACAGTCATGTTAAGCCATATAAAGTTTGATATTGATACCATTATGGAAACGGCCAGGAGAGCTAAAAGTCGTACGCGGCTAGATAGATAGATAGATAGATAGATAGATAGATAGATAGATAGATAGATAGATAGATAGATAGACACACAAAAGCTGCGTCAGGAATTGTCAGCGCAAACTGTGAATCATTGCTCGGAGCGTTCTGTTAAGACCACCCACTAGACGTGAACACTCGAATCTTTGCCAGAGGTAGCGCTACCATCGGACAGACAGACTATGATAAGGCTGGAATATTCAACAACTAATGCAAAAATGTAACCGCGCTTGACTGCTTGACAGTTAATTGCGGGCCGATGCTCCATTCGCGATATCAATGCTCGTTCGTTGCTGTGATCTGACCTTCGGTTTCCTGGCCACAAGTTCGGCCAAATAAACAGTTTCATGTGAACATCAAGTGTGCGCCCTTCGTCCACGTCACGACCTCGTGACAACTGGTGGGAATGTTGCTTCATTCATCTTCCGGACGTCTCCGTTAAGCCACTAACCAGCCCAAGTGGCAAAGAGGACACTAGCGAACGAGCTGCAGGTAGAGCAGACTGCAACCAGACTGCGGGCCCTTTTCTGAAACAAACAGGCAGCCGTGGATTGCGATATCAACAGCAGCAACTATGACCGCCCCCATGCAGCCTGCCACAATCGTTCTACCGCAGCCCAAGCAGCCGCCAAACGTTCCGTGGATCGTCAGTCGAGCTCGGATAGCTGGATAGAGATTTGAATAACTTGTGGGGTTTAACGTCTCAAAACCACGATATGACTATGAGAGACGCAGTAGCGGAGGATTCCAGAAATTTAGACTACTTGCGGTTCTTTAACGTGGACCCAAATCTGACCACACGGGCCTACAACATTTCCGCCTCCATTGAAAATGCAGCCGCTACAACCAGAATTCGATACCGCGACCTGCGGGTCAGCAGGTGAGTAACTTAGCCACTAGAACACCGCGGCAGGGCTAGCTGGATCGAGATATACGACTGAGGTGCCGCCTTGAACAGCTGGGACCCCTAAAAAACGACGCTGCTTCTACTTATTCCTAGAAGAGTCTGCGAAGACGGGGTTCGAGAACCGGCAATCTACGTGACGAACCTGGCGCCTTTTTTGGACAAAGTTCTTGAGCACCTTCCGGACCGTCATCCACAAAGAAAAGGCCCGCATTCTGTCGGAGGCACAGGTGCAAATCTCTAACAAAAACTCGGTCATCTTCGTCGAAGAGATGACTGGGCTCTTTCCTCTCGCTGACCCCGCCGTGACTGAGGAGACAAAGCTTCAGTTCCTGATGCGAGGGGTCAATGAAGAGCTGTTTGCAGAACGTCTCCGGAACCCGCCCAAGGCTGTCAATAAGTTTTTCACTGGAGCCGTTACTATATTGCACTTGAGATGCACACAGCTCAGTACAACCACCACGCATCATTCAACTGCGCCGAAGCCTTTACAGCGCCAACGACCAGCATGAGACTATTCAAGTTATCGAGCGGAAGGAGCTGCGCGAGCTCTTAGCGTCGACGCAGCCGCAAGCAAATTCGATTCTCGGCATTGTACGCAAAGAGGTTCGGCAGTCACTTGGAATTCCCGAAGCACTGCCGCTTGAGTGGGAAGCTATGAGCTACACCACTGCTCTGCACCGCACCGCTTCTACTCGTCCGCGTCAGGACACTGCCCGACCGCAGTACCACCACCAGACACCACCGAAGCTACTACTGACTGCTGACGTGTACCATCTTTCACGTATAGAGGACGCACTGGACCGCCTCCACAACGCGAAGTCTTTTTCTTCGATGGACCTCAAAACGGGCTATTGGCAAATTGAGGTTGACGAGAGAATCGCGAGAAGGCGGCCTTTATCACACCAGATGTCCTCTTCGAGATCGAGGTCATGTCATTTGAACTTTGCTCGGCACCTGTGACGTTCGTGCACGTTATGGACACCATGCTGGCTGAATATAAATGGCAGACTAGTCTCGTGTACTTGGATGACGTCGTCGTGTTTTCCTCCAGCTTCCACAAGCATCACCGGCGTCTTGAAGCAGTACTTCAAGCTATCAACACCTATGAAAAAACGCTGAAGACAGGAAGGTGCCGCTTCACGTAGGAGGAGCTGTTTTTTTTTTCTGGGACACGTGATAAACAAGTATGAAGTCCTTCCCAACCCACGGGAAACATCTGCCATCGCTGATTTCCCGTTGTTCACCTGCAAGAAGGCTGTACACCGATTGATGGAATTGTGCGCCTATTACAGGCATTTCGTCAAACGTTTTTCGCATATCGTCGAGCCGCAAACTCACCTAACGAAAAGCAACGTCGAATTGGGGTGGGAAGCGGCACACGAGGACGCATTTCAGGCACTTCAACCACGCCCCCAAACACCATTGATACTTTCGCATTTCGACGAATACGCCAAAACAGAAGTACACAGCGACGCAAGCAGCGTAGGATTCGGCACCATCCTTGTGCAAAGGGCTGGTGGCGTGAAAAAGGTCCTCAGTTGGGCTATCCGGTCGCTATCCAAGGCCGAGTCCAACTACTCCACAATAGAAAAAGACTGCCTTTCCATCATGTGGGCAGCGCCAAAGTTTTGCCCCTACCTCTACGGCAGGCCTTACAAAGCTGGGAGCGACAACCATGCCTTGTGTTAGCTAGCAAACTTGAAAGACCCTTCGGGTTGCCTCGCACGATGGAGCCTAAAACTTCAAGAATTTGACGTGACCGTTGTTTACAAGTCCGAAAAAACACACTCTGACGCCAACTGCTTGTCTCCAGCCCCCGCCAAATCACCGCTTCCCGGCGGCCTAGATGAGGACCACTTCTTAGAAACAATATGTGCCAATGACTCCACCGAGCAACAGCGAGCTGACCTGGAACACACAAGCTTTGTGGTATACCTCTAGGGTAGCAGCACGATTGTCCCGAGTGTTTTGAAGAGAGGACTGGAGCTATTCTTCTTGCAAAACAAAGTTACCTTAAATAATAACTTCTCGCACCTTCAAGCTGACTCTCTTCTTGTTGTTCCCTCAGCAGTGAGACCAGTAGAATTCGAGGCCCTACACGACGACCCGACGGCTGGACATCTTGGTGTTTCCCGTACGCTCGTAAGAATACAAGTACTACTGGCCACGGCTATCACCCGACGTCACCCACTACGTCAGGACCTGCCACGACTGTCACGATGAAAGAAACCGGCGACTAGGCCAGCCGGACTTCTCCAGCCCACCGAACCACCTCGCTGGCCGTTCCTGCAAATCGACATGGACTTACTGGGGCCGATCTTGACGTCTCTTTCCAGGGACAAATGTATCGTATATATAGTAGCAACTGACTAACTCACATGCTATGCCGAAACAAAGGGCCTCTCCAAGGGCAGTGCCTACGAGGTAGCAAAGTTCTTCATCGACAACATTTTTCTGCGTCACGGAGCTCCGAAGGTCCTCATTACTGATAGAGGTACAGCCTTTACGGTGCACCTCACTCAGGTGATTTTCAGGTACAGCCAGACGAGCCACCGCCACACCAACGCCGACCATCCTCAGACCAACGGCCTCTCCGAACGTCTTAATAAGACCGTCGCTAATATGCTGGCTATGTACGTCAACCTCAAGCACAGAACGAGGGATGAAATGCTTCCGTTCATGACCTCGTACAACACAGCTGTCCTAAAAATGATGCACACGACGCTGTACAATTTGGTCTATGGTCTTCAGCGCTCTGAAGGAGCTCGTCAGTTTGACCGCCGGCGCATTAAGTTTCAGCAAACGACCGACAGCTGCCGTTACAATCTTCCACGAAGATTCGTTGAGTACGAGCCTGGGGACCGTGTCTGGGTATGGACGCCGCTACCCCTATGTAGGCTCAGTGAAAGACTTCTACGTCGGTATTTCGGACCGTACAGAAGTGGTAAACGTCTCGGCTCACTCGACTACGATATTGTTCCCGACGGCATTACGAAGTCACAACAGCACCGTGCTCGACCCGATGTCGTCCAAGTGGTGCGCATCAGGCCATTTCATGCGGGAACCGCGAGGACAGCATTTTGTAGTTTTTCTATGCTTGTTAATTATTGCATTTATGACTGTACCTTCGTCTTGTGTAAAGCACTGGGACGATGCTTTTTTCATAAGGGGGGGTGGAGACGACGCTAGGTGGCCAGACGAAGCAAATGTGCTTCGCATGAGTTCTCGCCTCGATGCCTCATCTCACCCGGAACATCTCATCGCCGCCATCTATGAAGGACTGCACCGTCTTCTACTAATCAAGTGCATTTGGCGGATAACCAGTTTTTAATCTCAAGTCTATATTTCCTGAAAGTCTGCTTGTTTGAAAATTCAAGGCGAAGAACGCTGCTCTGAGCCTAAGCGGCACCGGGCCGTTGGCTCGACAAAACGCTACACGCGTTTCTGCGCAATGCGCGAGGATGGCTGACGATGACGCGGCTGCGTCAACCGGCGCCACGATATCGATCGAAGAGAAACCTCAAGGCG
The DNA here is from genome assembly GCF_013339725.1 of Rhipicephalus microplus. NCBI lineage: Eukaryota > Metazoa > Arthropoda > Arachnida > Ixodida > Ixodidae > Rhipicephalus > Rhipicephalus microplus. The sequence goes on from NC_051169.1 coordinate 109,663,397, forward strand.
AAGAAAATGCTACCAGCGTCTCGCAAAAAAAAGAAGCCTTTTGACAACGGGGGATGGTTCACTGCAACGTACCACCACTCATTCCTTATCGCCGTTCCAGAGACCGGGGCCGAAGCAGTAGACAAATCAACGTCGAGCCAACCTAAACAGAAAGGGAATCCTCTTCGGAAAGAGTTAACTGCTTCCACTGGAAAAAATCGCTTTCAGTGTCATTATTAGAACGAGCGACGGGCTCAACATCAGTCAACTAAGCACGCATCAGATGGCACGCACTATAACTAAGGGACGTGGTAAGCCAGACATCTGCAACGAAGGCAACCTGCTTAAACGGCTGCGCAATGAATCTAATCTCGCCATAATCAGCACGCCAAGCATGGAGACCACCGAAATTGTGCAGAGCCTTCCATGTCCACGTTTTGGTGCAAAAGACTACTCAGTGATGGCTTACGTAGCCGCGCCGGACAAGTCGTGCAAGGGTGTGATTCGCGGACTGGAGGCCAGAACCACGCCAACCAAATTACTAGCCCATCTTCAGGTGCGTATCCAACGAGTGTCAATATCTTGTGTGAGAATGCTCGGAAAACCCCAAGTTCCGTCGTTACCTTCGAGGGCAAGATCGTCCCGCGCTATGTTTACTACTAAGGTGGTGAGACAAGTTGCTACCTCTATCGATTATTGCGGCAAGTTTGCTATATAAGCTTCAAGCCTAGGCTTAGGGTAGACGCATGCCCGACACCAGACGGCGTTATCTGCTATAATTGCACCGAGCCAGTCATAGACCTGTGAGCCCCGATGTGCGCTATGCAAGAAAGCGCACCCTACGCGGGCATAGGAGTGTAAGAAACGCGGCAGGAGACCGAGAAGCCCACGACCAAAAACAAAAGAGCAGACAGCCGCCGGAGCACAAGGCACCGATGGACGCGGCCTGGCCCAGAAACGCTGGTTCAGCAGGAATGGCAGCTCATCATCCAGGTCCAGAACAGCATCAAAACCACGGTCATAATGAAGATTGGCGTCCAGGACCAGCCAGGCTACAGAAACAAAAAAAATACAGGCAGAAGAAACCCGTCATCAGGAAGGAAGATGACGGTACGGTGAGCAGGAAAGCGCCTTTTTTTCTGCCTCTTCCACTGCTCCAAAGAACACAAATACACAGACAGTATTGGTCGGTAAGAATGGCAGTGCGCCACCTAACGACGAAGTAAAGGAATTAAGGCAGACTATTCACACACTCAGGGCAGAAAACCCCGATCTCCCGCAAAAACTAAACGATCTCATAGATGACCTGAAGGCCCTAAGAACAGGACAGACCAATGCTAACTCCCAAAACAGACTTAACTCTGACAGCTGCCGTAGGGCGCCAAGAATTCACAACTACCATGGCTGCCAAGAAAAGGCCCTTGAAAATCTCAGCAACCTGATCTCTAACATGCAAAATGAGGCGCGCAAGGATAGAAAACATCTGGTGCAACTTACGACCATGAAATCCAGGGGCAAACCCTATGCTCGACCATCACCTGAGTATGGTGAGCAGCTATAAATTCTCGGTCAAGTTAGAAACCTTTAAATTATGCCAGTGGAACTGTTCGTGGAGTCCGTTGAAAGCAGGGTCTTCTGAATCAACACAACAATAAATGCACAACTCCACCAGACTTCATCGTCCTCCAGGAAACTAGATGCTCACCAAAAGTCACTGGCTTTTCGGTTTATAAGGGTCTTAGTCAAAGTAATGTTGCTACTCTGGTTGCCAAAGTGGTCACTGCAATCACACATGAGATCAGTACAATAGACATTGACCACGTTCTCATTGAAATAATAACGTAAAAAAGAACCGACGAAAGCATATTTCTCCTCATTATCTACAGCCCTCCCAGTCAGTGGAAAACCAACTTCAGCTCCCTTCTGCGCAAGGCAGAACAAGCAGCAGGCAAAACCGTTCATGTTGTTTGGAGACATTATAGCGTGGCACAAGAGCTGGGGATACGTCAAGGAAACTCAGAAAGGCAGTGATTTGGCCACAGAAGCTGATCGCAGAAGGCTAAGCCCCAGTACAGACCACACTCAACCAACGCGAGTGGGGAATAGTATCAACCGAGATAAGTGCCCGGACTTGGCGTTCGTTAAAGGGGTCAGGGAGGCCCGATGGGAAAATGGCGGGAAAATGCTTGGCAGTGATTTTGCGCATACAGATAGAAACCCTCCCGTATGAGAAACGACATGGCCTGGCTCGACTTACAGACTGAGAAGCTTTTCGAAAAACTAAGGCAGAATTCGAGAACAAAGAAATCGCTGAAATTGAGAGTTGGGTCCCAGGAATCAAGGCCGACTGGAAACAATTAACCTGAAAAGTTACCCTATCTACAAACACGCTCGAGGTAGACAAGATTCTCCTACTCCTCTGGGACGCCCGCCGGGGCCTATTAAAAAGACGGAAGTGGCAGAAACACAACCGCAAACTGAGACTTAGGATCGCTGCAGTCACCAGGAAAACTGAAGAGTATTCAACGGAGCTGTCAAGGCGCAACTGGGACAAAAAATGCAACATGCATTTGTAAGACGACCCAAAAGATTGCACACCGATTCGAAGGCACAGACCGGGAACTGCTATAACACATCAAGCAGCGCTATGTTGGCGATACAACGAATACTGACTGCAGTCTGGCATACAATGATGACGGTAATCCCACTCTAGACGAACCCATTACTACATAAGTTCGACATGCTAAGCTGTCGGCAACGAAGAACACTACGCCGGAAAGGATGGCATCAGCAATGCTATGATACGGAACCTCGATGACAAATATCTCACAATGTTTACAGAATTCATCAAGAAACATTGGGAATAGGTGACCGTCCTAAACGACTGGAAACATGCGGAAATAATAATCATTAGAAAGTCTGGAAAGGTTCTATGCTTGGAAAATTTCAAGACCCATTTCGTTGACCTCCTGTCTGGGAAAAGCATACGAGAGAATCGTGCTTCAGAGGCTGGAGACCTACCTGCAAGACAACGAACTCATGCCGCACACCATGTTTGGCTTCCGAAATTGCCTCTCAACACAGGACGTCCTCCTACAAACCAAGGAGCAGGTGCTTACCGATGTTCCAAAATATGTTGAAAACGTATAACTTGCACTGGATCTTAAGCCTGCTTTCTACAATGTCAGTCGTAGAGCTGTCCTAGAAGGGCTTAGAAAATTAGGTTGTGGAAAGAGAATACACAACTACATCAAAGCTTACCTCAGTAATAGAACTGCCACAATGGGTATAGGAGGCATTCACACTGATACGTTTAATACGCCCACAAAATGAACACCCAAAGGTTCTGGGATATCACCGAAGCTGTTCAACATCGTTAGGATCGGCTTAGCTCGGAACCTCGAAAACAGTGAAGGACTCTGACATGCCATCTACACAGACGATGTTACAATCTGGGTGACAAGAGGATCTCTCGGATAAAAAGATCTTTTGCAGCACACAGCGCATACTGTTCACGGCTACGTTCGTCAGTGCGACCTTGTCTTCTCTCCGGAGAAATCAGAAGTCCAGAGAGTCTGCAGACGAGGATACAATCTGCAAAACTCCATAGACAGTTTTTAGAGGGGAAGACGATTCCAGAAGTGTCCCAAATTAAAATTCTCGGCATGTGGATACAAAGCAACTGTCGTAAAGACCACACCATCAGACAGCTGTTAAACACTACCGCGCAGATCACGAAGATGATCACCAGAATCTCTAAGACGAGGTAAGAAGTAGGAGGACACTTGTAGGCCTTACAGGCCCTTGTGGCCAGTTAGATTGTACACAGTGTCCCCTATCAAACACCACTCCCGCAGGAAAAAGAAGAATTAGAGGCAATTCTTAGAAAAGCCTACAAATGCGCCCTTGATCTACCTGTGAGCAACTCAACAGTGAAGTTCCTTAAATTTGAGATAAACAACACACTGAAAAAACACATCGAGGCGCATCTTGCGCAGAAATTGAGACTACTGCTGACTGCTACTGGACAGTACACGCTGCATACAATCGGCATGAGGCATGGTTGCATTGAAATAAATAACACGATGAGCATACCAAAGGACATTCGCTAGATCATTGAAGTCAGTCCAATACCTCAAAACATGAATCCGAAAATTCATAAGGCTCGAAGAAAATCCACATCAGAAGCACAAGAAACAAATTTCAAGGCGAAAACTGACGTATTGTACGTTGACGCGACCACATACAGAGAGCGATCCGGGACAGTTGTAAGCGTTGCTGATCACCAACTTAGAAAAGTCAACAGCGCTTCGATCAGAAGCAACAACATCCTCGAGGCTGAAAAAGTAGCGATCGCACTCTGCAACACACACCAGAGCGAAGAATCTACTACAGAAATAGTAACTGACTCGCAAGAAGCTTGTCGACGGTACAGCAGTGGACGCATGTGCAGTGCTGCCATCCGCATACTCAAGGGAAGAAAAGTCAACTTCTCGAGCCGCTCCATTACGTGGACACCAGGCCATAAAACTGTGACAGGGAACCAGCGTGCCGACGCCATTGTCCGAGAATACGCCGACTGGGGGGGTGCACAACGACGTGAAATCAGCCAGAGTTACTAGAAGATATGGAGCAATTTTAGAACACCAGAGAGCCCTGAGGAGGATATACCATCCTCCCAACAAACACCTCAGCAGAGAGTAGTCGGTTGCCTGGAGACAGCTGCAGACTAATACGTATCTCATTCTTGTGAGTAAAATCTATGCGGGAATTTAGGCCAACCGATGCCGGCTATGCAGAGAATACTCCACACTTTACCACGTGACATCGGCCTGCCAACACACATAGGTAGTGCCAAGAAACTGTACACCAACAACGGAGCAGTCAGAGGCTGCGCTTTCTTGCTCTGAGCCTGAAAAACAGCTGAAGCTGATCGACCGAGCTTGCAAGATGCCAACGGCCACAAGAGCCCTGGACTGAGGGCTTCACCTTCACCAAAAAAATATTTGTAATAAAGTTTTGCATTCATTTATTCATTCAGATTGGGCAATGTCACGTTACTTTCCTCAAGTTTTGTTATCCCCCTGTTACACTACATTCAACGCTAACCACACCTATGATGCTCGAGAAGCTTCGAGGCTTTAGTATAACGTTTTGTTAAGATTACGGCCAGATTTAGAACGTCACAGAATATCCGGGAGCCTAGGTCGCCGCTAGCGATAACACTAGATTATTGTATAGGAAGGGTATAAATGCCGACACGCTTCGCCGCTTGTCAGTCGATTGACGGCCGATGCTCCATTCGCCACTATCAGTGCAAGACTGCTACTGTAATCCTACTTCCTGTTCACCGGGTGCAGGTTCGCCCCAATAAGCAGTTTATTATTCGACCCACAAGTGTTACATTCGTCCACGTCACGACCCTGTGACAATATGGGTAATTTTGGACGTTACATCACGCATATCAATCAATCTCGATAGCAGCAGCTCATTAACATGAATTGCATATAAGCACTTAGACGCTCTTTGTATTTCAACCTTGGCGAAAAGTGGCTGTCTTGGCAGAGAAGCAGTGCGCAGAAATTTAGCAGTCTGGCCAACATTTTGTATGAGTATTTTTTTTCATGGCTGAGTGTACTGAAGACACAAAATTCAAATTACTTGTGCGCGTGAGAACAGCTTCAGTGACATAAACTGTGTGCTGATTTATACATGTTCACGCAATGCACACCCTGCACAACATTGATTTTCAACCACATCGCAACGACCAAAGAGCTTTGAGAGCCACAGTAAATGCAATGCGCCCACATCAATTAGCAGGGTCCGTTAGTAACGGATCTCAAATATGTTCCAAAACACCCAATACTCTGTTAAGACCAAGGTAGTTCGGTAGTGTGTACAATTATTTTTTTCTGTAAGTCTTCCTAAACGCAGACAATATTTAAATATGTTGTTTTATTCCAGTGTCGTTCGTTCCCTTTTTACGAACTGTCCAATCCAATCAAATGGTTTAATTGTTCGTGTGAATTTTATTGTTATATTTATTGCGAGAAATAAAAGAGAACAGACTTTCAGCATTTTGTGCAAGGTGGGATGACGCATGAACGATTCTTGGTATCATCCCGATACTTGTTCGAACGCACGGAGCATCAATCACCTGACAGTTTTACAATAATATCAATTAGCTAGACAAGAAATAGCAGGTATACCAGGAACGTGTAGGCGTCGTCTAAAATATAACTGTTAAAAAAATGTAGCATTTGGTGTGTTCGGGCATGTAAGTCGATGTCAGCATTTAACATTAACTTTGCCAGTATTACTCCGTCTATATAAAGAGCGAGTAGCAAGTAATTTGTTAACTCTCCGAAGGAAGCACCTCGCAAAAGCCAGAGGGAAATACTGCGGATCAGCAAGCAGATAGTATGGCGTCCTATCTCTTCATAACAGCACTCTGCATTTTTCTTCTGATTGGTAAGTTGTGACTTGCTAAAAACAAATAAGGGTGCAAGTTCAAGTAAAACTTAAAGATGCATTTTAGACTCACCATCATCATCAACTCCTGACTAAGTCCACAGCAGGACAAAGACCTCTTCCATGTTCCGCCAGTCATCTCGGTCCTGTGCTTGCTGCTGCCAATTTATATACGGAAATGTCTTAATCTAATCTACCCACCTAACCTTCTGTCTCCCTCTAACTTACTTGCCTTGTCTAGGAATCCAGTTATTTACCCTTAATGATCAGTGGTTATCCTGTCTGAGCACTACATGCCCGGCCCTTGTCCATTTCCTCTACTTGATTTCAGCTACAGTATCTTAAACCCCGATATCTTCCCTAATGCACTCTGCCCTCTTCTAGCTTCTTAAGATTACACCTATCATTTTCTTTTGGTTGCTCACTGCGTCATCCTTAATTTTTTCTGAATCATAGTATTTGAAAACTTTCATTTCCAAAGAGACGTCATTCTTAATGATTTTCAGGATAAATATCTTAATTCCGCCAATGCCGAATTTGAGCAGACGAGTATGTAGCGTGTATATCTCTGGGATTCCGCAGGAATCTGTTCAACGAATAATTCACAATATCTAAAAAGACATTAGGCGATTCTTGAAGTAAAACATTTACACGAAATTTGTAATTTTCTGCGGTCCTGGGGCAGTCGCTGCTAAACAAACTACAGTTTTTGTAAATTCAGATATAGAAATTTCTGTAAACTAATGTATAGATACCTGCTTGTTGCAAGTATTCGAGAGAATCTGTACAAAAGCGCCGTTCTAAACCTCTAGCTATCTCTTCCATCGAGGCGTTCATCTCTTGCGGAGTCAAAATACATCAATCTAAAGTTAAAGTTGTTGGCAGTTCTTTTCTTGATCACAAATACCCAAACAAAGCATTTTTATTGTTTGATTTGCAAAAATAATCGAAACCTCGACTCTCATATTCTTCGTTCGCGAATGGAGCAGTGTGCCTAAATACGTCTGTAAAAAAATGATAGTCTTTTCTATTTGTAGGACGGTGATGATGTAGAAGCTTCTTTCAAGCGGTTTTCTATCTTCTGTTCTCACGATTACATCCATCAGTCCACCAACTACAGGATGACTGATTACTCAATAAAATAACGAGTTTTTAATTTTTTTGATATTACTCTAGTATGGAGCCGATCTTCGGCGTCATTCGCTGGCCATTGTCATTCTTAACTTTTGCAGTGGTCGAACGCAGACAGATGTGAAGTTTCTTATGGTTGAGATATACTCGACGTTGCTGCTCAAGAGTTGTTATGGGACATAAAATGCCAAAAAATACTGCAAGATGGTCGCTGTTAGTTACAGATTGAACCACGGACCATGACGAAACATTATTAGCATTGGTACAAAAAGTCGAATCTAACACTGCTTGAGCCTGACCTCAAACGAATGTTACGTGTCCTTTATTTATACGCGAGACACTTTTGTCAATGGACCAATTCGACAAACGTCTACCACACAGGTCTCTTTTATAGACCGAAAGGTTAAATAGCAAGAACTTTGGTGCAGTTAAACACACAAAACACATGGTACGCAGTTTGCGTTCACTGTTCTGCCATAACGTTTGTGAATGAACTAAGACGCATAGGAAGCCTTGCGCATAAAGGATATCAGTTTTCTTTCTTCATCTACGAAGTACAGGACTTGAACACTTTAACTATTTTCCCAATATCCATATTCATTCATCAATTTATTTGGGTATACACATGGCAAGACTGTTGCGTACACAGCTCCGCTATGTATATTTGCTTGTCATGGGCTAGCTCGAGAATCGAAACTTGAGCAAGTTGGTACGTATTCGTCTTGATTTAGGCTGCGCACTGGGAGACGAGGAATAAAAAAAGAGTGTCTACAACACGGGCGCTCATTCGCAACAAACTTTCATTCAGAAAAAAAACAAAAATATAAAGGGGAAAAAATACTCATCGGAAAACTGATAATCTTTGTATTCAACATATGCAGGTGGCGCTTATGTATCGGAATTGCGCATCGCTCAGCCTGATAGAAGGTGTACACTGATACGTTTTTCTTTTTTCCTTCAGATGCAGAAAGCTTTAGTGCCCTCTCTTGCTATCTGTTGTGTGCAGTGACAGTAACTTAGTCTCAGCGAAGAATGAATTGACACAACATTGTTTACTCTGTGCGGCGAGTGAAAATATTTTGGTGTCTGAATGTGATCGCTCATGCTCCCTAAGACAGATATTGACGCATGCTCCGCTTTGTTCGACGTATGTTTTACCCCATGATAATAGGATTTGGGAGACGATGGCCTTTTTGCGATCAGAAAAATGAAAAGTGTGTTTGATGCCACTATATTTTCGCGAACACTTTTTTTTTTCTTCTGATTTGTGTGTGTCATGAGCTAGCGTTCAGCGAACTTTGCAGGCTGACATGTCACGGTATAATTTTGTTTTTCATCATACTTAGAGTAAAGCACCAATATGTCTTTCTAACAAATACGCAACTGGTTTGGGTTTTTCCTTACTTCAACTGCAACGTTCTGCTTATTCAAAAAAATAGAGGTTTCCACTACCGAACAGCCTTGTTCTTCAGCAATGTTATTTTGCACACAATAAACTTACACTAAAAACATTGCATTTTAGAGAAAAGAATGACCGAACCGAATATGCAAGAGCTGTATCAACTGCAACAAGATGAAAACCAACAACAGCGGGCCGTATTTGTTGAAGAAAGAGGTATGTATCGGAAGTTCAAAGCAGTCCAACTGGGTTTAGAGCATTGTTCAAAATTATAATTCAGTTAGCTGGGTAACTGCTGTGTGTCTCACTCATTATTGTCGCTCCTAATAAATTAAGGGGGGCGATGGCGAAAAATATTAAGATAAACGTGGTTTTTAGAAAGTTTCTAGGTGGGTTGGTCTACTTTCAATATTCGTGTTATATACTGATAGTATGATTATTCTATGTTCATTCTATACCCGTTTGCGGGTCGCTTCTTCAGTGAACATAGTGCGAACAGGGTTGCATGCCCACTGTTACAACAGGTTGATTATTTCAACCCCATTCTTCGTTCGGCGGTATTTTCACAAATCATCGCTTGGTTTCAAACTTGTGATGCGTCCAGCATCTGTGTTATGGAGTCTCCGTCAACTTGATGCGTGCTTATCGGTTCCTGAAATTGTTAAAAATGCACGCATGTGACCGCTAGGCCTGAAGCAATTGACTTTGCGTCTGCTGGACGAAACATACTTTGACCGCATCCATGTTTACACCGATGACTTCACTAATTCCTACAGCTTTACAGGAGCACTGGTTGTTCCATCTGGTAATGGGTTGTCTCAATACAAGTTTTCTCAGACCTACGTCGACAGCAGTGGAGCTCGCAGTGCTTTAAGGTGCAGTTAAGTACATTCTTCAGCAGCGATCTAATCAATGGGTCATTTTTTTTCGCGAGTCGAGGTCAGCCTACAGACACTATGGTTTGGTATGTAGCACGGGTTACAAGAACAATCAGTATATGAGATAAGGCATGCCTATCACGAAGCGCGCGAGGGAGGTCACAGCATTGTATTTCAAAGGTTACTGAGTCATTGCAGAATTATCGACAATGACCGCACGGGTGCATCTGCTCGATTGGCTCATGAACAAGACCTGCGTATGCCCATACAACCCTTGAGAACGGACGCTGCAAGGCGACTACAATCACTTACTCGCCGTATAACACTCTTATAATAGAATGCTCCGGGTTTCTCTAGCCGGCGCCTGTATTCGATCGACCCAAACTTGCAACTTCGTTTGCCATCCTGCTCCCAAGCTGTGCTGAAACATTGCTGTGTCGCATGAGGTTGGGCGTGGCTTTTACGAATGCGTGCTCTTGTCTCCGCGGAACGGCGAGCAGTTCGGCATGCAACATCTGCGCCTGCGAGGAGACGCATGAGCACATTCCACAGCACTGCCCAGCATACCAGTCTGAACGACGTATTATAGAAGCCAAGATTCGTCAGCTGGATTCATGGCTGCTTACAAAATAGAAGATCCTGGGACATGGCCCGACGGTTTCGCATACGCAAAAAGCCACGAAAGTCCTCTTATACTTTTTAACGACCACCAGGCTTCACAAGTGCTTTTCAGAGAACATCGTGAGACCATGCTAGGTAGTCTCAAACTGACGATTCATCCACCTCTTTCTTACTTCACTTCTTTTCTATCTCTTTCTTTTCTATTCTTCTCCCTTTCCTCCACTCCAAGTGCAGGGTAGCCATTCGAGACAAGCTTGGCTAAGCTCCCTGCCTTTCCTCTTTCTCTCTCTTTCTCTCTCTCTTTCTCTCTCTCTCTCCAGAGCCCTCCACTACGGCATCTCTCATAATTGTATCATGGTTTTCAGACGTTAAACCCTGCAGATCAATCAATCAGTTAGTGTTTATGTTCCATAGGTGGTTTAGACAATCGAAATTACTTAATGGCTGCGTCTTAGTTCATAAGGCACATTGCGAGTACATTGCACTTTAACATATTTAGAATGATTATACTTGATTTCTTGAAAACCTGAAGGAGAAATTGCAACTCATATAATTGATTTACCTTCAGCACAGAGTGTCCTAACTACGCAGGGGCGTGTGCGTTTGGTGTATCAAAGACCACGGACGCAAGCAAACGGGGGGGGGGGGGGGGGGTTCGACTCCTTCCAACGTGCTGCCTTGCGTTGATTGGCCGTGTCCGGAAATAAGGGGGCGCTGAAGATTCAGCCAACGCCGGCTGATAGGACCGTTAGGCCCCCTTGCAGCGGCAACACATCCCTATGGCTCGGGTTTCACATAGACGGCACCCATAAACTGACCTACCCAGCGGAAATCTGCAGTCTCCTTTTCTTATTTTCCCCTCTAATCTTCGTCTTTCTTTGTTAATTTCGATCTGTCATCTCCTGACTTCGTTTACTTCAACGTTACTCGGCAGCAAGAAATAACCTGCTGTGTAAATCGAACCTTGAGTAGATATATTAGATTATAGAGTTCATGTAGAGCTGTCGCCTGCTTTTTCATTGTCTCAAGCGTCCTCTCGTAAAGCTATATGGTGGACGGCTCCCATGGCTGCCGAATGAGCAGCTTAATTCATCAGATCCTCTGACCTTTTCAAAACTGATTGCTCCTCGAAGAGGTGGCGGACTGACGATATCTTTGAACTGCTGCCCAAAAAGAACGGCAACTTTCGGAAATAACATATTATTCAATGCCAGAAAAAAAAGCGAGGAGTATATAACCTTTCTTTGCATCAAAGTGTCTCATGGAAACACTGGGCGCGAGCTACAAAGCAATAAGACCACCAGTGGTGGCTTGCTCCTTGAATTGAAAGATCATCTACGATAAGAAATACTACGCGACTTGACAGCGTTCGGTGACCATTAAATCACAATTATCCCACATCGTACAGTGAACACCGTAAAGGGTTTCGTGTCTGACGGCGACCTAATGGAACTATTCGATAACGAACTGCTAGAAGGCTGGAACGATGAAATTGTCATGCTTGTACAGCGTAATAAAATACAAATAGACAGCCGAGAAATTCTAACCAAACACATGATACTAACGTTTGGTTCAAGAACGATTCCTACTAAAATAACAACAGGCTACTTCAAACAACAAGTGATACCTCGCATTCCATACTCTTGGCAGTCGGCGGTGCTAAGGAACGCTTACATGCGTCAAATGCGGCAGCAGAGGACTGACGACAGCTGTCGATTTGAATTGAACTATGCCATTTGTGATGGGGACCAATCGGCATATTCCAGGTCTGACGTGGTCTGGAAGAAAAAAATTATAATGTCGCTAACAAAGTCAAGCTAAACATCAGCTTTCAAGAAGCGAGACAGCGTGTTTTTTTGCGTTAGCCAGGGAACACGTCATACACTGAAGCAGTGCGAGGAGGGTCCCCACCACTATGGTTATCGGGGATGCCTGGGATCCCGCCAGGCGTGCCGAAGCAAACGCCGCAAGCCCCCATGGCGGGGGCACCCTAGGTGGCCCTGCCCGCCCTGAACATGGCCTTACGCAAGGCTTCTGTGAACTCTGATAGCAGCCAGAGAAGCACACAAACTAAAAACGTTGCATAAACCTCCGGCGAGGTGAAGTCGAAGGCTGCGTTCCTCTCGACGAAGCCTATCATACGTGCACGACTTTCTGTCCCCTTACCAGGACCAATAGACACAACTAGCTCACTGGCGCAGGCGGCGCTGAACGACTCGACCACTATTAAAAAAGGCTAAACACTTAGTATGCAGCCTCCAAAAGGCTCTGTAAAGTATGTCACTTTTTTTTCAGACACCAGGGCCTGGATTCACAAAACTCACTTACGAAAACATTTTTGCGCAAGAGAAATTTTGTTGCGTAAGTCGATTCACGAAACGAAAAAACGTCGTAAGAGGCCATAGTTGTCACATCGACCGCTGCAAATAAAGCGCGCTGTGACTGCCCGGGAACATGTCAGCGATGGTGATGCAGTTGCTATATTTGCTTACGTCACCGAAAAGTGCTCGTAAGTGGATTCACGAAGCGAAATTGTGCGTAAAAACAGCATGGCTGAGAGAAAATCCCAAGAGTGGTCCGGACCACTCTTAGGAACAATGTGGCTACTTATAACCTGCTGCCGCGGCGGTATACTTTGGTGCCCTGGCTGGTTTTGAGTTAATTCAAGCCCATTAAGGGCTGCCTGATGACTGCTGGTGCGTTTTTATTTCTTTCGGTGCTTTGAGCTTCGCGTGTTGTTTCCCTTGTACGCAGTGGATGGTGTTGACAACCACCATCATGCAATAAGTGTGAAGTTGCAGTAATTGAAGAATTCTATTGGGCGTATATGGCATAAAACTACGCATGTAAAGATTTGTGGTTGGATGAAAACCAATGTGATACGTGAATGGCCAGTGCATTCGAACGCGGCATGGCATAAGATCAACCTTATTTGTTATGTTGTTGTGTTGCGCCCCATTTCATCCAATTAAAAGTGCGACTCGAGATCCTTGCCTCATTGGTGGAAAGAGGTTAATGGGAGCACATTCTTTGCACGCTATTGGAAATAAAAATGAGAGGAAGTTTTCAGTGAGTGGTTCATAAAGTTTGTTCTCTAGTGTAATTTCATTGGCTCTAACTGTCCAATGGTTGCTATCTCTGAAATACAGCTGTCGATACACTTTGGGACGATCTGGAACAAATCATATTTTGTAAACCAAAGCGTATTAGGGGTACGCGTGATTACGCATGGAACTACAAACAAATCATGCATCTTCACCTTCACTGTTCAGACACCGATATGGACCATGATAATATGGCAAGCAATCGGAATGAAATCAACCTAGTAACTTTGTATGACACCGAAAATATGCAAACCTTCACGATTCTGGAGCAAACCTTGGCTGAATTCATCCCTGCATCAATTACAAGCCATTTAACTTGGCGCACGAACATCATTTAAAGGTAGAGAGAGCCACTGACATGTATTTTGTGCGACGCAGCGACCACTTGACCTGAGAATAATAGCGTTGCGAAGGCGAATCCCCTGTCGCATGCTCTGATCGAAGCAGACGACAAACGCGAGCAGACGACGGCTTGGCCGACAGGCACAGCTTCTGATTGGTTGTGAAGCAATACCCTCTACATCAGCTCACTCTGTGACGTCGCCAAAACACTTCTTTCATCTGGCACGCCTGTCCTGTTCGTCATATCACCCCCCTCGCACATAGGAGAAATTTTTTTCACGCCGTGAAAATAGTGCAAGTACTTTCTAAGAGCTCTCTTATGTGCTGCGCAGTTGTCGAAAACAACATGGCGTCGTAAACAGCACATCGGTCGGTGCGACTTTCAGCAAACGCTTCTCGCACGAGTTACTTCAGCGCTTGACCGGATGTGTTGTGATTACAGCAGCTCTTTCGGTGCGTGTAAGCAGTGCGGAAAGCTGTGGCAGTGCAATGATGTACGGTGAAGTGCAGCGAAGCCTGTGCGTCGGTGTGGTTATCAAGCGGAGATCGGCGTCAATGTATCGACGGCAACTAGCACTCGAGAAGCCTGCAATGTGTGTTTGTGTGCCGGTAACAGTTCGTTCGCTTGACTTTCCAGTCTCTCAGTTTGGTGCTGTGCGACATTTCGGATTGACAGCGTTTTGACACGTTACTTGACTGACCCCAAGTACGTACGGAAACGTAAGAACTACGCGCTCGGTTCTTGCTTCGCCACTAGTTAGCCCGTACGCTTCTATTTACTTGAGAGAAATGTACTGTTCGGGAGTGAAACGATGTTCGCTGTGAACAGTGGTGCTGTGTTGACGTTCCAAGACTTGTGAACAAGCTGTGCTCGTGTGACCGAAAATTGAAAGATAGTGTTGATAACTGTTTTGCCCTGCGAAGTCGTGGTGGGGCAGCTTAGCGCTTTTGTTTGTTAAGTCGTAACTTCTCCTTTTTGCGATAACCATAGTCCTAGCGCTGTGATGTGATCAACCAAAAGTGTGAGATGCCACATTCTGTTGTGGATCGTGTTACTTTGGAAGCGCGCCTAGACTGTTCTTCGGTAACAAATTGAGAGTTCTATGTGGCAGCGAGAGCCCGTGAACGTCAAGCTTCCCTTTAGCCCCCCCCCCAAAAAAAAAGCAGATTTCACCGCTGCCTTGCTTTGGATGAAGTTGTAGGCCAATATCGCCTAACTACAGGTTTCCGAGTTCGTCTGGCCATCGTTTTGCACGGCACAAGAGTCTTGACAACAGCCGGTCATGGCCAGTTCTTACACTTTATCAATGGACATGCACGCCTGGCCAGCCCTTCATTGCTGTCATCGGCAGCTTCCAGTCTGCAGATGCCCTTTGCCTGTTGGCCGTACTTGGTTCCTTATGACACCAACGGCTACTAAATGCTGCCATCGGTGAGTTCACCTTTCAGAACTAAATTTCACCGGTACTATAATTCACGCAATTCTATAACGTGTGCAAGTTTTTGAGCCCATCAGATGTAATGTTTCTCTATGTTAAGTTGAAGCATGAAAAATTTACTACTACTGTTATATACATACATATATTATGGAGCGAATACACAAAGTTTTTTGTGATTTGATACAAGTGAGCTCTTGTTTGACTATGAGGTTGGGCTTGTCGATTGGCCACGTTTGATAGTTGGAAAGTTAATGTGAATTTATTTTTCAGGAGCCAGGTTGCACTTAAAAAATTTATGTTATTTTGGAAAATTAGTTCTATAGACTATTACCACTGGGTTAGTACTATACTTCAGTAGGACATATATATTGCGGTACGTAAATTTTACATGAGGCTTCAGTTTATTTCAAAGTGGATATAGCAGATTTTTGACAAAGTGACGAAGTGATAGCTTCCTCAAATAATTATTAGAAGTGAGTGCTTTTAATGATTGTTTTTAATTAAATATCTCGTTTTTGGCTCTTCACAGATCGCAGAGATTGGTTTGTTAGGTCCTGTGATGCATAGGTTGCACATTCTGGCACATCAATCCTCATCATTACTTGGAGCACCTGTACAAAAATAGGAAGGACACGTTCTCCCTAACTGTGCAGGCCTATGTCACTGCTGGGACTGTTATCATTCAGCGGATGTGGCGTGGAAGCATGCATGGCAGCCTCATCTGGAAGGACTGCAATCTGCTTGGGAGCTTCGAGGGCACAAAACTGCCTAACGGCTGGCTGCAAGGTTAGTTTTTCTTTAATACATACGATTACGTGAACACCACTTACTGTGCACAAATTGAAAACCCAAGCATAGTTGCTTTCAGTGGATACCTGTAATATTCTTAAACATAATTCTTATTCAACATTTATAGAACTAAATTGCAAGATAATTGAGAATGTTGAAAGCTGAAAGCCTGCAGCTTATGAATGAAACTCCAATAATCTGAGACTCAAAAGCTTGTGCTTTGAAACGAGCACAAATACTTTGATTCCTTATTGAGCTCTCGAGCTTGTGACTCCCTCTGTGGATCAAGTGCTCTGGAAGGAAATAGCAAGCGGGTGAAAATTGCCTGGCTGTTCACAACTTGCAAGGAGAAAGACCTATTGAAGAAGCCTCAGATGACATAGGGCCAGTAACTGCATCTTTTACCTAATGTAGCTTTTTCTCTCTCAGTGCTGTTGCTTGTGTTTCAGCCGAACATGTTCACCACGATTGCATAGTGATATATATTTTTCTACAAATTGTACCTGACCTAAGTATGCATTGTTGATCTCTAAAGGTGACGTTCAGTGTGTTTAAAAGCCATGGCTTCTCATTTCTTTCTCTGTGGCTAGCATGTTTCAGCAGCAGAGCGATGCAGCTAGCACACACGCAATCCAAGTCATGGAGCGCTCCTTTGGTGTTCTGTGCAGAACGCAGCATATCCATCCGGCAACACACTGGTATCAACAATAATGGTGAGTGTTGGTGGCACCTGGAGGAGCCCGTTGTGTTTGTTGCGTATGATTATTTCCCCTGATGAAGTGCAATTTTGAAAGTTTTTCTTCATTTAGAATAATAGATGTCAGCAACAAGCACACTCATAATCCATAAGTTCTTTGTGTCTTCTAGACAGCCCATTTGCTCCTATATGCGGTATGGTGAGCTGGTTATGTTAGACAGCCTTAAAATTATGAACATTGGCTGTTGTGTTGTAATGCAGTCTAGCTTGTGTTTCTTAGTGAACATATTTGTGGTCTACTTCTCGCACCTAGTGTAAAGTCGAAATAGAAGAAACTCTATTGGCTTTTTATGCCTGTCCGAAGTTTCATGTCTTCATCTATAACATTGTAGTTTTGCTCTTGTATCATATTAAATATATTTTCAGTCTTCACTGTTTGTGTGTGTGTGTGTGTGTGTGTGTGTTGAGGCTTGTCATTGGCTTCTGAAAATACAATATCTGTAAATATGAGCACATAATTGGCACACAATGACATAATTGACAACTATACACTCTTGCATGTAGCATGGTTGTAACAATGATCTGTATTTTTCTAAGTTCCAGCAGTAACAAGGGGTTCGGTGCTCCACGGTCATGAACAGTGTATCAAGAACATAGCACAGAAGACCAACAAGTATAAAGGGACTGCCAGTGACTGTTCTCCTGCTCAAAGTTTACAACAGCAGAAAGGGCACATTGTGATGTCAGGAGCAGCTGCTGCTTAACTTCTTAGCAGTGCATTATTCAGCAGTTCATTTGCTTGCATTCGAAATTATTTAAATTTTCCTTGGAAGATACCAAACTATGACACTAAATTAAAGGCTGCTGTAGTGTTAGTGGGCAAATATTTTTGAGCTGAAGTTTTTAACATGTGTGTTAAGTGCCTGCGTGCCTCTACATTTACATGCCAGAAATCACAGCATCTATGGTCGCCAATGGTAACTGTGTTTGCATTCTTTGTAGTACAAGAAGTAAAGCCAAGGATGCAGTAATCATGTACTTAGTCGATGTAATCCTTCAGTGTACACTCATTTGTATAGCACCAATGATGCCATGAGTGTATAAGCTCTGGGAAGTGAATCTATGTGAATTATTTTATTTGGAAGGAAGAGGATCATCGCTACTCCTAGTATATCTTAACAGTAGATGTAAGTGCTTGGTTATTATCCCACTGCATATCCGTCCTTCAACAGTCTACTTATCTACTGTGTAAGTGTAACTTTTTAAATGTATACTATGCTCGGATAGGTTTGTTCATAATGTAATGCAAGTGACTTATCATCTATGCAGCTCTTTTCAGACTAGAAATAAAAGTATTTATTTTTTATGGAGCTATAGCATGCATTCACTTGTGTTTTTCTAGGTGCCTGTACAATTGTTTAGCCCTACAAAAGTGCTGGTATACTCTAATATTGAATCTGGCATCTTAAAATGGTTTGTTAGTGGAAGTAAGAATGTGTTTACAACCAATATTACTATCCACAGATGAACTGTGAAAACTCTATGGAAATTTATTTACATTTATTGAACTTTGTGAAGGCAAATGTTGTTGTGTTCTTTTATTGTGGTCCCTGTTTCATGCAAATGACACATAATTACTTTGCAGTGGCATAGTATTAGCTGTTATTTTACACACATGTGCTGAGCAACATCGCAGTTGAGGCCAGCAGCAAGACATACATGCAGTGCACTGGAGCATCACCTCACATAGTGTACAGTCTTTGCCCACCATAAACTCAATATTTTTCAAGCAGACTAATAGACAGCTGTAGGGGAACTGTGTTGATGCGCAGACTTTAAAGTCTTCTTGAGGAGTGTTATTCATCATTTTTGTCCAAGTGAAGTAGATACCCAAGGCCACAACTGGTGGGAATGTGGTGGTTTCCTCTCTCCAAAAGCACTCCTACCAGCTGCCTCAATGTTATTATGGGGTGAATTCACGAACTGGAAAAATAATTGGTCTTTGTTTTCTTGGCCGAAAGAGTCACTTCCACCGTTGAGCCACCACGACGCGCCAGAGTAGAAACTTTTAGCTAAATAAAGTTGATTCTACATTTGAGAAGTGTTTTGGGGAAACGAAATGACACTTATAGCTGTCAATATAAACACTGCACCAAGGAGCTTAGTAGCTTATCATTGTATTATTCATGTATTGTCTAGAATTTACTCGCGCTGTGCCAACTTTCAGCCCAAGTGTCCTAACATGCTTTGTTAGTGGGTTGTGAATGAGCCAAGCTATGTAAATAAACAGAGTGATATTGCAGACATGTACAAAATATTGATGCACAGCCCTTTTCTTTAGCATGACATTGTCAAGGGCTTTATTCTTGTGTTTTTTATAAAAACTGCTTGTCACTGGGCAGCAGCGGAAACTATGCATCAAGCTTTTGTGAGATGGTTCGAGAAACACCGTGTTCAAACATAACAGTGCCGGTGGATTTCTCTCGTAAGTTACTTTCTGTAGTATATTCAAAATGAGTGTATTATAATTGTTGTTTTATAGCCATTCATTTTAATATTTACATCTGAGTGTGTGTATGTATGTATGTATGGGTGTACATATGTATATGTGTGTGTGCGTATATGTATGTATGTATGTATGTATGTATGTATGTATGTATGTATGTATGTATGTATCTTTTAAATGAGAATCCGTTTATCTTTGGTGAGTAAGTTTGGTAATGATTTGGCTGAATTCGTTTCTAGTTATTTCTCTTTTGAGCCATTATACATTTCAATTTGTTTTGTACTGCATAAAAATAAATGTAACCTTACACAGAATATGTGTTTTCGAAGAAGTTTCATTTACCAACCTACAGTCATGGGCAAGAAATTTGGTAAAATGGAACGAACCTGCGAAGATTAGTTTCGAGCATAGCTACTCTACATGGCATATCTCGTACACATTGCGTTGGTTGTATATGTCGATTTCAACCTTTCAATTTTAATCAGAATAAGCAAGCTATCACCCGTGGTTGTATATGTGTGTGATATTTATGCATTTTGTGATACCGGTTCGCAATTACAATTAAGGTCACAAACCTAGTCAAGCTGAATTCACGAATTTTGTCCATGCACCTTTCATCTGCATTGGAACTGTTGTTAATAAAAAATAAACTTCAGTTTAGAAATTTATTCTAGTAACCAAAAGCAGGGTATCTCTTTATCACACAAATCAAATTGCCATTGTTCTGTTCCATTCTCGACAATAGGGGACCCTCTCAGCAGAACTCGATGAACTGCTATAGTTCATTTTAACCATTGACAACGACATTACACTGAAGCGCGCAGCATGATAAATAGCGGGAGAGAAGACACAAACTAATCACTCTGTTTGCGTCAGCTCTAACTGTCCGTGCTCTTGGGTCTTGCTGCATGTGATGATGCCCACCAAATTACCACGAAAGCGTGTCCCTACAAAGGCAGCCAACTTGGCTGCAAGCAGTTAGCTCACTGCACGTGTAGATTTTCTTTAAAACACCGTGAAGACTGATTGCTGGTCGAATATCCAAACACGTGAAAAGTAATATACCAGGTATGATATTGGTATTTCAGCACTGGACACTTTTGCGATAAGAGAGGATGGAGGAAAAAATTATGAACCCTGAATTGTTTAATTTTTGAAGGAGCACAGTACAGCGCTTTTGGGTCAAAAGGGGAGTGAAAGAAGCAAGTTCGAAAGCCTACTTCTCAAAAAACTAGTACCCGCCACCACGCATAATGTCAGGCCGGGCAACCTTTTGAAAAAAAAAAGTGCTCAGTGATTCTGCGAATCGAACCAAGTACCTCCTAGGTTGTAGTTGAGCGCTGTAACCGCTCGTCCACTGCAGCAGTGCTTGTGTTCGCCCTATTGCTGATATATCGTCATTCCTTCGAATGAAGCCAAATGCAAAAACGTCCCGCGAAACTTTGTCAAAAATAGAAAACATAGTTAGAATGCGTTTACCCAAGGTTACTAGAAGATATAAACCGCCACGTGTGACTGTATAACCGTGCGCTATTTATTCTTGTACATTACTGTCATGACGTTAGGATTGCCGGCTCTAACGTACACTACCTTCTCATAGTTTGCCAAATATAGATAAGAAAATAAAAATATATATCGGCCTGTGACAACGCTAATCAACTATTATGAGTTCACTGTCACTAGTGTCACTTTCACTAGATGAATGCTCAGTTTACTTCCATTATCGTTATTTAGGAAAGTTTTGGCTCATTAACTCAACTCTCTTAATTAGCACTGATTCTCACACCTAAGGACAGTCACACTTCATCTCGCTTTCTGAGTGGCTGTCACTCCCATATAACGCGTACTCCACTTTTTTATGCTCTCTGAGCATCTGACCTTGCTTTGCGGAGACTTTCCCTGACGTCTGCTGGGCCAGAAAATTAACCTCTGACTATAGGTACAAAACTCCCTTACGTTCACCACTATAACGTGCAAGATTGCCCCAAATTAGTTAAGTTGCAGCGCAGCTTCAATGAAATGTAAGGTTACTGGTCGCGTTAAATAGGGGAAGACATTCGAGGCACATTTTCAAACATTGCATGCATCGATTTATGTGTGGTTTCATTTATGTGGTGCACCTGGAGTGCTGTTAACTTGTACTTGGCGAGATAGTGCATGGATTGCTCGGTGTCTTAAGGCCATCGAGCAATTATTTTTTTTAGCTACAGTCGTTTATTAAAGGCGAGTGCTTGGCTTTGCACAGCCCACCAAAACGTCTATTACAACGTACGCGGCATCCCGTAAGCGCTGTAGCAGACGCTCACGGAACTGAAACTTAGATGCAGCAAATCATTGGCTATCATCGTATACTCTCGATGCTAGACGCTTTGCGTGCTACCTTGATATTATCGGCACACACTTCCTTCTTTCCTTGTCGTTTCATCGGCTATCGTGTGTCCTCCTTGCCCTCTTAAGTGCCGAATAAGTTAAATTCATTCCCACGCTATAGTAATCCCTCCAGATAAGAGAACTTTTGGCTAAGAAAATGCGTAGTCAAAGAGAAAGCTTTGTGAATTCGGCCCCAGTTACTCCCATCTTGTACACATAGCACTTTTTTATTCCCAGTATGGAGACACAGATTATATGATGTAACATTAGAAAACTGCTTTGAAACCTCGAAGATGTCTAAAAACATTCACCCAAACTATCTCCAAAGGTGCTGTGAGTACAAGAAACACACCTAACATACAAAAATACAATTTGTTTACGTCAATATGCTAACTTCTCAAGGACAGAGATGATGCTGTGGTGTAATTTGGTCTTGTATTCATAATTGTTATGCGACGAGTCGCATGTACACATGGACCACTAGAAACATCCCTAGAGGCAGTGGCTGTTCGTGCAGTTCTATTGAATAAACTCATCACCATCTGCTCTGTATACATACCCCCACAACACCACCTTCAAAAAAATGGATTCCAGCTTTTTATTGATGGATTGCCTTAACTTTGCCTGCTCCTTGGGGACCTGAATGCGCACAGCGGTTTTGAGTTGACTGTCGTTGTGATACACGAGGTTGTCTCATTGAACAGTTTCTCTTTTCAACAGTGCCTGTCAGTTCAATCCCAAAGAGGTAACATATTACAACCTCGGTAACAATACTTACTCGTCAATAGACCTTAAAATTCCATATCCACCATTTTTATCTCCACTGTAATGAAAATCATAAATAATCCTTTCGAAAGTGGCCACTTTTTGTTGTATTAGGCACATCAGTATCAAATGAATGTTCTCCACAGGTTCCCAAATGCCTTATACAAAAAGTTGATTGGGGCCAGTTTTCTAAGAATAATAGTTTAAGTAGAATGGACATATCACTTTTAAGCGTGCATGAAACTGTGCTGTACTCTAGAGCTTTTTTGACGGATGCTACAATTCAATACATCGCTCAAACATCTCTACTTTTCAGCAAATCATGAGTCCCATGGGGGAACAACGATTGCAAAAATGCCGAAAAAACAAAATAACGCATGAAATGAGCCCCGCAACTCCTCGGCAGCGGGGAATCTTACAAAATTAAAAAACGTAAATTCCCATTGTACGAAGGCACGATGACAGCAAAAAGAGAATGTTGGCCAAAATTTCTATCAGGCATTCCCTCATATAAACAAGAGGATAAAGTCTGAAACAGGGTTTAATTTGTAAGGGGATGGGGAGACAAGTGCTTTTGACCTCTCTTAAGCATGGAAGAAGACAGCTTCGAAGACCAGGCGAATTCTCTGGACGCTTACTTCGAGCTCGTTTCTAGCTTGTCGCACTACTCCCAAACTTTCCAGCAGTACAAAACCAGGATAGAAAAGCAGAAACTAGAACGCTAATGTACAAATATACAGGCATACAACCAACCTTCTAACTTGGCTGAGCTACAGACATCGCTAAATAGCTGTAATAATTGCGCCCCAGGCTCATACCACGTGGTGTATGAAGTGTTGAAAAACTCACTTCTCGGAGCACTATAAAACTTACTTTCTCAGTACAATACAAATTGGTTCTCTGGTGAGATCCCTACTTCTTGGAAAGAGGCTATTTTTGTTCCATTATTAAAACATGGCAAAGATCCGTTCTCTGTAATGAGTTACAGGCCGATGGTATAAACAAGTTGCCTCTGTAAGCTGTTCACAAATGCTTAACCACCGACTAATATATTTTTTGGATGAACTAACATTACTCTGGACCCATAGCAGTGTTTATTTCGCAAACTTAGATTGATCACTGACAACGTATTACACATCGAGGCGCAAATGCGTGATGGTTCCATCCAGAAACAATTTTTCCTTTCAGTATTCCTCGATATAGAAGGGCATACGAAACAACATGGCGCGTTGGCATCCTGCGAGACCTCTCGCACTAAGGTATCCGAGGTACTATGCTACCATGATCGAACGACATTTGTCGAGTCGCACTTCTCGTGTCTGAGGGGTGAACGTTTTGTCTCTAACATTCTTCCAAGAGACTGAATTGCCACAAGTTGGTGTACTAAGTTGCACACTTTTTATTATAAAATTCATAGCCTTTATTCCTACAATATTACGCAATATGTTTTTTGCATGCTTGTTGACCACGTACAGATAGGTTTTAAATCATGCAGCTTTGCAATATTCGAGCAACAAATTCAACATGGATTGAATAAGCCAACAAAGGAGGCTGAACAGAATGGCTTCAAGCTTAATCCACAAAAAAACACTTACGTTTTCTTCTCAAGTAAGATAGGTGTCTATCCACATCCGGACATTCACCTGCATGGTCAGTGACTACACTCTTAGTCAAATCCTGGCTAGAACACAAGTCAACAGGCATAAAATTAGGTCAAATTTTCGTCGCTTAAAGTTTGTTCGTTGCGTGGCTCTGTAGCCGCGTCCCAGAAGAAGCGGCCCTATTTGAAGGGGCCTTCATGATGGCCGGAACAATATTTAGCCGGGATTTTAAGTCGAATGTCTCCTGACCTGCGGTTACGCGTGACATTTCCGTAGACGGCCCAGCCCTGACATAGTTAGGAAAAAAAGTGTTATTTCACGCTTTCAAGAGCAGTTTCTCGCCAATAAAGTGGTGGATATTACAACTACAGGTAATTTGAAAACCTTTAGTATTGCAATCAACTGCATCTGCAAGATTAACCAGCAAAGCACCCTCAGCAATATAGTGTAACTCGCAATCGCAAGCCCATGAAAGTGACTTCTTACTGAGTTGCACACTTGTACTAAGCACCACACTGCTACCGCATGAAGGTGATTTTTTTTTGCGGTGTATATATCTGCCAAGTGACTTTTTTGAGAGAGAATCGTCGGCAGAATCTTACTTTTTTGTGCCATAAGCATCTTTTTGTTCATGCATGTGATCAGAGAATAGTTTGTAGGGCTTCATTACCTCAAGACAACCACGGTGAGCGCTTTCGGATACGACTTTGGTTCGTGGTGCGGCATTCCACAAGAAATACTAGCGTTTTTTTTTTTTGCGTCCTTTTAGTGCTTCTCCGTGAACCACTTGTGTGTCGTTGACCGAAAATTCCCGGATACCAGCGCGATGAGGCTGTGTTCAGCTGTCAAAATCTACGTATGTTTCTCGAACGCGCGTGTGCTGTGAGCAATTTCGCCTATTTGATTCGCGAAGTGCAAGCGTGCCAGTCACAGCAGCCTATTTCCAGCTGTTTGAACACAACGCGTTTTCTCAAGCAAGAGTATAGGACTTTCTTCATCATAAACGTTGTTTCAAGATATGCTTTCGACCAAAGATCAAAGCTTAGTTAGAATATTGTGATGTACAATGCAGTGTACTATTTCTTAGGCTGGTAATTTTGTACGTTGCTTATTATTCTGTGAAAGAAGCGAAGTATAGTTTGGTGGTCGCTTGAACAAAATGTGAACACTCCAGCTAAAACACAAGGCAACTCATGATTCGTGGCACGGTGATATAGCAACGTATCACTCTCAATAGTTATTCTTGTTGGTGACTGGATTACTATAAATCAGTCAAGTCCATCAATGATGTCAAGAAATAAACGTCGTGGGAAACTGTTTTTCGGAAGTTCGATTACAAAATCTTCAGCTAAAACAGCAGACGTATTGAGGGTAGCTGCACAATCAAGGTCACGCACAAACTGAACAACTTTGGCAGTTTCACTTTATGTGGGGCAATAACCACAAGCAACCAAGGTTCCAAAACATTTAGCATTGATTCATTCAATATTGTATACAAACGGAAGACAACCCTGAAAAAACCTCGTACTAAAGATTTTCTTTAGAAAGCAATGCAAGGACACCACCTTTACGCCTTTCTCTAAATACCCCCTCATATTTGTGTCCCGGAAATCACACATCAGTGTCACTTGTGAGCCATATTGCCGTGTAAGCGAGTATATCAAGTCTGCGATTCAAAGAATGCAAAGCTGCCTGTATATCGAAACCCTTATTTGTCATGCTTCTACCATTGACGTGAAAAACTCATATCTTGTCAGTTTCACGAACCAGAAAACTCCGCACAGCCTATGAAAAGATGAAGCATCGTAGCGAGATTGCGTGTTTTGAGACTCCTTGAAAAGAAAAGGAAGGCGAAGCTTATAAGCAAGACAAAAGAACAACGATGCCGTTTTGAATTATTCTATGTCGGCATCATCTCATACATGTATTGCCGACTAACGGCTCCACTTGCGCACAAACAGCTTACCATTGCTGTGTAATGCAAAGTCATACTTCTTTTCTGTGGCCATTTCTCTCATCATCCACGTAAGTTTTTTTATCTGCGATGGTAAAAACCGAGAAAGTACACTGTTGGCATAGACTGGGGCATATTGTGCCTCTTTTTCTCCACTGAATATTCATTACACGCGAGAAAACTGAACCAGTATTGCTGGGGTTTAGCCACGTTTAGTTAGAAGTCTATGAATGAGAGCTCCAAGTCCTATACGATTGCGTTGTTCTTTTGAAATATATTCTTGTTTTTAACCTGCACAAGACCATGTACTTCCACGTTATTTCTTTGCATATACTGTTTGACGCTGTCTATTTGCTGTCGTAATTTCACAAATGCCCGGTCTGCGTTCGTCGTCTCAATATTTTCAAATCTTTTTTTAAGCAAGAATTTTTGTTGACCTAAGCTTCATAATTCCTAGTATTTTTTCACGCTGATCTAAAATATACTGAATAGACTTCTCCATACTTTCCACGCTTTGTTTGAGCTGCAAACGGTCATCTAGCTTCTGTTTGATTTCGGGCATTTTCGTAGGCTTTTTGTTCATTTCCATGATCATCTTTTGAGCGAGCGTCTGTTCGTTTTGTGCTTGCGTCCTCACTCTTCGAGGGCTTCGAACAGCTAAACATACGCATTTTTGGCATTTTCCAGCTTTACTTGAAGTGTCTGCCATTTCTTTGTAGTTTGCCTTACTCGTAGAAGAACAGGCGCACAAATTATAATTACAACTGCATATCAACAGATAAGGCAAGAGCCATTTCTTGAAAGTGACTGATCCCACACCAGGCATGAATTGAAAGTATTATTAGCGTTTCTCTCTTAAAGGGGTTTGAAAGCAACAGTAAGGACTGAAAGGCAGGCACGAACACCTGCGCCTGCGCACATAAGATTCACTGGTAATGTTATAACTAGAATCACTCAGCAGCATTGACTTCCAACGTATATTTATATCATCATCATCAACATCAGCCTGGCTACGTCCACTGCAGGACAAAGTCCTCTCCCCTGTTCCGCCAGTTAACTCGAACTCGGTCCTGTGCTTGCTGCTGCCAATTTATACAAGCAGATGACACCGCACCAGTAATGATAGAAAAAGTCAGAAAAGCTTTAGAGAGCATGTAAAGAGGAAAAGCTGCTGGTGAGGATCAGGTATCATCAGATCTGCAGAAAGAGGGAGGACAGATTGTGATAGAAAATCTTGCCACCCTGCTTACGAGGTGTCTCTTGACGGAAAGAGTACCAGAGTCTTGGAAGATACTAACTTCATCTTAATCCATAAGAAAGGACCATGACAAGACTTGAAGAAATACAGGCCGATCAGCTTGTCCTCCATAGTATGCAAGCAATTTACAAAGATATTTGGTAATAGAGTTAAAGAAACATTAGAACTCAATCAACAAAAGGAAACAAGCAGGATTTCAAACAGGCTACTCAACAATTCACCACATTCATACCATCAATCAAGCAATAGAGAAAAGCTCGGAATACAGCAATCGCTATACATTGCCCTCATTAATACAAGAAGGCGTTTTATTCAGTAGAATTATCAGCAGTCATGCAAACACTGCGGAATCAGGAGCGTCGATGAAGCATACATAAAAATCCTGGAAAAATTCTACAGGGGATCAAATGCTTTCAATAGCGCTTCATAACGTAAGCAACAGAATACCCATCAATAAGGGCGCAAGGCACGGAGATACAGTGGTCCCCGATGCTATTTACCGGATGCTTACGGGAGGTTTTCAGAGGCCTAGATTGGAACAGTTAGGTATAAGAGTTAATGGAAGTGTACCTAATAACCTGCACTTAGCTGATGACATTGCACTGCTAAGTAACCCAGGGGACAAATTGGCAACTCATGATTACGGAGTTAGACAACGAGAGCAGCAAGGTGGGTTTTAAATAATCTGCAGAAAATGACGAAAGTAGTGTATATTGTATATATGTACCAAAAGCAAAAGTAAAAACGTAAAGAAGACCTACCTGTGTAGTGAAAGATTTCTAGTCACTTGAAAAGAATCTCAGTGGTGCCACTGCCGTTGGTGTGTGTAGATCCTTCGGCGGTACAGCGTGCTTTTATGTCTTGTCTGTGACGTAAAGACCATGTCAGCTTCAGGGCCATTGACTGTCCACCTTTGCGCTGGGGAATTATTGCGGCAGTTTCCATTGGAGGGTTAATTTGCAAACCAAACAAGAACCAGAAAAGTAAGACATTTAGTTATGGCACTGAGCGTTGTTCAATAATAAGCAAGACGAATTGATTTGAGGTGTTAAGCAGAGAAGAATGTTCGTTTTGCCGCGCATATTCATTGAAGCCGTTACAATTTTTGTTTTTGCGTTCAACGTATTTAACACCATCTCCTGGTGATGATATGCCGCATGCATTACGTGCCCTAGATGAGCAGGCTGACAGTTGTTATCTGTTTCGTTGCACTCAAGGTGAGAGATGCAGTAACCTAGCTTCTTTCTTCGGCAGCCGGGGAAAGATAACGGCTGCCAACGTGGAGGGGGAAAGTGCAAGGAGAAGGATAAAGGGATGCGGTGAAAGGGATCCTTTACCGACACGTGCCTGAGAACAGAGTTTGCTGCAAGTTTTAAATAAAGCACTAACCACCCACAATGCCAGAGCACTCTGAAGTGAATGATCTATTTTCGTTGGAATAAACTTATTTCGGATTGTCATCTATTCGTGTTAAATGCAGATATAAAGTTGCAATGCACGTTGAACCACTGGCACTATTTTTGCAGGAACAGTTGGTTAGTGTGGCAGTGTGTAAACATAGTGATTCATTTTTCAATGGAAATATTCTGATATTATGACAAAAACGCTAACGTATATGGCAGTAAATAGGCGTGCAATTTGTCCATAGACTTACCTAGCGTTTGCATCTTAGGAGAAGAGCTGCATGCATTCTCTATCCTACCAGTAATCCCCCTGTATTGTAGTCAAATGGCATTCATTGAAACATCCTACGGTAACGCCAATAGTTCATCAAAAAGAGGCATGGATTTTGTCTATGGCCTTGAAAAACAATTATTAGAGTGAAGCTTTCGTACGAGATAAACTAAGATCTAAATGCACGCTCAGAACGAAAATCTTGCAGATAAAAACAAATAATGTGAAGACCACGGTGAAGGCACGTTTTTCACGAGCACGAGCCTTTGTACTTGTCTTTTCTGCTCGAATTTTCCAGAACCATTAAGAGCAAGCATATAGTTGACATAACGATAAAATATCTGTGCGCTATCATTTACCGATGGCGGGCACTGGATACCTAAGGAAACATTTTGAGGTTTATAGAATTATTTGTAAATGTAAATATGTGGTTTTCAATCAACGCGCTTTACCCAAGAGAACAGAATCGTCCCCAAGCCTGCACTAATCCACGCAAAGCTTAATTGCAAAGCGAAGTTCACCAGCATCATACTTTTTATTACTGGATTATGCTGAACTTCGTTGTGGCAAGGCCGAACTTGGCTTGAAATTCGCTGTTAAGAAATTGAGCTTGGAAGACCTTTGTACGTAGTCAGGTTGAACTTACCATGATCCTAGCTGTAGCGTTTTGTTACAGCTCAAGTGTTGAACGAAGTTATGACCAGATGTACAGAGAATATATGAGGCCTTGTATATAATTTACACAAGAAGGACAGGTAGGTGTGTAAGTGTGCCTTCAACCTTACTAATCAAAATTCGTTTCATTGGAAGGTGCGTGCCTGAAGTGTTGCTTGGCGTAGGTAGCTGGTATGAACGGTAGAATAAGGATGGTACTATCAATTTAGATTTTTAAATCTTCAATTTGTGTATCACGTTCCAGAGCAAAATTCGAGGTTGACGTGTAGCAGCTGTACTGTGTGCACGTTTCTCTTTCTTGTTCTGGTCCGTAATAATATTTATTTCAGTCAAAATTAACTGACCTAAATTTCAGAATCAGCTGTAAAACTTCATAATTGAATGGGCCCTTCTCTTTTTCCCCTTTTGGTTTCATTCTTTTTGTAACCGACGTTAAACTTGTCGCTAATGCAAGCTATCGGATGCGAGTGCTATTTTGCCCTAATCAATGAATTTGTACTTCCTAAGGTGCAAGCATTTTTCATTCCCTGTACTGCACCAATGCGCCACGCAAGAAAAGTTGCCGGCTTCCTCGGGTCAGGATTTCAGTGTAAGATTTTGTTAAGGGGAGAACGAAGAAGTTGAGAGCAAGACAGGCGACTTGATGGCGAAGGAGGTGGTGTAGTGTGGGAGTGGAGGCGTCGATGGTGTAGCAGCATTATTATCGTGGATGGGCAGTTGGGAACTAACAGGAGAACGCAATTGTTGAAATATTTGCACCAGGGTTGCGAGTTCCAGGACTACGGCAGTGTCAGGAAATGTGGCTGACGCGTCCACAACAGAGGCAAATGAGCCTGTCGTCAGAAATTGGCCATTCCGCCGGGTTCCGGTACCGAGGATGGTCGTACGTGTTTCGGAGCTGATCAGGAAGACAGGGTGGACGGTAGTATGGTTTGTCATGGGGCATAGCATCTAGAGTCCGACGGTAGCGAGCTCCTGGCGTACGACGGTCTGTATTAAAGAGATCGTGTTGAAATAATCGTGGCCATGACATTGAATGGGGACTAGAGTTGGGGCCTCAATTTCACGGCGGACGAGGCGTTCTCGTCTGCAGCTCGTGGTTCTTAAACCACGAGCTTCAGACTGAGTTCTCTCGTGGTTCCAAAACCAATTTTTGCCGCGCCCGCAAGGTAAGCTTGAACATTGGCCAACTTGAGCATCGTTCTGCCTGGCCGCGGAACTTTGTGAATATCACTGGTTTGTTCAGGGGAACTCCATAGTTGCGTCGTGTGCTCGAAAAAAAGGTAAAGCGACCAAAAGTGTGAAATCAGGGTAGGTTGCTTCACTGAGCAGTTTACTGAATTGTGAATATGGCGCCTCTTTCCTTCCAACTATTTTGGACGGTTTTGAACGCGGCGCTACACCCGAAATCGCAACAAAATACCAACTAGCCTGCAGTGACCCCATTGTTTAATTACTACTTGACTTAGTTATCGTAACGAGCTGTAGCCCTAAGCGCTGCGGGGAGCCTACTGAAAATCTAGTACGTCTAGTTCTATATCTAGGAAAGTATATCAGCAAACACGGTGTGCAGACAAAACAGATGTACTTGGGAAGGTCTTGATTTCCGGTGTCTAGGAAAGCTGTTTGCAAAAGGAAGCCGCTGAGTGTTAAGAAAGCTATTATTTCCTGTGGGATTGATAACAAGTCTTGTTGACATCTGATAATGTGCAAAGATTTGTGTTAAGGCCTGTCGGGCACTTCAAGTGGCAGAGAGGGTGAAGCGAGTGAGAGCTAACACGCAGCGAACGGAAAGCAGGCGAGGGATAAAGACGTCACCGCGCACTGCTAGGAAGGCGTGAGGTTCTTGGCACCGCTCCAACACCTACTGCCAGGGGAACGTTGCGAACGGACGGACAGCGTTACACAGGTTAGTCAGGACCTGTTTCGCATCCAAGTGAAGTTGGATTCTTAGAAGAGGCATGCGTGACGCGTACCTTGGCTTGTGTTTTTGCATGGACGGCCATAATGTGACGTTCCTGTCAGTATAGCTTTTTTGCGTGTTGTTTGCCACGTGTTCAGAGTAACATTTTCAGTGAAAATCTCGTCGTCATCTCGTGTTTATTTTTAACTGTAGTTGCTTTGCTCCGCAATATTTTGTACTTGAGTCAAAACTAACTTGACCACATTTCAGCTTCAATTCACTGTAGCAGGGTTGGCTGTTGTGAGCTTGCAGCAAGTCTAGTCGCCATCTTTGCCATATTCTTTGTGTTATCTACCCGTGATGACTGTCCTTGACAAGAACTGCGAATTTCTGATGATGGCTCAAACGCCTCGGAGCCATTCGCTTTCCCTATGCAGAAGCTGCTCGTCACGATTCTCTTCAATAATATTGTACATTCTGGTATCAAGCTCTACTTTGTCGTGTGCAGTGAACCAGTGCTGAGTAGCTGGATGTACTCAAATTTTAAGATGATCATTGTTTCGTGATGCAATTTATCTGGCAAACTGCCAGATAATTAAGTGAAATGAACCAGATACATACGCGTTATTGCGCAAGTTGTAATAACAAGAAATATAAAAAACGCCATTTATATCTATAAAAGAAACTATTACCAGTGGAAAAGCTTTTATGCTAAGCAGCTTAAGGCAGACATCACCAGTGAAAAAGCTCTTATGCTGAACCGTTCAAGGCAAACATCAACAAGCCAAATTTATGTTAAAGGCAAAGTGGCGTGATCTGCCAACAAAAAAGTGGCATATTTTTCCTAATGTTTCATTCATAAATAAATTACTCATGACATCCCTGTTGACTCACGCGAAAGAGCCTTTTTTACGAATAATTGAGGCCTATGGGGTGGTAGGAGTGAGCAACAGCCACGGGGACTGGCTCGCAGTTCTTCTGTTACCTTCAATGTAGCCAAACGTACAGATCTGGTATCCCCTTCGTCTTCTACACCTCGTTGTGGTGTCACAAGCCAGGACAAAACCAGGGACCTGCAGTTTATACTGTAAGTTTTCTCCAACTAGTTCGCCAACAACGCCAAACACTGCCTTCATTCTAACCTATAAACTCGAAAGCTTCAAGACTCCACAGCTGCAACACTAAATTCTGCCCGCTGTAGCCGATACCCGCTGCAGTCTACCGCACTCGAATTAAATGCGACAAAGAACATTCGGAGGACGCGTCCGCAATAACTGCTACTTTCAGTGACTGGAAATATCTCGAAGCCATTGCGTGGGGCCGTCATCATTCCAGGTGAGTCGCGGCACCATTTGTATCACAAATAGAAATAATAGGGCTGCTTGATGCTTTATTTATATGTTGGGTTTAACGTCCCAAAACCACCATATGATATAAGATGCACCGTAGTGAAGGGCACTAAAAATTTTAGCCCCCTGGAATACTTTAACGTGCGCCCTCCTTGAAGCACACGGCATACAACATTTTCGCTTCCATTGAAAATACCAGAACATTGACTAAGTCGCGAAAGTTTATAGGCAATAGCGTCGCACTATCCTATAAAAAACTTTACATTGGATACCTGCCACTGCGGATTACAAGGCAACGTTTAGGCTGATGACGATGCGCAAGCTGGACATGACACTTCAGCAGAAATTATCGGGATACATTTCTCGATGCAGACGCAGCAACGCTAGTGTCGGCACACGCCTGGTTCTTCCAACGATCCCTCAGGACCCTAGCCAACAGTATGGGCCTCTGTACAAGATATAACCAGGCGCTGACTTCAGGAAGCCACGAAAATCTCAACAGGCAAGATTAAACGTGTATAACAGCATTCGATTAAACATGGCATATACGAAAAACTTCAGGAAGAAAATGGTACTGCCTGCATGCCGATCAGCATTTTGTGCCCAATGTAACGTCGTTGAAGACCAATCACTCAAGTCCTCTGAAGTGTACGAAATACTCATCAGAGAGACAGTCTCTGAAGATGGGTTTAAAATTAAACAAGACACAAATTTGGAGTTAAAAAAAATCTCTAGGCCCATGGCAGAACACCTCCATTGTGTTAGACTCTACAAAGCGCAACTCACGTTCTTACGGGCCACAGGATTGAACAAAACGTTGGAAATAGTGCAGTGAGTGTACGTAACTGTATGTGTTATGGGACTGTTATCCGTGTAAGGTAGTGTCTGTGTTGTGTGTTTATCAATGTATATATCATG